>BGZK01000415.1:0-427116 GCA_005406025.1 Eumeta japonica
TTTTTTTTTGTTTCCTCTCTTGCGACGAGGAGGAGGTAAAAATGTCTATCCTGCACACCCTCGCCCGTACGCGTGGGTAGTGTGGAGACTGAAACCACTAAAAATTCCTCCTGAAAGTGAAGTAGTGGGTCGGCTATGCTATTTAGTCGGTCGAGACGAGTCAGATGACAAGTCAGACGACTTTGATAGCTTCACCGAGTGCGGCCGGACGGCACATGCGAGCCGACGGCGCGTGACATGCGCTATGGACGACGCCTGGTGGAAGTCGTCTCGGCATGGGATGTCGCAGGAAACCGTCGGGTCGGTTCCCTTCCCTCCTGCCCGGAGGCGGTTGGCGGCGGCCGGGTGGAGTAAGGGGAGCTTGGGTCGATGACCTGACTAACGGATAGACCTACTCTAAGTCAGTCATGCGTGTCGACGTCATTAAGGCTTTCAACTGCCGCTGTAAGAGCGTCAGGTGGATCGGTAAGTACGTTTCGTGGCCTACGGATAAGGTGGGTGGGATGCGGCGGTTGATAGTCAACCGCGCGTAAACGCATTGGGATGTGATCCCGCGATGTCGAATCGCTTCGATGCGTCCTTCATATATTTGGAAATAGTGGGGAGTTCTAAGTCCCTATGGAGGTGGATTACGAACACACCAATGTGCATCCGTTGCGGCTCTACAAATCTGTATTACCTGTAGTCTATGTAGTGCTTTTGGGCGGCGTGAGCGAGACGGGAGACGTATGTCATCCGTCCTAATGCACATTTTGTATATGGTACGTTTATTACGTCTAGATAGTTTACTTTTTCTACCGAGCACGGCCCCGAGCCTTGCTTTGTAGAAAGTGCATTTCTAACGCTCGATATGATCTCGGAAGTGTAGATTTTTATCGAGCGTGACTCCTAAGTATTTAGTTCCGTTGCCACGGAATCGCATCCAACATTTTAAGATTGGGGTGTTTTTGTCGACAATGAGTCGACTCCTAATCTTCCACCATACTTGAATTGTATGGCTGATTTGTCGGGGTTTACTTCTATCCTCCACTTCCGGAACCATTGACCCAGCTATTTCTGGGGAGGAGGACGAATCGTGCTCTATTCTATTCCGTAAAGAGCGCGGTATCGTCCGGAATAACGCGAGTTGGACGCCAGACGACGACGGTCGCGGTACATCGTTTGTGTACGCGGTACAGCAGAGGTGGAGCCTTGAGAACTCCTGCTCTGATAAGACGTCTTGTCAGTGAGTGCGCTCATGCCTAAATGTGAAATGTCTGTTTGCTAAATAATTTTGAATAGTGATTATGAGGCGATCTGGTACTTGGAGAGAATATAACTTATAAATCAGACCTGCGTGCCATACCCTATCGAAGGCCTTGGCTACATCAAAGAACAGCTACGGTGCTATTCGGTTTCAAAGCCCTCCGAGACATACTCTACTGGCTTGCTGTGGACAAGAATGGGCTGGGCGAAAGCCGAACTGTTCATCTATGATAAGGCCTTTCTAGGGGTGATCGCTAAGGCGAGTTTTGAAATTTTTCGAATAGTTTGCCCAGACCGCTCAGGAGGCTGATCGGTCTGCTGAGGAGGTCGCGTGGTTTCCCTGGCTTGTGGATGCCTAACCTCCGCCTCCTTCAGGCGGAAGAAAATTTTTTATGCGCGTTAAAATCGCGACCAGTAAGCAACAACGGTATAGAAAAGCATTTGATTGCTTTATTACTAATACCATCGAGGCCCGGTGCCTTTCTGGTATAAGTGATTTCACTAGCGTTTGGACTTCGCTGGAGTGAGACGGGCCAGATCTTTGGGTTCGAGGAAGTTTTGGAGATCTTCCTCGATGCGACTGATATGAGCGATGTCGTCGGAGGAAGCGTGAGAGCATTGAGTCTCTATAGAGTCTGCAAGGCACTCTGCTATCTCCGCGTCGTCTATGGCTCCTGAATTATCAGGTTTTGAGTGGGGGTATAGGGTATATCCCTCGGTTTTGAGCGCTTTGGTAACTGCCCAAAACGCTTTGTGGGATGGTTTGATTTCCTCCATGAGGTCGCTCCAACTCTCATTTCGGAATTCGAACGCGAGCTTTCACTTCGCGTTGGAGAGCTCGCGCTCTGGATCTGTACTCGGGAGTGGGATATGCGCTCGCGCGGCATCAACTGCGTTTTTGCTCTTATCAATTCGAGAATATCGGGCGGAAACTTCCGGCGATCCGAGGATGCCGGAACCTCCCTCGCTCTCCTCGACCACTGACGGCGGTTTGGTAAAGCTATGGCAGGTCAATCTCGTCTGTAGACGCGATGTCATGGGAATGCTATTGAGGTTTGGAGTGTCGATTTTCTCAAGCGCGGTCGACACTCTTTCCAATTAGTAATTTTGCGGATGGGAATAGGCCTCCCGCCGTCGGAGGTCCCATTTTAATATAACCGGTCGGTGGTCAGACGTGAGACCGTGTATTGTCTCAATACTATTGAAATTAAGTGCAACTCCTTTAGTGAGTGCGATATCTATCGTCGAGGGTCTATGTGTGACGACATGGGAAAACATGTCGACGTAGAGGGCGATGATTCCGAAGTCTAGTCTGTCCTCGAGTTCGTCGAGTTTAATTCCGTTATAATTGTTAGATGGGCAGCCCCATCTTATGTTTTACAATTGAAATCACCGAAGAGGATGACGGCATCCCCTAAGGCAAAGAGGGCTCTTAGGTCGCGCCGGGCAACCGTTTTGGAGACGGGAGATAGACCGAGACTATGACGAGTGTACTATGGCCCGTCATAGCGAGTCTACAACCCGTGGCTTCCATATTTGTAAGTGGAGGAATATTAATAGGGCACAATGTAGGGAGCGTCTGTAGTACAGAGCGGTACCCCCCACTACTGTATGTCCTGTCCGTTCGTAGTTGGACGCAGCCTGCGATGCTGCAGGCTTTAGGCCTATTCGGTTTAAGATATGTTTCTTGTACGAGAGCGATATCGATGCTGTTCTCCGACATACATTTTAACTCTAAAACGTTCGAAGTTAGACCGCAAGCGTTAAATGATAATAATCTAATATTTTGGTTTGAGGCGCCCAACTGAGGGAGGAAAGCTACTACACCCAGGTGCAGACATTTATATAGACTCTAATTTAACCATCAGGTGATGGTATCTGACGAGAACCATGAGTTTCTCTTCGACGTTACTTCGTCTGGGCTTCCGAAATCTCTGAGCTCTTAACGGCGCGAAGGATGGACATCACCGTTTGGATGTCGTCTCCAAACGATGTGGTGCCCGCGGTCGCGGAAGCGGGAGCGACACACGGGTGGCTCGCGGCGGACAGCTTCTCCAGACGGTCCCGGGCGGCCCTCGGTGGCAGCGTGGGCTTTGGTTTACCACGGGTTGGAGCGGGCGAGAGGCGGCAGCCGGGGGTTGGTTTGTTTCCCGCAAGATCGGGGAAGTTAATTATATCCCGGAGCTACGGGCCTACTTTTAGGCCTATTGGGATTAGGCCTATTATGAGAAATAAATTTAGGGCTTTCGGACATCCCTATAGTTGGCCGTATGCTGCTGGAGACAATTCACGCAGGAGGTTTCTCTCCTGACTCACGAGTACGCGGGCACTCTCTGGTCCAATGTGGGACCAAACATTTCACGCAGCGCGGGTCCGCATGACAGTTGGCGGCCGCGTGGCCGTACAACTGGCAGCGGTGCCTGGACCTCCTCCTTTCTTGTGCGGCCTCTACTCGGATACCCGAGAACACCATGTTCAGATTATTGAATATATTCTTGGCTTCCTCGGTCCTGGGAAGGACGGCGAGAACCATAATGGTGAGCCGTCTCTGCGGCAGTCTGTGCACCGAGTGCAGGAAGCCACCGCAGAGGTCGGCTTGGATTTCGTCTACCGGGAAGTCGGTAGGAATGCCGCGGATAACGGCCTTTAGTTTACGCTCCTCGAGGGCGTACGTGAAGTGGACTTTGAAGTCCACGAGATATTATTGAGACTGCGGAAAGTCTCAACGTCTGGGCAGTGAATTTTAATGCCGTCGTCGGCGGTGCGGACGGCTTTACTGTAGTTTATCCGCAGACGGGTGCAGTCTGCGGATATTTGGAAGTTAGCGCCTTTGCGCAAAAATGGGTGGAGGCAGTTTAGGCCTGGGAGGTGCGGTGGGCTTGGCACCCGTCCTAGGAGCGGTTTTGGCGGTCACCGCCTGCGTGGAAGCGGAGACTGGATTTCGGGTTGACTCAACCGAGGCGGTACTCGTAGTCTGAGTCTGTTGGACCGCAGCGGGGAGGGCTTTGCATCGTTTGCACGGGATGTGGGCGCCGATGATGGGTCTATGTCCATCTCCGGCTGGTCGCGAGCCACCTTCGCTTTTGAGCGCTTTTCTTAGCGCTCGTTTATTTTACCTCTACGAGGGTAAATGAGGGTTACTGTTTTCGGACTCGCTGTCCGAACCGACGACTGTCCAAGGACGTCGCTCCTTCGTCGGACGATGAGCTCGCCTGGCGTTTATTTTATTTTTATTCGTCTTCATTGGTGATGTTGCGCGGCTCGAGGCGCGGCTCGAGACGGGGTCACTCTCGCGATTAGTTTTTACTACGTCCTGAGGCGCTTCGTATCCCTTTCCGGACAGCGCTTTGGTTGGGAGTTGTATTCTAACGTGATGGGAGTTTTGGGCCAGACCCTCCCGCCCCAGGGGAGCAGGGGAACTTGGTCCATGGTAGGCTAATTTTAAATTCAATATATTATTATTTATGTTTTGCGTTGTATAGCGTTAATACAGGTGTATTAATGCTAACGGTATATATACTTGAGTGATACCGTGCGCGTTTGATCGTACAGTTGCCGGTTGTTGCGCAGGTGTCTAATTAGCCGTCTATTGTTCGTCGGGGCGAACAATAGACGACGCAGTCGGCCGGCCGATTCTCGGAGCTCGACGGGCAGGTATGCGAACACACAATGGGATGCTCAGCTATGTTTGCGCGGTATGTCGTCTAGTAAGTCTTTTTAATATTGAGGTTTTAAATTGAAAAAAAGGGCGCACGGGTTTGACCTAGCGGCCTAACAGCTATCCGAGCTAGGTCTGCTATAGACCTAGCAAGCGGGGTACGGAGGATGGAGTGAGGATTATGGAGGGTGGGCGGGCGACACCTGGTATCGGCGAGGAGCACCCTCAAGGCCGGTGGTCCCAGGTCCGTCCGGGTTTGCCGTTCCCTGAAGGGAAAGGCCAGCGCCAGGGCTCGCTAAATCGCCTCGTTGACACCGTTAGGTAGCCAGCGATTTGACCAAGGTTTTCGAAAATGTCGCTTTATTTGTGAAAGCTTAGTTAAAAGCTTTCAAAATTTCGCGTGTTAAAACCTGAAATAATAAATTATTATTAGTTGTGGCGTGGCGGCGACTCTCGATCGGCAGGGCCGGGAGGGTCGCGGGCGGCGATCTGCACAAAAGCGAATAGCTTAGTTAGAGCGCTGGGAGCGGGCGCGCGGTAGCGTCCGTTCAGGGCGGGCGATCGAACTGAACTGCAATTCAAACGTTGCTTCCCAGAAGTTATGCAAAAAGAGTTAAATTTTGTCCTATAATGTTTTAGAAAAATCAAAAAGATGTACAATTCTTCGATAATATTCTATGGTCTGATGAAAGAACATGCAAAAAAATGACTTTATGCCTAATCTCTATTCGCAGCCGCTATAAACTCCTCATGAAAATTGCAATATATCGCGATATTTAAATTGATATCGCGATATCAATTTAAAGTTAATTTGTAGACAAGGATTTTAAATGGCCCAGTAATTGGATATTTGAATTATCGGAAACTTTATATGACATCAGACACCCATTTCGATTTGACAAAAACTACCGTTCTTACAATTACCAATTCTTTTGCAAAGTTTACCACGATGTGGCTTCAAAACGACGGCTAGAACAAATTAGAAAGTATTTGAATGGAACTTTTGCATAACAATGGACTGGGCATCTGGTCACGTATATGGCCTTATAGATCACCGGGATTACTTAAACCCTTTAAATTGTTTCCTTTGGGATACCTCAACAAGAAAATTTATTCTAAACCAATGACAAATATAAAATAAATAAGGCAAAGCATAAATAAAGCACCTTAAACAATTAATAGTTCCAGAAATGCATATTTTTTAGAAATGTTGCCTTTGTTTTAAATTGGTAGCAAACAATTTGAATATTTACTGTAATATAAAATAAAAAGGAACATAATAATTTTTTATCTAACATACAATTTAAATAATTGGGCTGTAAGATTATTCAACAATAAATAGGCAAATAAGAAATAAGAAAAAAGTGTTGTCGGACGTATGACATACAGTGAAACTTCTTTGGAAAAATGTGCAGGAATAGAGATAAGGGTTAAAAAAAAAATTAAAAAGAAAGTGAATTATTGTCTATATTATTAATTCATGGTCGCAAGATCCTTTTCATGACCAACTTTTTTCAAAAACGAAAATTAAAGTGAAAACACCATTTAATTACAAACCCGGTACAATGATTATTAGTTCTTTTTATTGCGATAATTTCTATTATATTCCGCCACTGTCACACGTACATAACCTTCTTTTCCCATCGCCGGAAAAATTAATTATTGTTGTTTTTCACTTTTTAAGATGAATTAATGCACTATACAAAGGCAAATTCATTGCCAGTTGCAATGAAATGAGTTACAGGCATTAAGATCAATTTTAATTAAAAAATATTCCATAAAAGATTGCAGTATTGTTTAGTAAAATTTTAATTATCCATGTACTGTTAACTTGTGATGCACCATGTTTAGTTAACTATTAGAAACCACTGATATAATCGACAGTTTCGACACTATATTCCATTTAGTGCACATATTTTACATGCATTCTTCATTAGTACTATGAATAATAACCGCGCGTATCTATAATAGTCGTGATCAACTACAATCAGCTAATAAAATATGCATGAAACTTAAGTTCCTATAATACATTGGGACACTTGAGTTCAACACATTTTTACTTCAAAATACAAACATTTAAAGTTGGGACGTGAAAATCCGAGGAAAAAAATAGTTAAGAAACTGTAGATATGTTGGTTTAATATTTAATCTAAAATAATAGTATTTTTACTCCGTGACATGTGTGCCGATTTCAAAAATTTTTTACAAGCGATTAAAGACAAAAACTAATCTAACATTTCACACAAATACAAGTTAGAATGGCAAAGATCCGTGCGTTGTACTGTACAAGTTAACGGTGGGTTGCATGTACAGAGAGAAAAACGTAGGTACGTAGTAAATGTAATCTATAAGATTAAACAGATGATTATGGATAATCTGTCAAATTTTACGGATTACATTTACGATTTACGCTTTTGCTTCTGGGACAATCTAGCGTTGGTTTAATATCTTTATTTTAATTTATATGAATATCTTATTTATAACAGAAAAGAAGTCTAATTGGATGCTTTTCTTCTATGAAGCGATTACTCTGAAACTGATCAATCTTAACCAACACTGCGTTGAAAATTGTCACTTTGACAATCAATATTGGTACTCGTCGTAAATGATTATACAGTATTTGTTGTTTTCTATTTACACTAATTTAATTTTATAAATTCACTTATAGATTAAAGAATATAACATTAATTTTAAAACTTATCATATACAAAAATGTCGCAACATAGTAATTTATTAGATATCGTCCCAGACCAACTCTTTCAAACTCATTATATTAGTGAAATCGATAAAGTTCAGAAGAAGTTACAATATGAAATTGAAAGAAAAAAAGAAGATCTTAGAGCTATGGTCGGGTAAGAGAGCAGTTTACATAGTGCACGATACATAAAATTCTTAATATAAATGAAATGTTATATTAATCTTGACATCATTTTCCTGACTTGGATGTAATGTTCAGAATTTGTATTACAGTGAAAGATATCGTGATTTGATTCAAGCTGCAGATACAATAGAAGAAATGAGAAACACAACAAGTAGTACCTTAGGTCATATTGGTGAAATGATATCTGCATGTAAAAAACTTCATGACACGCATTTAATAGGCTTTAAAATAGCTGAAAAATCAACAAAAAATCAAAGGTGATTTATATGTGTTGAGATTTCAGGCCGTTTTCTGTGTTGAAAGTTTTACTTAATAATTCTATTTATAAAACTTACGCTTATTGCCCAGAAGGGTAAGCAGAGACTACAGATTTCCATATGGTACCATCTTTGCATATTTGTTTTGCTTCACTGATAACAATCAATCATTTCATGTAAGTGCATTGGTTTCAGGTATTACAATTTTGGCCTTTTTTAATAAGCCACCATTTTGGTCATAGCATTTTCTAGGGTGATCCTTGCCAATCTTTCCATCACACATATTTGCCTGTAGATTTTTTTGTCATTCTATTTTATTTAACCTTTCCAGATAGCCAAACCACCGTGACATACCTTTTTGTACTGTAAAGCACTATATCTTCTATTAAACATTACCACTCATTGATATCATTTTTCTTAAATCTATCTTTTTAATGACATTCTATATATACTTTGTAAAGATAACATCTCCACTGCATTCTTTTTACTTTCAGTTTTCCTTTGCAAGGCAAAGGAAACATGTCCGTCTTACATGAAAGTTGGATCTTATTCAACTTTCATGTAGGAGGGACAGGGCCACATTATGGATAGCCTAACTTTCCAAGCTTTCTATTATGAACAGTAAATTGTGATACACTTTACTGTTCATAATAGAAAGCAAGGTTCCATTTGCAGTATTTCCCACATTTATTCTCCTTTAATTATTTCTGTTATATTCATTTGTAAACAAACTACCCAAGCATAGACTTTCTTTTATTCAATGCTCTCATTATCATCACCATATATATCACGTTCAGTTATGCTTCCCTTTTTTTTTACACTATCATATTAAGTCTTGCTGATATTTACTTTTATACTTCTTTTCCTAACAAAATCATTAATTTTAGTTTTCATTGCCCGCTACTCGCACACTAACAGTGGAAGGATTACTTAGTCTTTTGTGCATAGGAGGCATTTGACAAACATCTTGTCCATTGCATCCATTTAGTTTATATGTAGTTATAATGTGAAATGATTATTAAATCTAAGTTACCTCAGA
The DNA here is from genome assembly GCA_005406025.1 of Eumeta japonica. Classification (NCBI taxonomy): domain Eukaryota; kingdom Metazoa; phylum Arthropoda; class Insecta; order Lepidoptera; family Psychidae; genus Eumeta; species Eumeta japonica. The sequence goes on from BGZK01000415.1 coordinate 9,081, forward strand.
TGAACAGAATAATAAAGAATAAAGTAACTCTGTAAGACCACAAAAAATAGCAGTTTGTTTCTTTTTCAGTCATCAAGTTAGCAACAATGTTCAAAGTATTACTGTACAAATGAAGATCTTAATGGAAATTCCAGAGAAAATTTGGAGCAATATAGAATCTGAGAATTATGTTCTCGCTACTCAGTTGTTTATACTGGCAAGACATATAAATGCTGGTGTTTATATATTTCTATTACTTAGTTTAATTTCAATATTATTTTCAATATGTACATTTTATTTATACTGAATAAATAAAAATGCTTAAGTAGAAATTATCTAATAATAATCAAGAGTATTGTAAGGAATATTGTAATAATAATAATGATATTGTTTACAGGAATACAATTGCATATTGGTGGAAAAAATGTAAAAAGTGGTATGGAGTCATTACATAGGCTTCTTGTGTATCAGTGGAGTTCAATATCAAAGTTTAATCAAATCATATTGAATGTTTGTCAACAAAAACTTCAAGAAGTTGATATTGATGTACAGGTATGTATTTTTTTACTTTTGTAGATATAAAAGTATAAAATCTTGTGTTGAGTATATTTTTTCTTTAAAAATGTGTGTTTACTTACTTTTCCTAAATTTCTTATTGCATCTATTTTCAACTTGTCCAGGTCAAGTATTTTTTTGGATTTAAATTATTTCTATTGTACTTATAAGGTAATATGATTACATTAAAAAAATATTATTACTAACACATTTACTATTGCCAGAAAAACATTTATTTGGTTTTATAAAAAAAAAACTGGTTGAAAAAAAATTCCATGTATGTTGGGAGTCTGTGTTTATAGTTCCTTTATGTAGTTACAATAATAATGATTGATGATCGAAATACTCCACATATATGGAGATCATTTTTAGGGTTCCGGGCCAAAGTGGCACAAACGAAACCCTTATAGTGTCCTCATGTCTGTTCGTATATCACAGGCATTTTACTCAAAAACTACAAAATGTATAATTGTGAAATTTTGAGTATAGGTGTCTTGTATGAGCTGCTACTTAATTTAGTAATTGAATAATAAAAATAAATGTTTTTAGAGGGACATTCTGCATGTAACAGAAGCTCAAAAATTTTTTTAGCAAACTCCAATGTGCAGTACACACATTTTGACAGTTATTTTAAAAACACTTTAAGGTTTCTAAGCAAGTTTTTTGGTTAGGTGAATAATTTCAGAATTTATCGCTCCGAAAGTTGCAGAAATCGTCCCCCCCTCTATTTTCTAAACTGTATATTCAAAAAATATGAAAGAAATAACAGAAATAACGCTTAATAAATACTTTCAACAAAAATTATTTTGAATGATTGGACTTAGTGTTTTTGAGTTATTGGTGAAAAATTGCATTTCTATTATATTATTATTAATTTCACAAAACAAAACATTAATGTAACTGGTTGTCTAAACTCAGTGAAAAGAGTGAGGAAAGGTTTGTGAAAAAACATGTAGATGTAGAAGACTGTTTATATGAGTAAGTCTGACTATCTTCTGGCCATTTTTTATGTTAAATAAAAAATATATAAATTATGTTTATTGAAAAATTATAAAAAAATAATTTTTGTTATCAAATCTATATATTTCTTTAAAATATGTAGCTAGTACCCTATGTGCATACAGTAATATGAATTAAAGTAATTTTCAATATTTTAAAAGATTGAATGATAATCTAAATTTTTAAAATTTTTGTATTACTTTATTAATTAAATTAATTTTAATGTTACTTATATTCTCTTTAACCTTCTATAATTGGCATTTCCTATTAACTCTCACTACTTTCAGATTGAGTTCTGTATTTTAAATCTGTTACTTATACAAATTTTTGAAAGAAAAAAAAATTTGATTTTTGACTTTGATTCATTCAATGTAAATTAGGTATAAGTAGTAAAAATTTATGGAAGAAAAATGTGATCTTTAATTGTTTTTATTATAATATTTAAATTTATTTTCTGTAACAGGTTGCTTGTTCCTGTCTTGTGAGCATATACTTATTGGATACAAAGAGTATGGTTGAATTATTGAACACTTTGATTGGTTTGCATAGTAGTGGCAGTTTAAAATCAACACTACACTTTGACTTATGTGGTGCTCTAGGAGGTGATGTGAAAGGGCAAATAAAAGATAAAATTATTAATAGCTTGAAAGTAATTTTGAAGACATTGGAACTTATTTATTCTTGTTTCATTGGTAAGTAGCTTTGTATTGACATTTTCTGTTTAATTTTGTTTGTGTTTCTAGAAAAATAGTTTAATATCAAGTGAATGTATATAGATAATAAGATGTTTCGTTTTATATATGATAGAGATGTAAATGGTATAATAGAGATGTAATGAATGGTGGCATCTATCTATAAAATAATGTCCACATAAGTAGTGGAAAAAATAAGTTTATATTATTTTAATTTAAGTGTAATATATATATCTTTAGTCTATATCCTGTGATATGGAAATATTTGTGAAAATACATATATTTTGAAAAACTTTGCATTGTATTATAAAATTTGCCAATTTGTAACTTAATAATAACAAATGTGACTTAAAATGAGCTAATCCACGCTTAATAATTAAATTAGATAGTACGCAGATTGTTAATTGAAAATATGAGAGAAAATCATATATTAAAATTTAAGTACATATTTTTGCAATGAATTAGTGGGTTTGTATAATTATTTGTGTATCAAATTGAATCCGTTAAAGTTATATTTCTTATATCTGGTTTTCATATATTTTTATCTAATTAATCTTATCCATATTAAAAATAATTATAGGTATTGTTCAATGACATGAGCTTCATTTAAACAGATAAATGACTATTTCACATTTATGATTCCTACCAATATATATTTTAGTTTATCAATTTCAGCTGAAAATGGAGGCCTTGTTGTACAGAAACTCAATGAATTGTATAAAAATGATTCAGAGCCGATGATCAATCTAGTTCATTTTAGTAATGCATCAGCATTGAAGTTTTTGCCACCTACTATAATAAATTATAGGTATACTCTTAATATACATTAAAAATAACATCATGTACATTAGAAGAAAACGGTAAATGAGATAACATATATTTATATCTTCTAGACTAACACCAAGTAAAGATGTTCAAGGTTTGGGTAAAGATGATATAACAAAATGTGTTTATGACTGGAGTATGTGGGTGAAGTCTTACACAGAGGAAAATGTAAGATCACTTTTATTAAATATAACTAAAATAAAAGGTTTGCATGAAATAAGAGAAGAAGCTTTTAAGATAGGTAAGGAAAAATTCGAGATTATTATTTTTGCCTCAATATTTTAGATAACTCAAAAATTTCAATAACTAATATTCTTGAAAGTAGCTTGTCTATTAAATCTGATATTATTAAGATTTAGTCCTTTTTGCATTTTTGAAATTTTGAAGTAGGGAGACATTTTTACTTAACTTTTTTAGAAATATTAAAAAATAATTATATATGACATCGTATGTTAAAAAAATAATAAATAAGTTTCATATTTACATGAGTTATTAAAAGCAATAATATCATTTTAATTATGATAATATCAATTATACTTCAGATACACCAAAAGAATGGCCTATAATCTGCTCATCTTTATCAATGCCTGATATACATGTTTGGTGCCATTATTTCCAACCATTGCTGACAGCCAGAGTCAAAGACATAATAGATGATAGATGGACTCAAATCTATAATATATGGAACGTTCAGTTCCTTCAGGACTTAGCCATAGTTACTTCAGAGGACACCATTGAAAAAGAAGTTGATATAAATTGGTATGTCTGGAAAGACCTTATTGGTGAAACAGTAATTGAGACCAGGGATGAAGTTATAAGTGTGATGAGTTCACTAATGAAAGGTAATCAGACATTTTTCATGACAAAACTTGTTAATTAATTCACTGATGGTAAATTGTGTTTGATTTATCTTGCATCATAATAATTGCAATTATAATGCTTTACATGCAATTTTTTATCAAATGATGTAGGTTGAATTAACTTTGTTTTGTAGTAAAGAAAAAAAAGATCTGCTGTTTGGCTTACACTGCTGGAGGTTTCATGTTTATTTGTTATTTCAATATAACTATACATTACAAAATGTATGGTACATTTAGATTATGTTTGTACATTTAACCTAAATAAATAATCTGTTATTTCTAGCAGTGTCGGCATAGTTTTATCCATTACCGATTCTGATTCTGTGTTTCCAGAAGACTTGATAATTATTTGGCTTAATTAAAAAAAAACATCATATATTCTTTTCCATGCCATATATTTAGTACTATTACTATACATACTATTCTTAAATCTGAAATTACAAGCAAGTAATTACATTTTGGAAAGGTAAATAAATGAAAGTATTTCCAGAACGCAAGTCAATTGTAAGCAAAAATTAGATTGTCTAATCATGGTTAGTAATCTAATGCCAAATTTCTTTATCGCTACTCTAGATTTCTATGGTAATAGGTTTTGGACTACCTTTAATGAACCTTGTCAAGTCGCCAGTTTAGCTGATTGAGAGGCATGCAATAGTACAATATTTGTTCCATGGTTGCCACTAGAATACCTTTCTTTTTCAGCCAGTTACCGTTTCAGCAGGTAAATGAGCCTGCCCATTGATAGCAGTGGTCAGGCTACTTTGGCTGATACAGCTCATAAAATAGACAAGTTGACATAATTGATTTCTTTTTAAACTCACTTTTAACAATGACACTATCAAAAGGAATTCTGATTTTAAAATTTATCTACAAAAGTGATTTCTTCTTAAATATGAATTTGTATGGGGGTTGCGGAAGAGGTGCTAAGTCTAAAAAAGATAGCTATCATTTTGACATTTGTTCCTTTAATACAAGTCGACGTTTGTCATCTGTACATCTGCAATCTTGACATTTACCTTTCGTCAGCTGTCACTGTGTCAGCTGTAATTTTAACAGGTGTCATTTGAACATGTACCACTGAATACAATAAATTGTTATAGTCAACTTGATTATTTTATGAGCTCTATTGTTTTTTTTTCTGTGCATATAAATTTTTACTATAATAAAATATTGAATTTAAGGTTGTTAACAATATTGATAGGAAAGGACTACTTCAATCATGCGTCATATATCATAAAACACAATCATATATTAATTCTGGTCTATTTTTGTCAGATATGTGGTTACAGGACCATGGGTTTACAAAGACTTTGGAGAAATTATGCCAGTCTATGGATATAGAATTGCAAAAAAGTTTAGACGATTTAGCTGTATATATTATTAATGATAGAGAAATTAAAAATAAAGAAGGGTTTTATGTTTATGAAGAGGATGACAAGTCTAATGAAATGTATAGAGATAAAGACGAAATACAGGGATATCTTAGAGATATAACAGCAAAAAAGATGCAGAGGTAAAAAATAATATATTCACTTTATTACATTATGTATTTATACTTTTAGTGACTTTCACAAATTTATTCAAAAAGGTATTATTGGCTAGGAAGTTTTGCTAATGACAGTGTCATTTCTAAATTGAAATACTTAAACCTTCAACATTGGACAGGCATAATGACAGTTATAACAGTCTTTATAAGTTGTCTAAAAATTATTATACAGTTCAGTATTAATATAAGTTTACTGAAAGTTGATGTTCTTAATTCGGATGTTCGTATTTTAAAATTGTAATATCTCTTAAAAAGTGCAATGACTTGATATTTTGAGAATAGAATGTGAAGTTATCTGCATTTATTTCATTATAGAATAGCAAGTATTTTCTGTTGATAGATCATGATAAAATAGTGATGATCAATAATCAGTCTTTTGCCTTTAGTGTAATACAATTTTATGATAAGCAGTAGATTATTTATAGTTTTTTGCTTTTATAATAAGCAGTATGTCATGCTATTCCTACATTGGAGAACTTACAGTCCACTATTTAGGAGACGGACATAAATTTAGTCATTGAATAAGATGATAGATATTGAATTGAATGTCTTAATAGTGTTTGTTTATTAGTTAGGTCGTATCACTTAAAAGAATAGTATTTGGACAACAGAGCTTATTAATTGTCTTTAGAGTTTGCTGTGGGAATAACTTGCTCTGGAAAAGGTGTATATGTCCATTTCCAACAATATTCTTGTTCTTACCTTGTCTTTTCTTCGGAAGCATTTCCCTTACAACCACAGTGACTATTGGGAACCTTGGTGTAGTCATATTGAACAGCATTTAATTTCGTGATCATCTAGAGAGTAAAGTAAAACTAGCTTCTAAAAAGTTTGAAGTGCTCAATAGAGTGCAACAGTACTTCTAGCCGGATCATCATCTCCTATTTTATGAGGCATATATCTGTCTTCAGCTTGAGTACTGATATCACCTTTGGGCTGGGGCACTCCAATATCAACTTTTGCCTTTAGACCGTATTCAACGTCAAACATCTACAATCCTGTAGTATCCTTCAATTCGACTCGCTGGCATTGCGAAGAGATGTACATGCTTCTCTGTACATGCTTCACCGCATATAGTGTGGGAAGTGCTCTGAAGAGCTATTCAACGTCATCCTTGTTGATTATTTTCTGCCAAAAATGCCATCAGTATTATCTTGATGGCTGGCGTTCTATTCCTGAACACTTAATGCATAATTTTCAACCACGTAGGGTGGAGCTTTGGAATGATTTACCATCAGCGGTATTGCCAACGAATTTTAACAAGAGAGTCTCCAAGACTAGAGCGAATTTATATTTATTAGGCCGGAAACGCACTAGTGACGCCTATGGGCGTCGGTGATCTGCTTTTTTTGAGAACCAACAGCATAGCAACAATTCAATTATTCTAAAATCATATGAAATGGTGCTATTAAGCTATGTTAATTTTTTCTTTATTAAATTCTGATTTTGCCAGGGAGAAGACTGATTTAGATGAACTTAAAAATGAAACGTTTATTAAAATTTTTATCACAATTGTTAGGGCTTAGAGATTGTGATATATATCTGGTTATGTTTATTTTTACATTTATTGTGCTTATTGTAAATACAATATGATAATTTTTCAGCATAATGGAGTTTATCAAACATTGTTTTGATGATACAAAATTGCAAAGCACGGAGCTGCAGTGTAAAACAACTGTGATATATGCAGCGAGATTCACACAAGCTTTGATACATTTAGTACCTAATCTAAGAAAGTGTTTTGTGCCAGAATGTAATGATTTGGGTAAATTTGAATCTGATACTGAATCCATACGATGTTGGAATAATTTCTGTGATAATTTAAAAGCAATATGCTTGTATTGTTGGGGCAAATGGGTGGATATAGCTATGTCCAAAGTACAAAATTTGACATCTGGGCTGCCACAAGAGTTTACTTTAGAAGCAAACATTGACTATCTTATGATGGTAAGTTGAAAATTGTTTTATATTTTTAGTAGATTTCTTTATTAACTTTTTTTTAACAAATAATTGGATTATGCTTAAAACTTGAATTTAGTTGATTATATATATTATAATCAACTAAACTTATGTATTAAATTACGAGATAGTACAAGTATTAAATTGCAATGAAAAAATTTCTGAAGATTAAAAGTGGCATCAAGTGAGATGATTTTAAAATGTCAATACGTCATCACAAATGTACTGTTCTACAGTTTGTATTGTTTACAGTCTGTTTTTTTTTACTTTATTCATAATTTCATAATAATATTTGATATTCAATTTTATAGTTGTAATGACGAAGGAATTGGTACAATGTCATATTGTCAAACACAAATGTTTTTAATAGTTTAATAATTTGAAATAAATATGAAAATTATACTGAAAAGTATTCTAAACATCCTTTTATTTGCAATATTAACTCTAAATGTATTTAATGATAACATTACTTTTTTGTTTACGTTTTAGCAATGGGATGTAATAAAAATAGAAGAGAAAGATGATGAAGGAAAATCTGTAGAATCAATTATCAAAGTTCCATCAGGGCCATCTCTGAAACTTCAAGAATATTTATATTCAGTCAGTCGAATTCTAGATGAAGTTGTGCCACATACATTACCTTCAGAAGTACATGCAATCTTCATAGAAAAAGTCAGTGACATCGCTTTCAATCATTTTGGGCAAGTGATAAGAGAACATGAGTCAGATATCAATCAGAGGTGTGCATTACAACTTTTAATGGATGTTAGGCACTTGACGTTACTGTTGGTACCACGGGAAAATAAGAAAACGATGGATCAATCACATGACATCTGTGAATTTTTGAGACAGAAAATTGATCCATTCGATTATGATGTTTTTTATCCATATATACAAACAAATTTGAAGAGATCAGTGCAACGTGTACAGGTAATTTGGACTTTTTTATTATGATAGTTATTTTCAGTATAATTCAAAATTGGGATAAATGCATGATGAATAACATATGAATTAAGATCTGGATCATGAGATATTATAATGATTTGGAGATGGTATTAAGATCTGGACATTGTTTCTATTTTTTCACATAGCATTTTTAAGAATCATTTTGTCTTAACAAGTTAAAATTCCATAGTAAACATATTGCCCAATATATTGAAAGCCAAAACAAACTAATACTATTTTCATATTTTTATGAAGCCTTCAATTATAGTAGGGCACTCAATTAAGGCAGTCAACTGTCGAATTTGGCTTTATTCTAAAGAATTACTTAATGGCTGTTTCTATTTTCCATCATGTCTTAAGCATTATGTTGAGTAGATCTATGACCTATTGTAATATCAGACAGGTTTGTTATTTTAACCAAAGATGTTGAATATAAGTTCAAGTGAACTTGTGAACTGTACTTTCACATATATTAGGGCGCACAATAAATTTCTGGAATGAATGAAAAAACTACTACGAAGGGTCAGAAATGAATTTATTGTTTGTCAAAATACTCTTTGTTAGCATATATGCACTTTTTCCTACAAATAGATCAATTTTGAAAACATTTATGCCACTACTCCCCGGTGACCTCGAAAACATGTTTTTCATATTCTTCGACAGCCTTTTCTAGTAATGAAAATCATTGACGCGTAATTGGTTCTTAATTTGTGCAATCAAAAAAAGTCGCAAAGTGCAAAATCGGGAGTGTATGCAGAATTGCTCATAAGTTCTACATTTTCTCTTTTAAAAACTTATTTGTGCCTTTGGCTGTATTAGAACTGGCATTGTCGAGGTGCAAGATGTTATGACTTTACAGTTATTTTTACAGAGTTCGTCAATAAGTTCCGACAAACGAATGGTCGTGTACCAATCACTATCACGATACGACAATTCTTTAAAGCAACAGTAGTCACGTGTCCAGTTTTACTAAAAAGAAGCATTCGTCCGTTTAGAAACATGTATATATTCATACAGCATTTTATGTACATTGGAAAAGCATATGTGATATTTCTCTAACAGTTGTGGTCTCATTTTTCACATTTGCACTTTGAAATGTCCATTGTACACATAAATTAAGTGGCTAGTGTATTTAGTTTTGCATACATAACATGAGAATATGAATTTATACATGTGAGCTTTTTTTGAAAGATATAATTTTTAACTTGCATGTATTTGATTTCATATAGAACATAGAAATAATATATTCAAAGTGCATATACATTCTTTCTACATTTCATGTATTATCTGTGCTTATGACACAGTTTGCATATTTTGAGATCTGTTTGCATTTTACTTACCTTTAATAAGTAGTGGTATTGTTAGTACGAGAATATAGTATGGTACAAACTTGGGTCTGGGCACAGTTGTGATATGAAGTTAATTAATCTACTATTAATTTCCATCAGACACTACTGGGCTCATTAATAATTCATCATGGCCAAGTCAACTTGATAGTGGGAAATCGGCCAGTCTTGTCAGGAGGTACGGCTGATAAATCTCCAGCTTTGTTGGCCCCAGCAAGTCCCGATGGTGGCCATTGGTTTACTCTGCTTCCAGTTACAGCACCATTGACTATGCACAAGAAGACCGAAAAAACGGTAAGTTTTTTAGTTATTAAAGTTATAGAAAACTCAAGCAGACTTATGATAAAAATGAATGTTAAATAGAATTTGTAAAAATATGAATACTAATTGGGTTAGAGACATGTGGTGTTTCAAGTATAAACCAAAATTTAAACAACTTTATTTTATTTTTCATAGAATAATTTGAAATTTACAAAGATTATCAAACACACTCTAAGTAAAATCTTATAGATATTTGCAATATTATTTCACGTAATACGTTTTCAGAATCGTTTTGTAATTCTGAGCAGAGATTGACACCACGAAGACTTCACAGGTTAAGATATGTTGTACATGACTGCAGATTTTCTCCCAAAATTATTAATGAATTAATATCTGTTAATTGATGAAGTAGTCATAGGAAAGTTTTATTAATGAATTTTTTTATTAACCCTAGGATTATTATTTTGTTTAGTTATTAATTCAAGTATATTGTTTTATGGTAACCATTATAATTAACCTACTAATTTGTATATTAGAGCTTAATAATTGGTTTTATTAAAAATTGGAATTTGAGTAGCAAAAGATGGATTCAGTAAAATTTCACTTCTGAGTTTTGGAAAAAGAGTTTTGTACCTTTTATTAATAATGTTTTATTTTACAAATAAGTTGGTGAGTATTAATTAATAATATCGATTACAGAAAAAGAAACCTGTTACTGCAGCAAGCCCCAATAAACCTACAAAATCAGAATTATCTGAACTGATGACCAGTTCTTTACCAATTAACTTGGCGACGGCACGGTCAGGAGCTGCTTCATTCTTCAATGATTGGTTTAGCGGAGCCTAGAATATTTTTATCTGTTTGATAATAATTAATTACATGTACATGTCTTATATAAAGAGATACACAATTTTATTTTGTTACTATTTATAGAATAATATAATTAATTTAATTAAACAACTACAAAATATATTGTATAACCATTTCAGTATATAGTTTTATTAATACCAATAATCTTATTAATATGAGGTGAGTGGTGGTGACTGAGCACTTAAGAGCTTTGTTTTTGAAACAGAAGGTATTAGATTCCAATAATTTGAACAGGCTGCTGTTACCTGAAGTATGTTTTTTTATATATAATGCATTAAAAAAAAAACTACAATTTTATGCATTATCCTCTTACATAGAACTAGTCCGCTGCCAGCTGAAAGATAATCTTATACTAGTATATAAATTGGTAATATCTATCTTTGCATTCTTGTTTTTTGGTGAAATTTTGCAATTAATATATGTTTTAGCCGTACTGACTCCAATTCTATAATTTTTAAAAATTCTATGTGTTAGTCTGTCTAACTGACCTTTTATAATTTAAGAAGAATTTGACTGATCATGGTTAAAATTAGTATACAGTAAGAAAAGGTGATTGCGCAAATGATAGGCTGCTGTGTTTCTGTACATTTTAAAATTTAAGAGCAGTTTGACCTAACTTAATGAAAAATTGTTGCAGTTATTGCGCAAGCAATAGGCTTCAGTCTGTTTGTCTGTGACTGATCATGATGGAAATTGGTTTATAACTAAAACATGTTATTCCGCGAATGTTGGATTACTGTCTGTCTGTATGTTTTTTTATAACTTAGGAAAGGTTTTATCAATCTATGAAAATTGCTGTACAGTCAAAAAATGTTTGAATTATAGACTATTGTCTGTCTGTATCTCAATCTGTATTTTCTTTTAGAGCTTAAAAACAGATCTTGATAAAAAATTGTGTATAGTCAGAATGTGAATGTGCAAATGACAAGCTACTGTTCTTTTATAATTTAAAAATGGTTTAACCAATCGTGATGAAAATTGGCACACTGTCAAAACATATATTGCGTAAATGATAGATTAATATAGTAAAGGTTAAATTATAGGGTAATAGATAGTAGTTTGTTTATTTGTCTGTATGTCCTTTTGTAACTTAAAAATGGTTTGACCGATTGTGATGAACCATTGTTGTACAGTCATAACATATGATTATGCAAAATAGTATACTGTCTTTATGTTCTTTACAACTTAAGATCAGCTTGACCGATTTTGATGAAAATTGATATAGAATCAAAACATGTGATTGCGCACTATATAGGCTACTCTATGTCTGTGTATTCTTTTATAATTTAAAAACCGTTTCATTGATTGTGATGGAAATTGGTGTTCAATCAGAACATGTGATTGTGAAAACAGGCTACTGTGTGTCTGTATATATGTTTTTTTATAACTTAAGAACAGTTTGACCGATTTTGATGAAAATTGATGTACAGTTAGAAATTGTGGTTGTGCAAAAATTGCAAACGAAACAAAGAGCAGAATCGAGTACGAGAGCTACAAATCGAAAACGGGCATAAAATCGAAATCGACCGTAGGACGTAAATTAAAATCAGGGACGTGACCAGAATCGGAATAAGAAGAGATCAGAATTTAGAGTGGGACCGGTATTGAAAACGGGATCAGAATTGAAAACTATTTAAATCGAGACAGGATTCAGAAGCAAAAGCGGGACCACGTTCGGAATCGTGAGTGAGACAAATCGGAATCAAGAACGGGATAGTGACTAGGATCATAATTAAGATTTTATCGATCGATATATAAGATTAAGGAATTTATTCTGTCTACTCGGACAGAGTCGCGGGCGGAAGCTAGTTTTATATATAATATTTTACATCTTATAATTATTATAAATTGAAGTCTACCGCAGCGTCTTTTTGTTTTTGTGACGGCTAATATCAAAGCTGCTCTGGAATTTTGCTGCGATTTTCACTAATAGCTAAACCGATTCACTAGAAAGGTTTGTTTATAAACATATTAATTTGTAGGTTTTTTGTGCAAATTGCCTGAGCTACGATAAAGTTTATGGATCAAGGTGGACAAAAAACACGTCTCTTGAGAGCTTTCATGGCGTGCGTTGCTTATAATGTTTTCATATCGCCTGCATTGAAAATGTCTAGTTTCATGCCTGTTGAGCCGACAGAAACTAGTCAATTTCAGACCAATGCGACCGTCGCCGGGCAGCAATTGAGCAATTCCTGCCCGCTGAACGCAGTTGTAGATTTATTTTCAATCCTGTCAGAGTATCTTTTGTTTATTTCACGCCTTTATAATTGTCATTCTACCCGTCGAAATCGAAAGTTCTTGAATTGTAATTTTTTGATTTCCTCAATAAATTTACGTAATAAAATGGTATTATCGCTATTTGTCTGAAATAATCTAGTTCTTGTCGGCTCCAGACAATGAAACTAGCATTTTCAATACAGTTGATATGAAAAATATAGTGTGTGACGCGGGATGAAACACGATTTCAGACCGAGTGATGTCAGCCCTCGCTTCGCTCGGGCAGCCAACTTCACTCTGGTCTGAAATCGTTTTGTTTCATCCCTAGTCACACAATATACTATTAAGTTGCCTAGAAGTGATGTATGGAGGATTAATTTCCTTCGAACAGTTCCGAAGAGAGGGCCGTGACAATATTTTGTGTATCTATCAAGACACAACTTTTAATGTATTAAAGATTCACGATAAAATCTCCAGTTAATAAAGTACGAACCTTTATCAAATGAAATATGATCGCTGTTTTCTAAATTTCATGAATTTGAGATCTTAGCAGCGTTTAGTATTTTTAACCTTGCAAAATTTCAAGTTTCTACATAGACCCACTTGAGTCGCGCGTTGACTGCCAGTAAGTCAGTCGAAGTTCTTTATGTAATACTTTAAACATATTTAATACCAAATCCACGTTTATTGGGTATTTGTGACAGCAATATTAAAGGAAAGTTTAAGATGAACACTTGTTTGGGAACAGAATTACAAGCGGAATTGGGATCGAGGTCAAGACCGGGAGCGACATCGATTCATAATAAAGTAATTCCTGTATTATCGGTGTAAAGAGAAAGCGTTTTAGGTTAATCTGATATACCTAATAGATATAGAAAAAATATTTGAGGGGGATCCGGGATCGGACTTTGCATCGGGACAGCAATCGGAATCTAGAGCTGAAGCCAGATGGGGATCAAGATCGCGGTTGACTAACACAGAAGATGGAATAGATTCTATGTCCACGTAGGCGGAGCCGCGGACGAAAGCTAGTAGTGCCTATTATGTAACGTAAACATTTTTAATGCATAAAATGCTTGTAATTTAATATACTGTTTTAATGCTTATTCTCTAAATATGACAATAGACATTAAGTACATGAAAATAGGATGATACATGTTTAGGAGAAAATGTCAATTCATCATCTTAACGGGAATTCTATATTAAAGTATGCTTTTAGATTTTGAGTTGAAAAAAAAAAATATTTTTCTGTATTATTACTCAAAGGCAAGATAGAATTTTTTGGCATTTAAAACATTAAGAACCTCTCACCACCTCGGTTCCGACGAACTTTTAATAAGAAGTCACTTTTAAAATAAAATTTGCGTACCATGTATTCCTTTCGTCGGTTGTTCGGGTTAAAACCCGTTAAAAGGAAGACGCGAAACGCAAATTTTATTCTAAAGGTGACTTTTAAAAAATGATGAAAGAGGCTCTTAATCAGTTGTGACAGTTTATTCGTGTAATGCTTTTATTTCGGAAAAGAGAAACATAATGTTTTTACTTTGGAATAGTATTTGTGGTAGTGACAAACTTTATAAATTATTTTAAAATGATCATTTGTAAGCGGTTCGATTATGATTGAAATTATAATTTATTGGTTTAGGATTTTGTATAGTTAGCAGAATAAGTTTTGATCTATGATTTCTAATTTCAAGTAGTTATCACCTGATTCCGCTTGAGTTAGATAGAGTTTATTTCGGTATTTTTTCACTATAATTTTAAATTTTGATAAAATTTGATTACGATAAAATTCCTAATTGGTTCTTGTTAATTAATCTAAACTGTATTGTTATAAATGTTAAATTCATCTTGATTAGAAATAGAGAATTTTATGTGTATTTTTCCGGGTTAATTTAAATTCTAAATACAGTTATTACTATTTATCTATCGAATTCAGATACATGCTACCATTACTGAAGCATACCTAAAGTATTTTCCCACAATCCTTACTTTTTCAAATTGAGGGGCTTCCATAAGCCCTACACGATGACCTGATACGAGTCAAAGGCTACTAAAGACCGCTGTCACTAATTCAATAATAGCATTCGTGATCGATGCTCATCGTGCTCTTCTCTCCAAGGCACAAAGCAAGTACTTTAACTTAAAAATTCATTGATGAATTTGCTTGTCTTTGCATTAAATCGGGTACCTTCACCTAAATGCGGATGCCCAGAGGGTGATGACTCCGCTGGGCTACGTCTTTGTCTTAGTATTGTACTCCAATTAGAGTCAGTTATGACGGAACCTCTTATCGTGTGTATATAATATGAATATTTTATACACACAGTAACAAACACGTGTAATAAATACTTTCAACGAAAATTACTTTGAACATGATCGGATATACCGTTTTTGAGTTATTGTTGAAAAACTGCGCTTATCAACAAAATGACGTAAATGTCATGAAGATATGCTCTTTTGCTAATGCGCTTTAGTTTATACTAGTTTAATAGTGATAGTCGACATACTTACTTGTTTTTCTAGTAATAGGCGGCTAAAATGCTTATACCTACCTACATGGAGAAAATAGTTTTGTTAAAAAAACTAAAATATCAGTACAAGGTACTTAACTCACACGTTAATATTTGCTCCAACTAATGTAATGTTTAATTTTGCTAAAGTGAATTACTAATTATTACTAAACAAAGTAAAGTAAAATGAACCCAAGAAAGTTGTAGATATAATTAAAAACCAGAAGTATGATGTCGTAATTATTACGAAATAATGTGATTCATGTCACGATTTATTTTTGTTAACACAAACAAATATTTTGTTAAAAATACAAAAGTTTCTTGTTTCTGATACCACGTGATTTAATAAATAATACTATATCTACATACATACAAATATCTATATGTTTGTATGTATTATAGGCTTTAGTATATTTAACAAAATACTTTGGTAGAATTTACGTTTTGTTTTTGTCTTCTATACCTTTTTCTTTAGTAAATATTACCAATTTATGTGTTTTTATTTACAGTAAAGATGAGTACATTAATTAATTTATATTAATTAAAATTTCCAATTTTGATACATAACAGTTGTAGATTCTTTTAATTTCACTATATAGTTGATTATTTTTACTAAAATGTTTTGTTCGGTATTATTATTTGTTAAATTAGTCAACCATCTTAAATCAACATTGCTTCATGAATCGGTAATTTTAATTTAAGTTTTTGTTACATTTATTTAATTAATAACAGATATTACTTTAATTTTAATAATTATAATCGAAAGCATTAATATCCTTAACCAATCACATCTTAAGTTCTATTACAAAATGTAATAGTAAAACTGAGTAATAAACTTTTTCTTAAAATTTTATTCATTGAAATAAATATCGAAAAAAATTTTTTACAAGGAAAAATATTTTTAAGGTTATAAATGAAAGTTTTCTTTTATCAAAAACTTACATATATATAGTGTTTTAGAAATTTTGTGAAGGATGATAATTTCAAATTACAAATAAAAAATTCGTTTACAAAATTTAATCACATGACATAAATTCAACTATAATCGAATGTTAAACCGTAAGAAGTAGGTATGTACATATATACCTACTTAATGTAAATCACTAGAGGATTATCAATTTCGATCTAAATTCTATAAATTTCCATTTATAATACAATGTTATAACATTGTATTATAAATGAATGTAATTATATTATAATAATTACATTCTGATAATATGATATGAATATGAAAACAGACAAAAATAACTCAAATTATTAGAAAAAACAAAAAAAATATATCTAATCTTATACTAAATAAAAAATTACAAGACAAAATATTACACAGGAGTTCTAATATAAATAGGTGTACAATGTACGTACAATATTTTACTGAGATGAAAATACGTAATACTATTTTGTTCAATTCAATTAACTTTCTAATTATTAATAATCTCGTGTAAGAATTTTGTTACGGTATTATTAAACTAGGCGATGTAAAATAATACAAAGTTCTAATCGTTGCAAATCATATGGAATTCATTCTGTAATGTAGATCGCTGTTACATAAGGTGTATAAAAACATTAGAGAAACAAATACAATTTGTATGACGATTAATCGCGACGAACGGGAATTTCTATTTGATGTGCTAGCAAATAATCATTAAACCTTTTGCGTGCAATAAATATATTATATATCTATGCTAGTAAAGTACTGCTTAACTATGAAAAACAAATATATGTTTAAATGCATTTTTCTATTTCATACACAAAGTCAAACGAAAATCATTCTCATCAGTTAAAATTATAATAGGTACTGATAGTTCCTATGTATTAGTATCACGTTACTGTATTCATATTCCATTCACTACAGTCTATTCACTATTATATAGATCAATGTGTTTGTGCACATTAATTTATCCTAATTATCTCAATATGCAGCAAAGAAAATACATACTACTTAAAATTAAACATTAAAATAGACAAAGGAGTGTCTTAAAAAAGTACCAGCCGTTTTGCAGGATAAACTCAGCCATCTGGTCAGTTGTATGTCATCAACATATGTTAAATAAACTTCTTCTAGCAATATTCTACAATGCTTTTTTGCTAAATTCGTTGGGATTGCTGTGTCTAAGTGTTTATTCTTGGTAGCATGAAGAACTTGCCTTTCATTAACGTTTTCTTTCAAAATATCTTCTACTTGAGGCTAAAGCAGTAGAATGTAAAATATGGTAAACAATTTTAAAAAATAATGATAAAATAAAAGCAGCTATTTTGTTACAACAATAATAATAAAACTATTACACATCGTTTCGACCCTCAATTAGGAGCAAGTAATTTTGTCATGAAGTAAAACTATCTATTGTAAATAAAAAACTTTCATGATACAACAAAAGTACTCATATCAATCATATAGATACATTAACACATACACACACCACCAAACCCGCCGTACGGTACGCACGGACGCACGCACGCACGCACGCACGCACGCACGCACGCACACGCACGCACGCACGCACGCACACACACACACACACACACACACACATATATTATAATACTTGCTCTACCTGGGATTCGAATCAAAACATGGTACTCATATTTTAATAACATCTTGGGTGCAATATGATGGCATTACGTTACCACGATAAAATTTGAAAAAAAGGAATATGCAAAAAATAAACTAAGTAAATACATATAGTCCATACATAGTGTTTTTATTTGCTTAGCGTAATAATTAAAAATAATTTTAATTACTAGACCATTGATTTATCACGAAAATCTTTTGAGCGGATACACTGTTTTATCTTATACACGGCACAGCAATTTTGAATAAAGTTACATCAGTAAAGAATTCATTAAAATCTGTTCAGTTTTTCGCGAGATTAGCGCAGTCAAACAGATAAACATATCTACCTATTTATTAAAATTATTATGTAAAGGGCTTGTATACAAAATGTTTTATTGAATCAAATGGTTAGTATAATATATCGCTTCAGAGCAAAACACATAAAAGCTACTAAAACTACTATTAATCGAATTCTATAATTTTTCTTTGTCTTCACCACTCCAACTAGCATTAAAATTTTCTTGTAATTTGTTGAGTGCTTAATTTTGGTCTTCAAATTGTAGAAATTTTTTGACGCCCTTCAATGACAAAAGTTTCGTTAACAATAAAAAAATATCTCAAAATTCTTTGTATCGAAGCTGAATCTTTAATACTTAATATAATTTAATTGATTTACACAAAAAATGAAATATATTATATTATTATCATTCGTAACAACACTTAATTATATTATGCCCGTATTTAACAGAAATCAAAATGATCTTATAAGAAACATTATTTTAAAAATCTAGTTTTAAGCATTGTATCAGTTCTCTTCCGTTTAGACATTGACGAATAAGTAGTACGTAATCAGTCTTGTAATAGAGAGAGGCGTACAAGTGAGATGTCGTCGAATTTTATGTGAATGTTATCTAAAATGTCACCTCATTATGCCTGTCCTGAGAATCGCGTATTTCGTGGGTCGCGACAGATATAATTATCTCCAATAAAGCTCCCTAATGAGGCCTTCGGGTCTAATTTAATATTTTGCGTTAATTTTACGTATTCACAGATATAATTAATAATACCTACTAATGGAATCATTTATATTTATGTGTAATGTTTTCGCTTAAGGATATTCGACGGGATTCGAGCATTTACATGACAAAGGTGACCTTTCCATTATTTATAGACATGACTTTTCTATATATACCCACTAGCAATCGCCCGCGAGTTAAGGGTTACGAGAATAACAAAAATGATGTGACATTCAAAAGATTGGTAGTCTAAAATCACTTACAAACGATTCGGCATCGAATGGTCATAGACCCACATCGATATTTTCAGTACTTTTTAACTGATCCACGGACAAAGCTTTCATTTTTCATATACAGACCAGCTTTCGCCGGCCGTTTCGCCGGTGTGGACAAAGAATGAATTCTCTCATCTTTTATGTCGATCGATGACGCTGTCCACCATGATCCTAATCCCGGCCCTATTTTCGTCTCAATCTTAAAAGTATATCCTTAAGTATACCCAACCTTATTGAAAACCATACAGATATGAAATTATAAGTATAATTCTTGTTGTCCACTTACAGTCTCCAGTTTAAGAGAGTTTTTCATACCGTATTTTTTAAGTTAGATCGTACTTTTTACGTGATTCGCGAATAAACAAACAGACAACAATTCTACAAATGATTGCTTCGGTTTCTATTACATTTATAAAGATATTCCATGTTAGTTTTTCATGAATAGTTCCTGACTACAGACATCGGTTAGTTACAGTTTTATCATAAGTATAGATTAGGGTTTATCATATAGTGGTACTTACAAAATTGTTATGAACGATCGCGTCATTAACATCGCCGTATACAGCCCTTTCCATGTATGTACTTTGTGCTCTACTGAAAGGTGCAGTTATTTGTACTTTTCAAAGTTGATATATATTTAAGAATCTCACTGCACTGAATCCAGCGCTAATGCTATCCTCATACACTTACCGCATCTTTTAATATCATAATTATTTACATAATTATTATCGCTCATACATATCGAGCGATTTACACATTATTTATGTTTACGTGCCGTTGTGGTGATGCTATTATGCGTGCGCGGCGGTGTTCGTGCGGTCAGCGTGTTGTCATCTCATTTTGAAATTATCGGGCTCACATCTCGACAACGATAAAAATTGAGCGCGCTTTTGACTTAATTGTCCAATGGATTTTTTATTTGAATAGAATTGAGGCTGTGGTTTGGGCTGTCGAGGGCCAAGGTCCCGCGCTATCTGAAAAAGAAAGATAGCGCAACAAACGGGAGAAGCCCTCGAATTATCGAAAAAAAAAAAGGTTTAATTGCAGATTAATAGTTTCAATCGGCGATGCGTAATTCTTTTTGTGCAAAATATCTATACGCGCGTTGGATTGGGTTAAAACCAAGACGTTTCAAAATTCAATTGATATGCGGTTTATAGAAAATTCAAAACACTCAGTTTTATTCAGTTTAGATTTTCTGAAATTGTGAACAAAATCGGCACCAAACGATGTTTTGGAATAATTTTTGAATAATTGCTTTGATCAGCCAAGGAATTACTACAATATACCTAGCAATAGACAACGACTCCAAAAATGACATTAATTGTAAGTTAATTTTTGAAGTGGATAGGTACCTATCTACCTTCTTGCGTGATGAACACATAGATCGTACCTACATATTGATGAGTAGAAAAACTAAGTTGATTATTAAGTTGTAGAAGAATACGCAATTATTTTTTTACTTTTTAGTGCATATTAATTTGTTTTAGAATAGTTTTTGTTTTGAATTCAGTTTTTTTCGTTACATTTTTTATTCGCCGTCGAAATAGTACGCAACTCTATATCTTCTATTTTTTATACGTCTATGTTTGATTGTCATATTTTCACATACGACTAAATAAATACAAGAATAGCATGAGCTGTGAGTACTGGAACATCAAAATTTTAATTTAACTGCATACCGAAATATCCAATAGGTTGTTGACGTTTGGCTAATAGCTACTTGACGTTTCAAGCATGTATGTTGATTTTCGAGGAAAAAACAAACTACAATTGTCTCTTTTTTCAAATACACTAGTGCAGGTGCTAAAAGAAACATTTATATGGACGACAGTTTCTAAAATTTTAGGCGGGCTCCATGCTACCTTTACTCTGAGCTTGTAGGTTTTTTGTTTTATATTTGAAAGGCAATGGATTCTGTTTCAGTTTTAGACTTCTCAAAGCGGAACTTTTTGGTTTAAATTTTTTGGGCAATTCTATTCCTCTTATTTCATCACAATTTCCAAGTAAACAAGGAGAAACTGAAACTTGTCACAATTTTCAATTAAAAAAATTAATCAAGTTCGAATTTAGTTGAGTCAAGTAAAATTTCGTTGTGATAACGGAGTAATTCGTTGTATTAACAAATAATGCGGTATAGTCTAACCAATCAAATTGATCGAATCGATATTTAAACCGATTAAAACAATCAAAATGTTGGTTTCCTCAAAATGAACGATGCGAATTCGTTGCGTTATTCTAACATTTGGTTAAAATGGCCAGTTTTTTTCCCTTATAATTATTTATAACTTACTTTGGATGTATTGAGTTGTATAATAAAACTTTTTGACTCTAATAATTTGAAATGATTAAAAAAATTAGTGGATTTGTCTTTTTTTTAACACGCTTTTATAAGCTTGGGTTGTATGTATCTATGTATGTAATGGAATCTTTGAGCTTAATTTTCACCGGTTTTTAGAAGTTTGGTAAATTTGAAACTTTGCACACGTCTCAAGGACCGATGAGAATTCAATAATTCGATAAAAAAATCCATTATTCTGATTAGGATCGTCAGGATTAATAAATTTCTTTAAGGATCTCTGTATGAGAGTAACAAAGACGGAACGCGTGAACTGCGCAAGCGTACAGTTTCGGGCTCTTCGCTTGTGGCACTCAGCACAACTGAGCCAGAGACTATGGAGTACTATACTGTGTATAGTACTTCATACCGGAAACATTTTCAAGGTATTTGCGTTTTTATCTCGTTTGCTCCTCATACATACGTAGGTTCTGGAGAGTCTAATAAGCATATACTAGTGTTTATGATATTCATAATATATTGATAACCGTGATTCAGAAAAAGCCTCTTCTTTACAACAAAATAGTCAGCACAGAAATTTAAATTTATTTATTTTGCCGAACAAAATGTGGTCAACAGTACAGCTTTGGACTTCAGTCGATAAAGAAGGAATTAAATTTAATAAACCAAACTAAAAAAACACGCTTTCAAAATTAATTGACCTAAAAAATTCAAAATAAAATTGTAGTAATCAATTAAAAAATTCATATTATTCAAAAAGCGTGGGAGACTTGATTTCAATTGTTGTATATATTTTATCAATAGTTTATTATATCTATAGTTATTATAACAAGCACCCCACGTGTTTTGTACAATAATACGTATTTTTTAATTGATTACTACAGTTTTATTTTGATTTTTTTAGTTAAATTAATTTTAAAACCGTGTTTTTTTTTAGTTTTTTAATTACTCTATGTACATGTATAGAGCGTAAAAATTTTTCGTATATTTTCTTCTGCATCCTGTACATTTGAATGTGTCCTTTTTCAAGTTTTTCTTTCTTCACATCATTATCTCAATGAAGTTGAGTACAATAAATTGAAATCTATTATTTTCTATAATTTCTTCCAAGCACTACATATGACGAAGTAACTTATAGATTTTAATGATCCCAGATGAGTACCACAAAACTCGTTTATAATCAAAATTATGAACAAAAACGTTGTGTAGCTACACAAAGTTTTGTTTGGATTGTTTGGAGTGCGGGAAATTTGTTTTGAAATAAATTGCATCTGTTTCGTTTCACATTGGACAATGACGACGTCCAAACATGTTTTCAGTGAAACAGTGGTGACGAGATCTCCCATTATTATAGCTATGGATCATTAGTTACTACGTTACCTACCATACATATTATTTATTTATGTAGTTATTCATTTATCATTTGCCTTGTAAAGCGTCTACTGACTGTGTGAAATGTTGCATATGTGTTTGTTTAGGTGTTTGATAAAACTGATCGGTTTTTTGCATTATTTCTAATGGGTTAAAAGCGATGAGAAATTTTTCCCTCCCAGTGATATCTAAATTTTGAATGACCTATTATGTCGTGAGGGTTATGATCTAAGTAATAAAAATTAAAACAGATTGTTTTCACATTTTCAAAAATTACACAAATTATTTTAAGCGATGTTATAAAAAAGGAGACAAAGACAAAGATCCAAAATGTTTTAGATTTTTATATACTTACACTACCAAGTCTATATCGAATTTAAATCCATTTGTAGCTGTTGAGTATATATTCGGTACTTTAAAAAGATAGTCTATAATACATTTATCGTTTTATCACATTTATTACGTAGATCATAGTATTTTAATAGTAAGCTCGGCATTGTTAGCTTATCAATATAAAATGCATTTCCAAAAACATGCTTGTTTTCAAGTGAGAAGAACAGTGAAGCAGAAAAAAATATAGTTTGTTGAGTACATGCCATCGGAAAAAATGCAAATTTTATTTTATGTTTGCCTAAGGATAGCTTATGAAATATTTTAATAAAGTATTTTCTACGTGTAGCTAATTTCATTAAAATTAATTTCTCATGAATTTCAGCCTCTCGATACGAAATAAGGAGGTTGTGGAAGGGCGTGTCAGTGAAGTGAGGTGATTAAAAGCTGACACATTAATATATAGAGCTCAAGTGAATAGCATCGAGTATGATGACTTCATCGTTGCGAAATGATGTTTCGCAAAAAAACTGATATAAGAGTATGACATTGGATTAACATTAAGTTTCTAAAGGAAATAATTAATTTTTTTTCATAACTTTTTTATTTGTAGGAATTTAAACACTAAAAAATTTCCTTCAAATGTATTTTTTCACGTCATTTTTTGTTCGTTTAAGGTTGCAGCATTCTACACTTTACAGGCTCTTCATTGTAAGCATTATTCTGCCATATCATAATTTTGTTTAAGTACTTATAGTATATACCCGTAATACTATTGAATGTTAAAGTAGCTGTGAAATATTTTCCTGTTAAAGAATTAAGTTGATATTAAATTCAACTCAACACTTTATTTTTTTAAATGCCATTCGAGAATATTAATTTGCTTTTCGATTGTTTCATTTGCTTATCCATTATCGTTTAATTATTATTATCGATTTTTTTCGAAATCGAAGTAAGTAAAAATACTTAGCTTTAGGTACGCATATTCATTTCAAAACTAATCGATTATCAGTCGATTTCTTATCAAAAATGCAGGCTTGTATTTTGATTCCGTGTATTATCTAGTTCAAAACGATTGGCAGTTGAGTAAATCCTTGATATTGCACAAATGAAACTAGGAGAATTAAATTAATATTTAATATAATTACACTATCAGGTAATATAATAACTTAATCCATAGATCATATTGTTATGTTACTATTCCTTAACTTCGTCGTCTTTCTTCACTTCTGCCGCTTTTCTTCCAATAAGACGGAAACTATCATTGTAACCGTCGTTGTAGCCACCGAAATAATTGCCGTGGGAGCCGGGTCTAGACACGGAGCTGTCGTAACCCGGTCTGGATAAATATGGATTGTAATTTGGCCTATGTTGGGATGGATAATCGACAGGTCCCGGATAACTGGGTCTGAAACCGTAACCCGGTCGATTCCCGAAACCTGGACGAGGACCTGGAACAAGGTAGGTGATAGTTGAGCTAGATTAAATGATGCGACAAACACAAAGTGTAAATGAGATTAATCATTATTCCTTATCTTTATGATTGGAAGTGTGGTTTAATTGCAATTTAAGTACAAGGAGAAATGGAAGTTTATGGTCAGGCCTTTCTGAGCAGATACAGCTTGCATTTGAGGTGATTCGTAAAAAAGATTCTTGTGCAAAGTTCGTAACTGATTAACCGTTTATGCTGTTCAGTTAATCAAATGTTTGCTTAGTAATAAGATAATCACAACCATTTTACATCCGTTGATTAGATTCGAAACTGATTGCGATTTAACGAATGTTTTGTTGTAGCGTCCTCGACAAGTTCCGTTTCTGTAGTAACATAATGAATTTTTAACTTTCTTAATATTTCTTAGCAAAAATTTTTAAACGACACTTTAAACAATGACTACGATTGAATGTTGTAGTTTTAAACAGGTATAGAAATGAATTTTAAGCGAGTCGAACTTAAGTAATACCATGATATAGTTTATATGATAAAATATGAAAGATAGAATAGTACAAGCGCTCGTACTCAAATGTACTACCGTTTTTTTTATGAATGTTCTACTTTGGTAACATTTCAATAATTTTTACTGTTAATGTCATGTTCCACATACCTCTATAACCAGGGTATCCTCCTACGCCTGGCTGGATTCCGTATCCACTTGGGTAACCACCGTTCTCAAACGGTACACCACCATATCCTCCGCTGGGGTGTCCACCGTAACCTCCAGGATAGCCGCCGTATCCGCCAGGGTAGCCACCGTATCCTCCAGGGTAGCTACCGTATCCGCCAGGGTAGCCACCGTATCCAGCAGGATAGCCACCGTAACCCCCGGGATAATTTCCGTAGCCACCTGGATGACCACCGTAGCCGCCTGGATGCGCATTGAATCTGCCTGGATAGCCGCCATGAACAGGTTGATATCCACCATAGCCGGGGTAACCACTAGCATATCCCGGCTTCAATAAGCCGTAACCTCCGGAACTGCGCCGATAATCATTGGAAATGTCGGCGGTAGATTCTTCTAGGCGTTGCGCGGGCGCCATGGCCAATGCGCACAGAACTAACGAAATAATCTGAAAAAAAATGTTAATTGCAGTTTTAATTTAAAAACGATTTAATATTACTCGTCATATTAAGTCTCTGTATTTTTTCAATATTTACATTCAGAAGATCATTTTTTATAAACATAACATTAAATTATAATAAATATTAATAACATATGGTGGTCTTGTAAACGGGTGTTGTCATTTTATGACGATATCGCTTAAAAGAAAAAGGAGATAAAATATTACTATTTTTATTAAAAAAAAAAAACTGAGATTTAAATAAAATATATATATAGGAATTTAAACGTTTTGTTGATTGGAAATGTCGTATGCAATAACAAATCTATCGTATATTACTGAACTAGTTTATCATATCAACAGCGACTTTTATTTAGTACATCATTTACATAACTATTCTTACAACACCATTTTTGATTTTGTGGCGTTGCATTTGCAAATTCTTTATTGCATTAAGATATGATGGTCGATGATCGCGTGCTGACTAACATGAAAGTCTAAGAAACATAAGGTAGGTACAAAATTCCTACATTTATCAAATTTGTCATTAATCATCATCTTTCCAAGTTATGATGAATAGCCTTAATCTACGAACTGCTCACTGATAGATCCTTTCCATGACGTAATTTTGTAATTTTTAATCGATGCGAAATTCTTGTAACTTTAATGATTTGCGAAAGGTTTAGTTCATAATTTCTGGTAGTCTTTCCAAAGCTTAGAAAAAGATATATCACTTTTTTTCTGAAATCATATATGTTTCGCAAATTAACATGAGAACTTACATAAATCACATTTGAATAGGTAAGTATATACTCACCAAAAACATTATTGGAACGGTTAACGCGGCACGTGTTGTCTGCGAGACCTTAGCCCGTCTATTGATAAAACTGCGTTTGCGCAGCGTCTCTTATACCCTCATGTCCCTTCTTCATTCTCCGCGTTGAAATTATTCTAATTAATATTATGGTCGTATAACAATACGCTTGTTTGTTATTATTTTCTCAGTGCTTATATAAAAATATAGAAGAATCGATATTGTATAACCACGAAGTTGGATCGTCGAGACAATCGAGGAAATGGTGTTTTACTTACTCTATTGTATTTGATTATTGGTTATCCAGCTCGTTCGTATCGAATGCAGTGTTTTCTTTGGTTACTGTTATAATTATTATTTTAATAATAAACGATTAAATATAATTATAATAATCAGGAGTGCTAATTTCACAAGCGGTAATTATTCGACTCGAATTAAAATCGGGTCTCGATAATATTCAGATGTGATTATTTAGAAATGTTGTTAATACTATGAGGTCGGATTAATTCATATTTTATTTTATATTAAATTATAATTCAGTTTATGAAATATAACGAATATGCTAAGAACAATATAAAATTAATGGATCTTAGATACTGAAATAAAGATAAGAATAATCATACCACTAAATAGATAATTTTAAAACAAAGCTTTAACAAGGTTTTTATTGAGGTTTGAACAGATTTATGATTTATTTTCAAAATAAATCACTGTAAATTGTAGTCTCCGAAACGGTCGAACGGATTGTAAGCAAAATTATCGAAAATAATTGTAAATGCTAGAAATTTTGTACAAGGGTGGATCAAATTGTCATCGTAACCGGTACTGAAATAGACAGCAAGAGCGGTATCCAAATGAAATGAGGCATCGGGAGTTCAAACAATCACTGCAAACTTTTAATTCATGCATAACTAAGCGGACGTGAAACGGCTAATTTTAAATACGCCCGTAAAAATAGTTTCGTTGATGTGTCGTCCTTTATTACAATGAACACACATTTTATGACAATTTTGAAATCTTTTAAAATTGTCAATAATAATCGGGAGTAATGTTTATGCGCTTATTAAAGATACCGTTGACTACCCTTTTTGACAATGACGACACACAAGTCAAGATTATGTAAATTATAACAATTAAACAGGTCGTTCTAGTTGCCAAGGTCCGAGGGACCAGGGTGCAATCTTCATGTGATAAACTGTTCATTAAATTTGATAAAAAAATTTATGTAGATAAAACACTATAGTAATTTTGTCAAAATCAGATTAAAATAAAATTTTTTTTTATAAATTATCTAGCAAAACTTAAACCATTTATTTTAATAATAACGGTAAGTATTAGATATATATATATATATATATATATATATATATATATATGAAATAAAGTTCAAAAATATGTTTTATGGCATAATAAAATCAACTTGAGAATCGACTCTCACGCAGGTGCATGGTTAATGTGTAGGCGACCATTGCAAAATCTCAAATGATATTTCCTTGGGGAAATTCCAATTTGGTTGGAAACTGTTATAATTTGGCATGTATTTTAAAATTGCAACAATTAAACCCAAAAGATTCCAATGAAATCATTTTAATATTCCGTATTAAATTATTGTTGGGGTCTTTTTAATGAATTATAGCGAAAATTAAAAAATCAGGTGTAACCTGGAAGTAAAATGTGAAAATCTTTCTTTGGAGAATTTATGGGAAATCGTTAAAAAACTTTAAAAGTCCGCAATCTTTTATTTGTAGATCTTTCAAATTCGGATTTGATTGCTAAACTAATTATTAGCGTACTTATTATTAAAGAGTAATTTAAGATATGAAACACAATAGAAATAAGCATTACAGAAGAAATATAAAAATCTTAGCCTGCACTGTTAAAATTTTTTGTAGTAATTTTACAAAAATAGTGTTGGAAGTTTTTACGCACAACAATAAAGTAATAATATAACTCCGTTTTGTAAATTTACTATACAATTTATTTCAAATCTATTTCGAAAAATTACAAAACTTTGTAATTTTCTAAACTAATGTTGAAATTAATTATGTGTAAATTTACGATAAATCATTTTGAATTTGTTTAACAGATGGCGAAGAAGAAGAAAGAGTAAATTATTCTTTTGACGACATATATTAAAATAATAATTAATAAATTATAAATTCCGCTCATTTGGAATAATGAAAAATTTTAATAAGTACAATATATTTAACAATTTTAAATCTTTTCAGTTTTATAAAAACCAAAATAAATTATGGTCAATTGAAAAATCTGATTTACATTAGAACGCATGTCAAATAGCATTTAATATGAAAAAAAAAATACAAATGTTATCGCTATTTGATTTTGTGACTATCTTAACGTCGGGTGAACCGAAAAACTCAAAGATATCGGAAAAAATCTGAGATTAAAAGATACCATTTTATATAAAAGTTCTGTCTAAGTCTTAAAATTTTCAATATTTATATCTCTTTGTAAATTACAAACTTTATTTTGTTAACGTTGTGTTGATTAGACTGCTAAGAATTCATTCAAAATATTATGTTAATCTTTTGAAAATTATACTGCGTGTATAATGCAAACGAAAAACATTTAATGATTATAATTTATAATTAAAATTAAACGTTGTGAAGATTTGGACTCGCAATATTTGTACCTAACTCGAGACGAAAAGTTTTACCTCAAGGGCGACGTATCGCTCTGAAAATAATGATCTATATAGATCTACAGCTGTATACAGCTTATTAAAAACGGTTTGAAAGTTCAGTTTAGATTTCAATACTAGAAAATTTTACAAGTTTTTAATGATTTCATGGTAATTTCAATACTAATATTTGTAACAAAAAATATTCAGATCAAATTGCAAATAGTAATTGTCAATTTTAGAACCGTTCGATTCAAAACTAATTAATGGCTTGAAAAATTACAATGTATGATGCAATTTCGAATTTGCTATATAAAAATTATAAAATTATTGGTTAATTCTTAATAATTTCATAGTAATTTTATCTTCTAAATCTTTTCATAATTCCACAAAAAAAGTATTGTGAATGAAATTATAAACACTTTCGAAATTAATCGAAAGTTTAAAAAAATTACATTACGTACAAAAGAAACGAATTATAATACATAATACAATTTTCAAATCTGCGTTATGAAAATGATAAAATGGTTGTAAATTCTTAATAATTTCATCCTAATTTGAGCTTCAACATTTTTCGAAATTACATAAAAAGTATTGTAAATCAAATTACAAACAATTTTGTAAATTTCAAATCATTTTGTTTGGAATTCAACAATTACAGAAAATTATAATACTTTAGAAGTAAAACAGAATTACAATACGTAATGCAATTTTCAAAATTATTACAAAATAATAAAATTATTTGTAAATACTTAATGACTTTCATACTAATTTGAGTTTCAGAATTTTATGTAATATCACAAAAATACATTGTAAATGGAATCACAAACAATTTTTGTAATTTTACAACATTTCATTGGAAATTCACCAACAGTTAGGAAAAATTACAATACGCGTAGGGTTAAAGGTTCCAAAAGGTTCCAATACATAAGGTCCAAAATTACAACTCATGATAGTAAGTTCTTTCACATGTCTTGTAATTTTACTGGAATTGTATTATGTTTTGTATTAGTATACATTGATTTGGAATTTTTCTCATATTTGTTTTGTAAAACAATTGTAATTTTACAAAAATTTTTAAGTGTGTATGTCACTTATGGACACTCGAATACCACGTAATTACAAGAATTTATTTATTTATATTTAGTATAACAACCATGCAATATTATTGAATACGATTTTTTTCTAAGCTTGTCAATCGTAGACGTTGGAAAACGCAAAAAGTGATTTGTACTATTTTAAAATAATATTAAAATGTATTGTTATGAATAGACCATTGAGAACGTGTTTTTTTAAGTTTTCAATCATATTAATTTTTATTTGTAATTGTCAATGTAATGTAAATAAAAAATCGTAAATGTAAGTGTAAAAACACCTTTTCTAATCCGTACTTCGACGTTGACTCGCTAAAAGGAGTGTTTCGTGATTATAGACGGTCGAGTAATACAAGAAAAATTTCAACAAAAGAAATAAGTAAAAACCTATACATTTAAATCATACAATGTATGAGGCATTGTATGATTTAAAAAATAAGAATATTTTCTTCTTCACCGTTTTAAAATCCTGGCTCAGCTTATGATATCAATTAAATTGTACGGAAGCCATGGAGCGCACCTTTAGAATGTTCTCGACTAGTTTTTTAATTGCTTCTCAAATAGCTGGTATATGAATGGGGTAGCAATTTTAGAAATTAATTAATTCCTTTTTGCAGTTTATAGCTCCTTTTGAGACGTCCTCCTCTATTGTCTTTGGCTACGACCCTTTCGCTTTTATCTCTTGAGATCTTTCAGGGCGTCCGTGAAAAAAAATGATCGTTCCCCGGAGGAACGGAGGAAAAACCGGCTGAATTTTTATTACATTTAGAACGTTTAATTGATGAATTTTAAGCGGAACGTAAATTGGCAAAACGACGAGCCCAACTGGGACCGGAACGTCTACGGCCGCGAAAGGGTTTCGCCGCTTCGAATTCTAGCCTGATTTATTTCTCGAGACAACAGCGCCGGTTGTACTGGTTTTTTTTTCTTGCTATCTAAATCACAACTCCGTAGGCATACGTCGATAACTAATCTGCAAATATTATGAGATCATGTATTTTTGCAAATTGATATTTTCGGAATCGTTCGAAAAACACTACTCCCTCCGTCTCTTCAGGCTACAACACGATAACGCTCCGTTCGGCGTTTCTCGCAAGCAGACGCGTGCTCGCGCAGGCCGCTAATCGCTTTACGTCGAAATCCGCCTCCGTTTTTCAAAATAGACGCGCCCGCCGCGGCGGCGCGCGCGGGGGCGGCAAACTTCGTCCGGGGCGTTAATGCCGTCGTGAGTGAAAACAATTTCGCTCATATTAGGGGCGGGGAAATTGCGTTTTTATAAGAGGCCGCCGGGCCCGCCCCGAGGATAAATTGCCTGTATAAACAATGGAAAATAAGGAATGTTGCGTCGGGTGGCAGCCCGTTTTATTCATCGCGCCCATTTGTGCGATTCGGAACGTGTTCCGGGCGCGCAGCGCAGCTGGATGCTTCATGCGCCGATTTATTTTTATTGTTTTAATTTTTTTTTTCGTAACGTCCGGTTCGATCCAGCCTTCGTTTTTCATTTCGGGTAACACCTGAGCTAGAGATTTTATAAAGTTGGGGTAAGAATTATATTTATGGAAATTCTTCGATACAAATTTCTTTACTTAATTTATTATTTAGCACTGATAGTCTTATAACACGTTGGTTAGTTGTTCTCCGCTCAGTTAGAAGTCGATATTATATTTATGTGACGGTAAGGAAATAAAGTACTGCTTGTAAAATTATCACTATTCTATTGCTATAATCTGTACGAAAATATCATTTTGAAGAAATCTTCAGAATGTAATCTTAAGACAAATGGACCTCCTATCGGACCGAAACTTTTCTAGAGGCAATGCCAGCCAGGTTTCAATGTTCTAGAAAATATGCTAGAAGAAGTTTATCTAGATGGAAGAACTTGACCCTTAGGACGAATTTAGAAGGATTGATCCTGTATAATTTTGGTGGATATTGAAATATTGTAAGACAGCCGGGAGAGAGATTTGCGACTGCGGAGTACTTAGGTACATGAAAGCTTAATAAAATGTAGTTTTATTCTTATAGCACTTACGAAAGGCAAACAAGTAGGCGAGCCAAAAGTAGATGGTCACAGCCGCCCATGGTCACTCGCAATCCAAGAGGAGTCATCAATGCGTTGCCGGCCTCTTGGGTAAGAATAGGATATCTAAGGGAGACGGGATTGAGTTGATGAAGAGGGGAATTGGGTGATATATCCTGTAATTCCATTTATTCGATTTCGAATCAGCTAATTTCCAAATGCCTTTGATTTTTATTGCATTTTCGTCAGGTTATGTTTAAATTGTTACTAGACAATGTGAAACAACGCACAGCAGATATTTGTGATTCAACGAGTTACGATTCAAGTTTTAAATGTCAGCCAAAAATTACGATTTTCATCTGATAGAATGTCTTTGGACATGGTAAAATGAAATGTGAGAACGAGAAATCCGGCACCAAAAGCCCTTGAAAATTTGGAAGCAGAGATTACAGAAGAATGGAAAAAATCCTCAAGATTACTTTCGGAATCTAATAAAGCCACGTTTTGCAGGAAATGATCAGTGCCGAGGATACAAAATATCACGACATTTTCTTAAAAATATTGGAAAATAAAAAAAAAACAAATTCGAAGACATTTTATTTAATTTCGCAACTCAACTTTTATTTACTTTTTTCACGTTTTGAGAATAGGCCCGTTTTACTCAATATACAATCGAGAAACGTTTATGACCATAACATTAATTTCTGTGTTCAATATGATATGGAATCTTATTCATCATTTGTCAAATCAACTTAATCTCAGGGTGTAACTTGGATAGGCTTTTTAAAAGTGTATATTTTTGGAGAATTCAACGTATAAACCATGTGTCGGAAGGAAAGCCTACTTTGTAAATTGTTGCAAATCAAACATTACGCACTCGTAATGAATTTTATGTAGCTGTTTTTCATATAATAAAGAAGATATTGCAATAAGTAGAGTGTCGATAACACATCCGAAAGTATAATACCAGCTTGAATTAATACGCACCTTGAAAATAATTACCGGCCAATAACTGTTAGTCATACAAGAAAAAGGTCAAAATTTCACCATCACTGTCTTGTTTAGTTGACGTTTTTCTCTCGAAGTCGGATTGAAGAATTACTTTTAAAATTTGAAACAGCGTCATGAGAGGACGAAAGTTCTTATACTGTTACTTAATCAATTTTTTAAGTCGCAAGCTATTTTATGTTAATTCCCTTTCTAGAGAATTTTTAGTGATGCCTAGGCGACAATTAAAATTTTTACACTTAGCCACTTAGAAACTGTAAATTAAAAATAAATTGAAATGGAACTCTTTGCCAACTTTATTACGTATATTGTATTTGTTCGTTTAAATTGACAGCAAAAATAAAATTCTTTGTCTAATATAAACATGAATCTAACGCGTGCAATTTTCGAGCAATGATTTTTTATGACTTTTGTTGCCATTTAAGCCAAAACGAAAGTTATAACAGACTTCGATTGGCCCTTCATGATGAAGCTCCATTTTTTGCCACTGCTTATAGGTGATTTAATGAGTTAAAACGTGGTCGTACTAGGTGACTGACGATCTACGTGAGGGACGTTCTTCTACGGCGACGACCGAAGACAACATCAATGATGTACGGCTCATGATAGAGAATTATAAAAGAGTGACCTTACCAGCAATTGGGACAAGCTTAGGCATCGGCATCAGTCAAGTGCACAAAATTCTTCATGAATATTTAACGGTTAGGAAGCTTTGTACTCAGTAGGTACATCATAATTTGACCGACGCTTAAAAACTCCGTCGTGTTGATTGGTGCCGTGAAATGATGCAAATATTTTCCGGTGGTGACTCAAATGGTGCGTATGAAATGATTACAGGTGATGAAAGCTGGATTTACTGTTACGATCTTAAAACCAAAAGACAGTCAGTGGGTGTTTCCTTTCGAAGAAAATTGCCTACTAAAATAAAACGAGGTTTAAGTGTCGGAGACAAGATGGTGGCCTCTTTCTTCACAATGTCAGATCATTATGCAACAACTGTCTTAGAAGATAAAAAAAACCAGTTACTGCAGAATGGTAAAATAACAATTGTTTGCCTCTTGTTTTGGAAAAATTTGGGGAGAAACTACCTAGCAGTAGGATTTTCCTTCATCATGATAAAGCCTCATCACATACCACCAGACAAACAATTAACTGTTTGGGGGCGTTACATATAGAAATACGAGCTCTTTCGTATTATATCTCCGACATCGCACCATACGGTTTTTTACTTTTTTCTTAAAATAGAAGAAAAACTTCGAGGAAAGTGGTTGTCACCGCACTGGTGACAGTATTTGTTAGCAGCTAACCGCACCGGGTCACCGTGGAGGAAATAAGGCGTAAGGTCCTTAATGAAATAAGAAGAATGTGGGAGGCAGTGCACTGATGGGAGAGTGTGCCTCTTACTATTTGTACCAACGATGAGGTAATAACGTCGCTGAGGTAATAACATATATGACCTAACCTAAAACAAACCGGCTCTACAAATTAATTAGAGTACAAGTCAACGTTAAAATAAGTATTATCCTTTAATACATATTTTACAAGTTTAGAGTGAAAATTTCTCTGAATACCGCTTCTACGAAATCTAGACCGTTCTCGAAGCGTGTCATTTTCATGGTAATCTAATTATTTTCGCCATTCGATCACATAACACCGGACGAAATCGATATTCGAGAATTTCATCCACCATTAAGTTTCCGGACCTCTTAATTACGAAACTAGTGTAGTAATTAAGGCAACAATACCGGTCTTATATTAAGTGGGAGCTTAATTAATAAGTCGGAAATTGTTATGACAGCGCGCGGCCGGGGCGGGCGGCGGCCGTCTCGTGCCGTTCTTCGGCGAGCAATTATCCGCGGAAGTTGCGAGCGGACATCTTTCACGGGAGTTTTAATTTCATTTCCGGCCCCAATTATATTTGGCCGCGATCGAAGCTCGTTATTGCGGTCCGCCCTCCCCTCCCCCGCGCTTTGTTTTGCGATGGCTCTAATTTCCTTTGTCCTTCGTTAAGTGAGCTGCGGAAGGAAAAAAAGTTCCTCCGATTCCGTTGATAGTACGATATTTCGTGGTCCGAGGGGGGACGGCGGGGCGGGGCGGGGCTGTCGGGAATAAAGGGAGCCGGGCCTTTGATCGCCCGCCTTTCGGCGTTCCGCTTTGCCGACGATCAGGCTAGGACTAGGAGGAATTAGAAATTGACGAATTTTAATTTCTCTGAAAGGATCGCCCGTAACGCCGAATAGCTTTTATATTCAACTGTTTTCTTGTAGATAAGAATTTTGCGTTGTAGCTGTCTACATTCAGTTACGTGATAATATTTGAGATTCGATATTCAATTACGTTTGTTGGGTCACCGTCTTATCGGAACTAGTACACACATCCGAAGCGAAGTCTGCCGGCGGACATACATCCATTTATCCCATTTTCTTTTGAGACAGCCGGCTCTCGAGACGGCGACGCCATGACCTTCTTATGGGATTTGAACCGGACAGTCAAGGATAAAGGGGGTAATTCTGGCTATAGGCCAATTTCTTTCTATTGTTATTCAACACGGACATACTTTTGGGGTCAGGCCGGGGCGGCATACCTAAATGAAACTTCAATTTATTATTATCTATAGTTTTAATATATTCGTTTCGTTTATTTTTAATATAAGTTTTTTTAAATGACTATTTTGTACGTTATTTTTAATACAGTATGTACGTAATCACGTGTAATCATTATTATACATATCTTTATTATTGTCAGATTAAATACTTTAATATGTCATTCGAACTGTAATTGTTAAAAAATAAACGATAATTTCTTATAAACTATTGCATGTACATTGATGATATAGACTGATTTTAGACGGTGGACATTCAATGTCTTCTACTACATATATGCATTAGACCATATCTTTGCTAAATTATTTCGCTTATCTTATCTGGCGTAAAAATAGTACCTGTTATGATGTGCACACAGAAATTAAGATTGTTATTGGATTTTATATCGCCCTATGGTTGAATTGCAATTCATTTATCTATTTGCCATTGATTTGTGGGTATAGACCATCGTTAACATTTAAATAGACGGATCACATTTTTTTTCCACCTGTCAAAATATCTGTTTTATTAGATATTTTGATATTTTACAGAAATAGTGATAACTTCATGATTAAATTGTTAATTAGATATGAGTCTATGCTA
The DNA here is from genome assembly GCA_005406025.1 of Eumeta japonica. NCBI lineage: Eukaryota > Metazoa > Arthropoda > Insecta > Lepidoptera > Psychidae > Eumeta > Eumeta japonica. Next base: position 45,808 of record BGZK01000415.1, read on the forward strand.
TCAGTTAGTTTTAATTCAGTATGACCTCGTATAACAAAAATTATACCGATGTGCGTAATAATATTAAAATGATGTATTTAAGTACACTTGTTAAAAAAAGTGAAAATGTTATTAATATTTTGAATAATTGAATCATTTCGCATTCACATGGAAGTTGGTTAAGACAGTTAACTAGTATTAAGTACGTCTTCTACAACTTTAAAAAAATGAGTTTTAACATTTGAAATAACTTGTAAGTCGTTCTTACAAGTAATTTCTAAGTCAACAGTTATTTTAAAAGTGGCTTTAGAAGGCGATCTTGAAGAAGCCCTTCAATGTAGTAATTTTAAATTTATAGTGTTCTCAACATAACGACTTCCTTATGAAGTTAGCTCGAATAGGAGTTTATATCGTAAACACATTAGCCGTCGACTGTACCCGGGCCGGCCGGACGCTGGGTTGCCACTTTCTGTCACCCACTGGATGCAATTCTTTTGTGGCGTGTCCACCTTGACCCACTGCGACGTCAGCATCCCATATAGGTTCATTAACGAGTGCTCAGTTTAGTATCATAGCGATATTATAAATAAAATTAACCACGAATGGGAGTTTAGCCTTGGCTTTTACGGGCCCCGTACTAGATGTTTAAGTGTATTGAAATATTCTTCAAATATTTAAAAATTGACGTAATTGTTATCAATTAGTTACCATCTTATCATATAATCTAGATAAATAAAATTTATCACTTTTGTTGTCGGTAACAATCATATCGAGATCTGTATTATAATTTTAGAGGAGGTTCGTTTGATGAAAATGGATAATATTTTTTCCAGAATTATACCGTAATGATAGAAATTGCAATTTACTAAATAAATAAGGTCACCTTTAAGCAATTAGCACATAGATACTTTATGTTTTGTACCAACCAAAGAGACGGTACCAACCACAGTCCTAAAGACGTACTGACCATAAATATTAAAACTAATACTCTTTGAAAATAGAAAAAAAAATTGGATATGTATAGACACATTTAGATCAGTAAGAACCGACAGTATAATTATATAATAAAATAGATCGAGCACACTGTCTTATACAATAACAATGGAGTTTTTTTTTACTCACTCGAATATTTAGGACAATAATATGTGTGTCTAATAACGATCAAGGATATTACAAAAAAGATGTTTGGAATAAAAAAAAACTGGCCTTGTGCAGGCGTTGTTTCGTGTGGCGCGTGGGGAGGCCGCGTTTGCGCAGTCGTCGTCGCACCTAAATCTACTGTGACTCATTACGAGGACAGTAGTAAATTCTTTTTATCTTCTGCTAATGATACCTAATTATCGTTCGGACTGTACTCTGCGAGCGCGAAACGGACTTCTTGATAATAACACATGAGATAAAATGTACCAGGTTAGTCATGGCTTGAAAATGATTAATTTTAAGGAATGCGAAAAATTTTCTTTCTATTCTATTCTAGACACTTAGACGAAAATACTCATCTGAAATATGTTCATTAAAAATCTTGAACAGTGAGAAATAATTGAAAGTTACGTAATATTTTATAATTAAACTGGTTTTATTGTACGTGACTCGATTCACGTGGACGCGTTGATGCTATATGCATGTCTTATAATGTAAATGTAAAAGTTTGTTTGTTCGAAGGTCTATCCTTCAATCGTGTCTCAATCACTGAACGACTTTATGGAGTTTCTTGACGCTTGTTTTCCTTCTGTTTCCATATCAGCGGTAAATAAACAGACTCGTTTTGATTTTCAATGACAGGTAGTTGATAAAGATATAAACTATTTTTTTTATAAAATTTTACGTGTAGGTCGATTATCTTCTAGAATACGACATAGAGTATCAAAAAACATTTTTGTTTGAATACTAAAAAAATTGGCAATTGGAGACTGCGACCACATTTAAATGATAGAGTAAAGTAATCACTGGAAATTTCCATTTACGCCCAACGAGGCGGGCGGCAAACGCCATTTTTTCAATTTTCATATCCAAAATAGTTTTCAGAACACCCAGATGGGCTTTGGACTATACTACAGAGGGATTAGTTAGTGCGTAATGTCTCTCTGTCTTTGTTACAACAAAAATAATTGACGTTGCACTTGTCATTTGCTTGTATCACAACAGATCATTTCTTCTACTTTGGATTGAGAGTGGTGGATCTTAGACTCCTATGGTGGTTCATTGCGGGTGGGGACAAATAATCGGATCATAAAGTCCGAGACCATGACGGCATAATGTGCTCTTTGAGAGTACAATTATTCTTAACAAGACCCTGGTTAGGGTTCGGAGTTGGTATCTTTTGATTCGAAGACAATTGGGCCGACAGCTCAGGTCAGCACCGCGAATCATGTAGTTGGTTCGAAATGAATTTCGCTTGTATAAAATTTCGTATTATTTTTTTATAAATTTACCTACTTATTTCTGTTGCATGACATTTATTTTATTTAAGAAAACGTTAGATATACTTAAGATTTAAATGTCAGGATAAATGTTTAGTAACATTTAAAATGGTTCTATCATCAGTTACATTTTATACCAATACGCATGCGGACGTCGTGGGGATTACAATGTAATATATTGTTTTTTAAGGAAACACAGTTGTCTAAGTAAGAAACTTAGTAATGTTTTCCATGGTACAAGTTCAAGTTGCGAGGTCGTTCTGCCGGTTGTTTATATAATTCATTGTTTATTGTGTAGATACTTCTAAAAGCGACGTGAACAATGAAGGTTGCAATCGGCGAAAAAAGTTGTGTGTCAAGGGCGCCGAGCCGCTCGGACGCTGGCCAATGAACTGAACCAGCGATTTTTGGGCAAAAAGCTGTATAAGAAAGAACATGGTATTATGGTCAAGCATGGCTTTGCTTTATGGTGTTCTGGCCGTAAGTACCATTTTATTTCGGCGAATTTATATTTTATGCAATAACGCAAGCGAAAGGTGGATCTGGTTTTGAAAGTATCTACTTGTTTGCATGCTAATATGTATTACGTTTGTCTCTGTCCTTACAAACACACACACGCGCGCGCGCACACACATACACACACACATATATATTACATAGTCATGAAAAAAAAACAATATGGCTCCATTAGCGTTATTTTGCCTTTATTTGTGACTATGTGGTGCTTTCTTTAAATTCTAAAACTCACACCACTTTTCTTTAACACCCTTTACTACATAGAGTAAGAACTTGACGCCAGTATGTAGACGACAAAAAATGTGTCAGCGATCAAAGTGATGAACGATGTTGGAAAGAATTTTTTTCATTTGTATTATCCGATTATGAAGTCTAAGTTTTTCCTCAAATTTCTGTAAATTTCCAGAGTAATGAAGAATAATTCAAGTATGTTTTTTTACCCAAATGTAAAGGAAGGGCAAGGGTTTTTCGCGCGTATACACATACATATGTATGTATATGGATCAAACCGTTTTGATGGTACGAGGTAAAAATATTATAACAAACATACATGTATTTATATGTAGGTTTATAATAAGTTGTTTACCTTGTATCATCAAAACCGCCTGATATATTTCTACATTTAAGGTCTCATTAACTTAGAATTGGCAATTCGAGTCTTCTAGTTTAGGTCAGTGTTGCCACTTTAGCCAATTATTGGCTAGATCTAGCTACATTTACGAAATAGTTACCTACAAAAATAGTTATAGAATCTAGATTTTTTAGCCACTTTTTCTAGCTACTCTTACTTACATTAATAAAGGTATAAAATAATTCAGTTTATTAAAATGTAAGTAATCGAAAAATAATTTATGTGGGGTCAAATGTACGACTCCGACTTGAAATTTGTATGTAATATTCCAGATAACAATCTGAAAGAGATAGGTGAAACAAAAAATACCCGAAAAAAATCAAAAATGAACACGGGTCTTCAACGTCGGAAAATAATAAAGACTTTTGAAGTTATACTTCTTTTGGCACGTTTGGATGAGAGTGAATTTGTGAGCTGCGCGCACAAACGACATGATGAAGTTAGCCACAGAATAGAAATAATAAAAAATATATTTTCAACACTGAATATAGTTACAATACTGAGTGTTCATACTATATAGTACATAGTACAGAGTGTTCATGCTATATATTACATAGTACTTATATTCATAACCCAGTTCTTGCAAAATAGAGTATTCATATGAATAATCAATTTTGAGTATTAATTTTCTATAACTATTATTTTTTGTTCAATTTATTATATATATAAACATTATTTGTAAACTTTTAACATTGTGTTGTGAAAAATTGTGAAAATTTGAAGTGTTTTTAAATATTAGAGATTAACCATGTAAGTATAATATATAGATATATTTCTAACGAACTTATTATTTTTCTAACAAATAATTGAATAATAAGTACACACACTCTTTTTTTAAATGTATTTGACTCATTCACATAATGAATAATGATTATATATTTGTACTGTATTGTTATATTGTTACGTTAATAAAACATTTTCAATTAAACAAAATCGTTTTGATTGATTTTAATTTTTATTGTCGATTACTACTGCATTTGAGTTATTTTAAATATTATTCATACGCCAAAGAAGTATAACTTCTAACGCGTGTACATAAGTACACACACTCTTTTTTTTTTATATTGATGATATTATATATATATTATGCATACTATACATAAATTGTAAAACTAAGAAAAAGAAATGATTAAAACACGATTTTGTCATTTTTTTCTGTTTAGCCACTTTTAGCTATTTCTGCTAGAATGAAATTTCCAGAATCTAGCAACTTTTTGTTTAGGTCCAGCCACTTTCTTCCCAGGCAGTGTGGCAATTCTGGTTTAGGTGTCACTTAAAAAGATGTAAATTGCAGATTTTGGATGCCATAATATGTGGGTCATCATTTTTTTTTCTTTCGGACTATACATATCGCGTAGGATATTGCAATAAGAGATTTTTTTTTAAAGCATTTTTAATATATAGCACTTTTATGATTAAAAGTGCATCCCTTAAAGTCTAAGGGATAAATCAACGTGCAGCATCAACTTTTCGACCAGAAACATTCTGAATTTCACGCCATTGACTATCACGTCGAGCCGAGTAAACAAAGTGATAGGGGGAAACTATTTGTGATTTACGAGAAAAAGTTTTATATAAAATGGTTAATGTTTTTGTTTATTGCTTTTTTTTTGTCGTATGAAAGCAATGCATTAAAAGTTTGCTTATAAAAATAACTTTAAACGTCTTTATCGAGGTGAGTTTCATTTCACGAGTTGCTTTTGAGAGTTTGTGTGTGGGTCACTTTGAACTTCTTTGTTAATGTGCACCCAGTTGCACTTGTCAAATGTACTCTAAATATAGGATTTTTTTAAATAGAATAATTTTGAAGACTTTATTTTATATTTCTCCCTCGTACGAGAGCGATAAACGCGACATTAATTTATTAACATCCAACGAATGCTGGAATCAGTTGGAAAACTCTTGTACACCATCCCGCGAAACTTATTTCTCCAATAAATCGAAGTGCGACTGAATACGCGATATTTCGTGTTACGAACGATTGCACGAGGGTCGAACTACATACGGGAAACAAATGTAGAGCGCGCGGGACACAAAACAAGGGGAATAGGCCGATGTAACGTTGTAATGTGCCCCGATGCAACTTATTTTGAATACTCGACGTTACGAGTTAAATATTTCAAACATGTTCTTTAAACTCACTTTTGATTAAAACTCACATTCGCAACGAAGTTCTAAAGTAAAATAAAATGTTTTAAGCGTCTCTTTGTCGATCTGTTTTTAAGTTTAGTTTTTTAAAAGAGTCATTTTTGCATATTAGTTATAAAATAAAAATTGATCTTAAGAGTGCAGTTTTGTCAAAAGTGAGCTTAAAAGAAGGTATTTTAAATTTACTTTCTTATAAAGTGCTTCCTCTTCTTTATTTTCTTTTAATACTTCAAAGCTTTGTTAAATGACAGTTTAAAAATAAGTCGTGAAAGAGGATTTATTAATTGATATTCAATATATTGTTGATTATTAATGTCTTAAACGTTTTTGTAATAAACGTCATCGATTCTAGTTATACTAAATTAAATTGGTTTATATTTATAAATGTAAACGTGGAATTGTGGCGCATATTATACTGATTTATTGTAAACAAAAAAAATTTTCGTTGTTGTATATTGTTGTAATTTATGATCTTATCCCTTCATTTCTTACATTGAGGTTGCAAATTGCATAAATAGAATAATTTTGGGTGGTTCCTGTAATCCTAAAAAGTTTTAAATCTACTAATAAGTTATAATTAATTGACTTGTAATTTTCTCCACCCTTTCTCAGTGGCAGCCGTAAATTCTATAAGGAATTTTGGGTTTAGGTTAGTTTTAATTTTATTTTACAGTACCACACTCTTATATTTATGTTCAAATTTTTATATATTTTTAGATAAACCAAATAATTTCATACGTGTGACGATGCATACCTTAAGTGCCTTGATTCCATGTATGTGTCGCGTGTGTGTTATGAGGCGAGAATTGTATTTTAAATAAGACTGAAAGTGACCTCAAAATAAGAGTGTTAGAAATAGTAGGAGGGACAGACTTGTCTAGACCAGAGATTCTATAACTTTTTCAAGTAAAAGATTTGTTAGACTTAAAGCAATTTATTTATATGAAATGTTTTTGTTGGAATATAAAATAAATTTCATATATATATCTCGAACATCGTACTCAAAAATACAATCACTTAAATTTTTGTTACGTGATCTAAAAACAGAATCGTATCTAAATAAATAATACTATATATGTTTTGTACAAAACCGTTTATGGATGAGAGACATTTTGTAATACAGTGTTACAAAATAAAAGCTTTAATATAACCCATAGTAAACAAAAAAAAAGACTTCAACAATTGAGAATGTCCAGGGACTTCAGCAGTGATATAAAACGGACGAACAAAGTTTCTGGTATATTTAGACCACGCAATATATAAGTGTGTTCCGCGCTTTCTCTGATGGAAGTGTTTTCATTGTAGAAATAAAGGATAATTTGTTAATTCTTTATTGTCATTCATCAACTCTTTTTACTCGTTGCTATCAAGACTTGATGAAGTTGCGGGTCGTGCACATGAAACTTTGACGGATTTTTTATATTTCATACACAGGGCGCAAGTCAAATCCATTCGAACAATCCCTTTGTGTTGACTATGTTGTTATAGGTCAAGGTGTTCATCTTGTATCGGACCACCAGACGAACAGCCGAGAGATAATTTTTAGCTATATATATGTCTATAAAAGCAAATCTTATATTCGAATCTCCCGGTGATCACATTGAAGTCTATAGGTATATTTTTATTTGTTCTATCACTCGTTGCATTATATCCTTGTACGACATAATCCGAATGCAGCATAACGGCTGATATAGATCATAAACGAGGAATTCGCTGAAAAACAAAATAATCGTTTGATAAGTTTTATTCCGTTATTGTTTTACCATTTTATTATTCCATGCGAACACAATCATTCGTGTACTACGCTATAAAAGATATCTTTGGACGGCGTCACATTTTCAGATTTGTCTGTCCTTGTCTTAGATCTTCATCACCTTTCATGTGAGGTATGCTGCTTGAATTTTGAGGGTTCCACGGTGACTGTGGGTGCGTCGGGGGCTGCCAGTGACTGTTGTCAGCCTCGTCCTGAACTGACTCAAGTGGAGCCACTCTCTTCGTGGTGCGGAGAGAGTGGTTCCATTCGACTGTAGCTAAAAAGTTATTGATCAATACACACATAGTCAGGATTCGAACCCGGTAGCTTCTGTTTAAAGACAACGCTCTTCGCCACTCCGCCACTGCCGTTCATTATTTATTACAATAATATGCCTGCTTGATTCTGATTAATCAAAGATGATCCGACAAATCCGGCTAATTGGTCAAATTTATGCGAGAATGTACCATATCAATTATGTTCTTAAAGGATATAATTGGAACAATTGGAATATTAATGCTTTAAGCGTATTTATAGATAAATTTGGTTGTTGTAATGATTTCATAAAACGTTAATGTACAGCGGTTTTTCGGTTCTTATTTCGTTTCAATAGACAATGCATGAAAACTATATTAAAATTTACATAACTGTCCTTTAATATAAACAACCCTTAATGATATTCGATATTATTTTCATATCATTGTTTCATCATTGTTTTCAGAAATTAAAACATTATGAAAATGTACTTAAATTAAATTATTACGTAAACTGCTTGAAACAATACCTACTATCATCATTTATTTACTGCAACATAGTCTGAAAATAATGGTGGGTGTCACCTTATTTTTCTATAAACTATCAGATGATAGTTTCCAGATTGATTTAACCGTATTTTATAAGGCGGCACAACCTAGTGGGACGGAAAAAACCACTTTAATTAATTACTTGCCTACTAAATAGTATCACATGTAATGAAGCAGTACTTTGTAAAAGTAGGTAGTTCGTACCGCGGTGGTTGGCTTCTTTTCCGTCCCTTCACCGTCACGGCCGTCTTGAAACGAAAACATGTGAAGCAGGAAGATGGTCGTTATCTACCCACTTCATACTATTATACCTTATGACTAATAATATAGCCGAACCTCGTCTAAAACAAGAAATAAAAATTGCTTGTGCCTTAATAAACGCGTTTGGGAATAGATTGGAAGACCACCGGCGCGTATATGAATTAATTAATAAGATACATTATTAGATAAAATTTTTTATTATTATTAGATGTGCGATACATACATACAGATATATATATATATATACACATGATGCTCCAAATTGTCTATCCGCGTTGGTGATAGAGAACAATTTCAATTAACGCAGAGCAGCTTTTCAAGCTATAAATGCCAGCCACGGCTTTGAAAAGTTCCCGAACCTTTTATACGATGAGTTCCTTGTGATGTCTATAGGACCTTATTAAGTGGAGAACGCGAGAAGTTATTACGGTGAGCTCATTGAAGAAGATGAAACGTTTTTCATCGGCGTATACGAAGGTTTAGAAATTGATTACAATACTAGTCAATTCGGTATTGTAGCAGTGCGGATTGGCGATAACGACCGTTATGTCAATAACGAGATGATAACGGTAGGGCCGATGGCTTAATATTCTTCTAAGTACTGTGCCAGTGATTTCAATTTGAACTAAGTTAAAAACTAACTCATTGGCAATTCACTCTTGGTCGAGATCGAGCCTGCTTCTGATTTAGATATAACACTCTTAACCTTCAAGCTACTAGCGTTCGAAGAAATTTTTTATACTGGTTAGATTCATCGTCTCATGAAACATATTTAACTTTTTGTCTATCTATTACTTTTTATAACTAGATGATGTAATAACCGATTTCAATAAAACTTAATATACTGATAGCATACGCCATCACTCATATAATAGAAACTACTCCATTTCTTTTTCTCTGTATTTTTAGAATTTGATAATACTTTTAACTAATTCTGATAAATTTCATACCTGATAAAGTTTATTGTTGCGTGAAATTGCCGATACTGTGAAAATTTCAGGCAAAACAAAAAAACAATTTAGTAGCAAACCTTTTTATTTTACTTTGTCCGCAATGTTTATTTGATGGATTAAAGATAGAGAGAGAGAGAAAGCGTGGAAGGGATATACATATTGAGAAGGAAAGAGAAAGAAAAAAGTGGAAAGTATGGAGTAAACGAGTGAAGAATAGGAAAGGACAACCAGACTGTGAGTGAGAGCGAAGGGATAAGGAAAGTGAGAGAAGAAAAGGGAGAGGGATTGAAGTCGGGAATAAGTCCGAAATTAAGATTGGCAATGAGGTCAAAATTAGATTTAGGATCGCGATCAATTTCATTTTAATGAAGATCTAAATCTCAATCAAGGTCTCTTAACCGCACCGAGTCACGGGTAAAAGCTAGCGAATACACAAATAAAACCTTCTTATTTTTGTTTATAACTAAAGTGTAATATCACATTTTTGCAGTAGTTTTATCTGCCAACTGCTGTCCTAAAGATTACAACTACTAATAAATAATGATAATTTACGTCGCAACCAATCGCTCTAATCCATAGCTAAAAAATACACACATATATCTTTCATTTCACCTAAACTTATACTATTATAGACTACACACATTATTTACGCTTACAGTCCTATTTGATTTAAATATTAGTTTTTGAAGGTAATAAATAATGTTACAAATTCGTGTTCTACGGTCTGTAATACCTTTGTATTGAAAATCACGGTTGTTTTAAAAGCCTTAAGAAATTAAACTCTACAATAAATCGAACGGTAAAAAAGTCATATTAAGTAAAAATAAAATCTTATTTTTACATAATCTATTTAAAATTCTCAATAAAATTACATTATTAAGGAACAAAATACGATGGTTATTTAATATTAATCTTGAATCGTTATAAAATTGCTGTGAAAATTTGATATCATTATACTAGTCATTTACATTGTTTTTTATAACTTAAAAAATAAAACGATTATAAGTTAAGATATGCTTGTAACATCTAGCTAGATTGATAATATAATTAACAGTACCTCAAATATGCAGTGAAAAAATTGATGATATCTTTCTTATAAGAGCTTCTGAAAATTATTCTTATCAGGACAGTCATTATCGCAAAGGCATTTTAAGTAAATTTATCAATTAACGGAAGGCGGTGACGTATTTAGATAAATACATACTGGTTGATTTCTCTATGTCATTTAAATATATTTTAATTCACATACATGCTTAGTTTTTAAACTGGATATTTCAAATGATTATTTTTAAAATAGTTTAGGTAATAAGGTGTAATTAAATTTAATAGCGTTAGATTAATTTCTTTGATAATAATTATTGTTAATACTGTTCCTATTCATGTTATTGTTAAAATTATTATCGAAATTACTGTAGTTATTTCGATTTAAGTTGTTATAATTACTACCGAAGTGGCTACTGTTCAAACTGTTCGTATTAAAGTTGTCATTAAAATTGCGATTATTTAAGCTGTTATTGTTATAAGTGCTGTACGAAATATCGGAACTGTTCGTGTAAATAGGCTTAACTCTAGGAACAATTATGGTTTTTGGTGGCTCGTAATCTAATAAATGTAAAGGCAACGGTGGCGTATCTTTAAGTCCCTTATTTTTACCATACTGATAGCATCCGAAACCAACCAAAACGATTACTAGGAGCCCTCCGAGAACCATAAAAAGTATTGCTATCCAACTGAAACGTCGCTGATCATCCTCAGAGCCCTCAGGTTCTGTGGGTTCAATAGAAGACGGCGGTTCTTCTGTGTATTCGTTAGATTCACTTTCTGATGGACTGCTTGTATCATACGTGTTTTCTTCTGGGGTAGTTATTATTGAGTCGTTGGTGGTATATTCAGGAGTTTCTTCTGAAACGTCTTGTGTTGTAGCTTGCGTAGTGTCATAAATGGTATCCTCTGTTTCCTCTTCAATGCTTTCTGTTATGGTTTCTGTGACGGTGACAGTAGTATCTTCTGTCACGTCATCTATAGTACTCCATGTAGTACTTTCTGTGTCACTATCAATGGTGTAATATGTAGTCTGCTCTGTGAAATTGTTAGTTGTAGATTCTGTGTTATCATCAGTGGTATCATCTGTGGCACTTTCTACTGTAGTTTCTGTGGGATTCTCAGTTGTAGCATCTGTTAGCACTTCTGTGGTTTCCGTAGCTATTGTAGGTATGCTATCCGTAATTTCATCTGTTGTAACTTCTGTAATATCGTCAGTCATAGCGTCCGTCGTCACCTCTGCGGTGCTTTCTGTTGTAATCTCTGTGATATCATCAGTAGTCTCATTCGTTGTAGTTTCTGTAAAATCGTCAGTAGTAGTGTCTGTTGTCACTTCTGCGGTGCTTTCCGTTGTAATCTCTGTGATGCCATCAGTAGTTTCATCCGTTGTAATTTCTGTAATATCGTCAGTCGTAGCGTCTGTTGTCACCTCCACGGTGCTTTCTGTTGTAATTTCTGTGATATCATCAGTAGTTTCATCCGTTGTAGCTTCTGTAATATCGTCAGTCGTAGCGTCTGTTGTCACCTCCACGGTGCTTTCTGTTGTAATTTCTGTGATATCATCAGTAGTTTCATCCGTTGTAGCTTCTGTAATATCGTCAGTCGTAGCGTTTGTTGTCACCTCCACGGTGCTTTCTGTTGTAATTTCTGTGATATCATCAGTAGTTTCATCCGTTGTAGCTTCTGTAATATCGTCAGTCGTAGCGTCTGTTGTCACCTCCACGGTGCTTTCTGTTGTAATTTCTGTGATATCATCAGTAGTTTCATCCGTTGTAGCTTCTGTAATATCGTCAGTCGTAGCGTCTGTTGTCACCTCCACGGTGCTTTCTGTTGTAATTTCTGTGATATCATCAGTAGTTTCATCCGTTGTAGCTTCTGTAATATCGTCAGTCGTAGCGTCTGTTGTCACCTCTGCGGTGCTTTCTGTTGTAATTTCTGTGATATCATCAGTAGTTTCGTCTGTTATGGCTTCTGTAATATCATCAGTAGAATTATCAATATCGTCATATATTGAACAACTTTCGTCATATGCTTCATTTAAATAATAGCGGAACGAATCTATTAAAACCAGCGTTCCACTGTCTCCTATACCAAATAAGTTCAACTGAAAACAAATATACAAAAAAACTTATAAAAAATTCATCATAAAAATAAATTTTTACACATTTATGATATGTAACATACTTACATAACCTTCTGTTATATCTCTAGGTACAGTAAATGTAACTTTATCCCATCCTTCAACAAAATTTGGAGTGATCGATGGATGATATATTATTTGTTCTAATGGTATTTGGTTAACTGAGTTATAATCGTGAAGCGCAAGAATCACTATTGAATTTCCGCTTTCCGAGGGTGACGGCCGAAAATAGATGTTAAATTCCACTATGCCTCCTTCTTGCATTTGAAAAGTCTCCGTAGAATAGCAGCTAGATGAAGCTAACAGCGTCATACTGCTTTCTCTTACGGGCGGATCCATTTCTAAATCCGCATAAGAGCTTAACTGCCATGGTGTTGATGCACTACAAGCTTTGAAATCAAAATCGTACAAGCCTTCTTCGAAGTTATACACCACACATACTTCGGCAACACTTATTTTTATAACGTAAAACAGGAAAACAATACTTTTCAAAATAAATTGCATATTAATATATCACCTTGACTCATGGACACACATTGACTAATTGACACAGCAGGTAGAGTCGAGTAGTCGATATTGATAGCATATCATATTATATTTACAGCTTTGTGATTACGTAGCGATAACAAAGCCTGATAGGTAACTAGTCATGGATATTATATTAAAATATTCGACAATTTTATGGAATTTTGTGTCAAAAATGTATTAAATTACATCTCTATTGAGATATTTGAATGATGTACATTTAAAACGCAAATTAATATAAGATGTTTTAAAAATAAATTAAATCCACGTATTTAATGTAAAATCCTATAATATGAATATTAAATTCATAGCGTCTTAATATATTTGTATTTGATTATAAAAGTTTAACCTAAAAACTTTTCATTTACCATAGAGTTTAGTAGCAATAATTTCGTGAAAATATGAATTATGAGCACTTAAACGTGGTTTCCTCGATTTAATTTTTATTATAGTATGATATCCTTTATATCTGATCTTGATTCTATTCTACTCTTATTTCTATTCCCGGTTCTTCTCTTGATGCCATTACAATTAACTTTCGGATTTCGATTGCGTCTTGGTCTAGATTCCGATCCCAGTTTCTCTCAAGTTTTTGATTCTAGATTTGGTCTCGATTTTGTTTTCGCTAACAATTTTGATCTTTCTTTTAGACATTACTTCTAGTAATAACCAGTCAACATGATAAACAGGAATTTTTTTCGTGTTCACGCGACGAAGTTATGGAAAAAAGTAGGTCGAAATATTTTCTTAGGGTAGACTGGGTACGGTTGTAGCAACTCGAGTATCATTGAGACTATGCGCTGTAGGCGCGGATTACAAGTGGAGGGGTTCGCGGGGAACAAGTTCCGACACGATTCCCAATGTTGCGTCACATTTCGCGCGGTAATTACACTCACTGAGAGGCCTATTGTGTTTTGTCAACCAAAAGTGAGTATTTTTGGCGAACTTTTTTATGATATAACTTAAATATTAATATATTTATCGAATTTGAAAATATGCTGTGCTCTATAATCGTCGTATTATAGAGATTATAATAAGCCGATTTGTTTTTGTATAGGTTACGCTATCTCGTTCTTGTCACAATCCTATTACCGAAATGGAAGGGTGGGGACGGTTGTAACGACTTTTATAGGGGCGGTAGTAATTTTATAATATTTGTGTTTTGTAGATGCCTAGAAAACGAATAAAGAAGCCTTCAAGGGGTGAAAGCGACATATCGTTGTACAAGAACGCTATGAAGTTAGATTAGGGGCTTTTAAGACAAGCTGCAGAGAAGTACGGCGTTAATTATGTATCTCTTTTGAGATACAAGCGAAAAGGGATGCAGCAAATGAAAATGCCTTAAATATTGTTAATTTACATTAAGTACATTTTGGTATTTTTTGTAAATAAAACTGATTCTAAACGCGTGATTTACGTATTATTTTTAAGTGTTACAACTGCCCCCGGTATGGGTAACAATCGCACACACTGATTAAAATGACATATTTCTGCCAAAATGTTTTACCTGAGCTACTGATTTTGATATTAATTTAAAGACAAATGACTATGCTTATATTTCAAAGGCTTTAATTGTTGCTTACAGCTGTAAAAGCTGTGCTGTGGGCAATTAAAGAAAGATTGTTACAACCGTATCAAGTCTACCCTACATAGAATAATGCAAGCGAAAATTGGATCTACGACGGTGAAACCGAGTGAAAATTTAACGGCAGTGTCACGTTTGTTTTTTCAAAATACAAACTATTTTCGTGCCGACATTCATCGGACGTCTAGTCTATGAAGTTGGGGGCCACGGAACATAAATAAAAAATAGAAATGGTTAGTGTGAGTGGGGCGCGCGTCCCTGATATATGGGCAAATGTCAGATTGAACTTAGAAGGAGTTTGCAATGAGAAGAGATCCGTAAAATAATGTTTGAAATGTTTTCCTCCGTGATAATAATGTGTAAAAAGTTAAATGTTAAATGAGAGCCGAAAAAGTGTTTAACGTCAGCGGTAAACCAAAAATCTATGTGAATGTACAATAAATAATTCTTAACCCTTATACTGTTATGAAAGTTTCATCACATTTTTCGAGAACAAATTTTTAACGCTTATATACATTGCTTGATCTCTACGTAACGTATTTATATTTTAAACATTAAAAAAAAAAACAATGTACAACATGTAATACTGATAAAATCATTTGATTCTCTTTGACGTGGTATCGGAATAAAGCCTCAAAAGAAGAGATTCCTATCGGCCCGTGTATCTAGCGTTGACAATTTTTTACGCACTATATCGATAAACATATCTGAGTGATTTTCAAATTGTAAGGGTTTATTTGTTAATTTGTAACTTTTGAAAGTTAACTTTGGATAACAAAATATTTTTATGAAAGCTGTGTTCAGTTAAAGTTATCAAGTTATTTTTATGTTCTATAATGAAAAATAAAATTTATTATTTTTCTTTAAAAACTCCAATAAGTTAACAAAAGCAGTGGCTTAATAAGCATTGAATTTCAAGACTAATAAATGCTGTATTTTTTCTGTAATAGTTAAGTATACTCTTTTCATAAAATTTTGTGATTGTTTTAATTATTAATCCCATTTTTAAACAATTATCTATATTAGTGTTTACAGGCCACATCATTTAACTCTTCTCTGTAGACAATACTATCTTTTTTGAACTTGGGTTATGAACAATAAAACAAACGAGGATTGGATGTTTGTACTCCTACACGCTCAAACGTTTAACGGATTGGAACGATTTAAAACAGCTGGAACCGAGAGCGGGATTGGAATTCGGATTGGAAACTGAATTGAAATAGAAATTGTAAATGGGGAATGGCTTCGGAATTGAAAAGGAAAAAGGGGTCAAAAACCATAATAGAATTGAAATTTAAGTCAAGAATAAGATCAAAATCGGCATTATGATTGACAAAGACATTGCACAATATAAAAGAATTCCATACAAATAATTTTTAGACTACTCTACCGATCGAAGTAAGTCTCTGATCAGATATTTATCCTTAACATTTACATTGACTGCTGCCATTGCATAAAAATCGTTTGTTTTTTTATTCGTTTTAGAGATATCGTTGAACAGAAATTATTTTTCCAAAATAGGTACTTTAGAGTATTTTTCAAATTATTCTGCCGCTAAATTCCAATGTCTGCTTTTATCCTCAAATAAAATTAAGAAAAAAAACAAACAACGTTGATCTACGTAAGCATATCAAAATCGGTTGGTCCGTCCGAGAGATATCGTTAACAAAAATTCCCCTTAAAAGTCTTTTTGCGAAATGTGAAATTGTAATGCAAACGTAAATATAAAATTCTTGTTGAATTGTTTGATACTCGGTCATGGATACCGTAAAACGGATCAAAATCGAATGTGATAGAAACATATTGTAGTTAAAATATTAAAAAAATGAGTTTTTCTTTAGATAAAATTTGATTCTGAATTGAGAGAGCTCAAAACGTATTATGATTATATTAATGAACGCGTAGAGTTCGAAAAAGGACGAAAGTTTACTGCTATTTATATTTTTGAACGATATGAAGGCGAAAGTAGTTGGAAATTTTAAAAATGGCCAGCAGAGTTATTAACCGTCTTTCCAATTTTTGAGCTCAAAAAGCTTAAAAAGTAATGGATAACTATATTTTTGAATAAAGGAGCTAATGCATCGATAAATATCATAACAAAACGTTTTGGGGCAGGTTTCTTTTTCTATTAAATATACCTCGTTGAGGTAAAACTATTAGAAACTACTGATTGGTTCGACATACACAAATTTAAAAAAACGTGGTAGAGCAATGCTGTGGCTGACTTGGTTGTAGCACAATAACGAGCTGACTCGACTGTGGGATACCACGCTCTCATTGAATACGGACGTCAAATACCAGTTTTCCTTGTTGCGTTTCGCCCAGCGAATGAGAAAGCTGGTGTCTCATTTTCCTGACATTATGATAAGGGCGCTTTTCGTAGAGGATCGTACTCCTTTCTAAGAGGTTGGCAACGTACAGGTTAGTCCTCTGGAGTTGCGAGTGTTCATGGGCGGCGGTGAACATCAGCTCTCTGGTGGCTCGCGTACTCCTTTGCCCCTTGGATACTCGAAAAAAAAAAATAAACATTTATACCGTAACTGCTTTCACCCACGATTCACTCTGCGTGGACAAAGAATGTATGTCCTCATCTTTTATATTGAGCAATCCCTTTTTCAATCGCGATTTCAGTCCTAGTCGTTCTTTCGATCTCGCTACCATTTACCGATTTCGCTTCCAGTTTTGATTTCAATTCTGATTCAGATTTTTCTCTCGATCAAAAAAATATAAGTTTTTTTTTTGTTAAAACTCTTGCTTTGACACATTCAAAACCAGTCGCCAAAGTTTGATAACAACGATAAGCGAATGGAAAAAAGGTGGGCAAAAAAATGTTCTTTTTTATATAAAAATATAATTGTGTTTGTCTGGCGTTTTACCCTTCTTCCGTCTATTCTAAACGCTTTTGAAAGGGCCAATATACAGATGTAGCTAGCTAACCGGCGCAGAAGTTTAGGAATGTACCACGTTTTAAGTAATATCACTGATGAACATTGAACCGTATTTATCATAAACTGCTTGGATGACAAACACGATGGTATGCTACTATGAAATCATGCTGGGCACATCATAAAAAGATCAACTCGGTTATTCTAAATGTTAAAAGGAGAAAAATTGGATGCTTAGTACAAGAAGTAATACAATTTAATATTATTCTCCAATTAAATTGACTATCTCTTAAACTCATATTTTGAAAGGAACTAAGTTCAAAAATGGTTTACATATTTTTTTCAAACTCAATTTATTTACATAATGTACACATCGCTAGCATTAAATACTAAATTACAATTGCGATAAGTCAATAAAAACGTTAAAACTAAGATTCAGCATACAATAAAACTATGATAAATAAATTATTAGTCCATATGTACCTAAAAATCACTTTTGCATTACAAAAAAAATCAGCATTTTCAATATCGATAATAAATTTGATTCTTCGTTTTTGGTTTTTCCTTTTAAGTCTACGTCGAATAAAAGTAAAATATAAAATTATATATTTATAGAGTAAAATTATAACATAACGGTCGTTATGAATAACGACTCTCATTCACGCAATTGATATTGTTTAATTTGTTAATTAGTGTATTCAGTTTTGACTTTATTGAACTATTTAATGAAAGGTTAATTCACTTGCGCAAATCGATTCGCTTATCTTTTTTTTTTTAAATGACACAATGAAAAATTCAATAAGGTGTATGAGATTCGCTAAGTCTTCCATTACAATCGATTCGCTAAATTAAACGAAAGCAAAGAGTAAATGTTCTATCATTGGTCAAATTCTGTTATAACATCATCGTTTTAGGCTGTTTAAATTTTCTATATAAATGAGACTTATCATGAAATATGAGAAATTACTTGTGCCCGGCCCTGTTCAAATCAAACGATGAAATAAGGGATTATTGCTGTTTCGTTTTTCTATAACGTCCTTAGATGGTAACAAAACATATATATAATTCCTATTAAAAGATAGATACTTATATAATTAAGGGAATGTAGTACCATTGTAATTTACTAGTGAAAAACATTTCTTTCATAGAATTATATTAATTTGAATGTTTTTTCGAAGATTGACAAAGTCACAATTTTGCCTCTAACAGGCTGTAAAATAATAAACATGACACACATAAATCGTCATTATTAAACGATATGACTATTTTATACGACAGAAAATACATGTTGTTTCAAATATCCTTTATTGATGTAAGTTTGATTATTTCTTTTATTTTAATTAAAAAAGGACGACAAATTTTTCGCGGGAATAGAATCCCTTTCAATATCACTAGTGTAACTATAAAGCTACTGTGAAGGAAAGGATTTTAATAAGTATCTGCAAAATCCAAAACTTTGTAAAAAAACCTTTCTAGTTAAGAAAACATTTCAATAACACTCTTTTTAATTTATTCGCTAATTTGACGCATTATTGTCTTTTATATTTTCATGTTGAAAATTAAATTTTGAAGGGGGTGTTCTTTAGGAATTTCCAAACATTTCAATTATATTTGCGACTCGATCTAATGCTTCTATATTTGTTAGGAGTTATGTATGTATAACAAATAAATAATAAATGATCAAATTAAAAATTGTGAAACCTTGTTTATCCCTATTTAGAAAATTAATGTTTTATACGAATTAGAAACATAATGCTACCAGGCTTATTCATTTGCCTATCAAATAAATCATCCGATACTACATCGATTGTCGGTGCGTCATAATTCGTATGAGTGATAACAATACTTATTCCTCGTGCGAATTGATTTCTTGTATTCCTATCCAAAGTAATGAGGAAATTGATCGAAGACAGGTCAATGAACAGATGGCAAATGACGGTGGTTCTACTTGAATTTTAAAATATTAAATGGTTATAAAGTGAAAGACGAAAGGAAAAAGCGATTGTATTTCCAGACGCAGTACACTCCTGTACATTTCCGTACATTCTGAGCTCTACTCTCGCGAAATTATTCTCTACTGATTCACGAGGAAAGTGATAAACCAATGCTGCTATTGCATCTAAACTATGTACTATATAATAAAAATCAAGTGTAATATTACTTTTAGGGCTAAAAATTAGTAAAAATATTTCTAAATAATTATGTGCCCCAAACACAATGTCAGTGAGAATATTAAATGTTGTTCCTGTAACCTAGTGTAAGATAGTATAAGCCGTTAACAAAAAATAAGGAATACATTTCAAATTGTTATGTCAGTATTAATGTAGTTTCATTTTACTAAATCTATATACAAAAAGCGCCATTATCGGCAGTCAGTCGAAAAATAAATGTTAAGGTTAGAACAAACTCCAAAGAATATTTTGTTATTTTAAGCGATTTGCAACAAGAGATCATCATTCATTCGATACGGTGCAATTTCTCGAAGAGCTGCAGTTCTACCAAATCTGTAAAATAAGTAACAAATAAAACAAAACGTGATGACACCTAAAAAGGAAAATACAATGACAGTAATTGCATTCCAAAATACTGGAGGATTAGAATCAAAGTTCTCGTCACTTTCATCTTCAGAAGACGATACCGATACGGGATCGAATGTCGTCTCACTAGAGTCGCTAGTAGTCCATCTTTCAGTGGTAGAGGAACTTATATCATAAGTAGGAATGAGAGGCGATTCAGTAATTTCAAGATCGCTATCACTGGTAGAGCTCGAATTAGCCGTCGAGGAATCTGTCACCTCCTCGCTGCTTCCACCCGTCTGGCTAGTGTCACTGGTGACTTCCGTGGGCGTAGTCGTTGCATCGGACACATCCTCGCTACTGTTGGTTGCTGTATTCGCATCTGTGGTGGAAGTGGAAATTGTCGTCTCCGTTCCAGTTTCCTCTTCGCTACTTCCGGGCGTTGGAATGGTCGGCGTCGTAGATGTTTCTGTTCCTTCCTCACCGCTGTCGCCGGTCGTGTCGTCGGTAGGCAATGTGGGCTGAATCGTCTTCTTCGCCGCTGTCGGTGGTAGGGCTAGAAGTAGCCGTCGAGGAATCTGTCACCTCCTCGCTGCTTCCACTCGTCTGGCTAGTGTCGCTAGTGACTTCCGTGGGCGTAGTCGTTGCATCGGACACATCCTCGCTACTGTCGGTTGCTGTATTCGCATCTGTGGTGGAAGTGGAAATCGTCGTCTCCGTTCCAGTTTCCTCTTCGCTACTTCCGGGCGTTGGAATGGTCGGCGTCGTAGATGTTTCTGTTCCTTCCTCACCGCTGTCGCCGGTCGTGTCGTCTGTAGGCAATGTGGGCTGAATCGTGGCTTCTTCGCCGCTGTCGGTGGTGGGGCTAGAAGTAGCCGTCGAGGAATCTGTCACCTCCTCGCTGCTTCCACTCGTCTGGCTAGTGTCGCTGGTGACTTCCGTGGGCGTAGTCGTTGCATCGGACACATCCTCGCTACTGTCGGTTGCTGTATTCGCATCTGTGGTGGAAGTGGAAATCGTCGTCTCCGTTCCAGTTTCCTCTTCGCTACTTCCGGGCGTTGGAATGGTCGGCGTCGTAGATGTTTCTGTTCCTTCCTCACCGCTGTCGCCGGTCGTGTCGTCTGTAGGCAATGTGGGCTGAATCGTGGCTTCTTCGCCGCTGTCGGTGGTGGGGCTAGAAGTAGCCGTCGAGGAATCTGTCACCTCCTCGCTGCTTCCACTCGTCTGGCTAGTGTCGCTGGTGACTTCCGTGGGCGTAGTCGTTGCATCGGACACATCCTCGCTACTGTCGGTTGCTGTATTCGCATCTGTGGTGGAAGTGGAAATCGTCGTCTCCGTTCCAGTTTCCTCTTCGCTACTTCCGGGCGTTGGAATGGTCGGCGTCGTAGATGTTTCTGTTCCTTCCTCACCGCTGTCGCCGGTCGTGTCGTCTGTAGGCAATGTGGGCTGAATCGTGGCTTCTTCGCCGCTGTCGGTGGTGGGGCTAGAAGTAGCCGTCGAGGAATCTGTCACCTCCTCGCTGCTTCCACTCGTCTGGCTAGTGTCGCTGGTGACTTCCGTGGGCGTAGTCGTTGCATCGGACACATCCTCGCTACTGTCGGTTGCTGTATTCGCATCTGTGGTGGAAGTGGAAATCGTCGTCTCCGTTCCAGTTTCCTCTTCGCTACTTCCGGGCGTTGGAATGGTCGGCGTCGTAGATGTTTCTGTTCCTTCCTCACCGCTGTCGCCGGTCGTGTCGTCGGTAGGCAATGTGGGCTGAATCGTGGCTTCTTCGCCGCTGTCGGTGGTGGGGCTAGAAGTAGCCGTCGAAGAATCTGTCACCTCCTCGCTGCTTCCACTCGTCTGGCTAGTGTCGCTAGTGACTTCCGTGGGCGTAGTCGTTGCATCGGACACATCCTCGCTACTGTCGGTTGCTGTATTCGCATCTGTGGTGGAAGTGGAAATCGTCGTCTCCGTTCCAGTTTCCTCTTCGCTACTTCCGGGCGTTGGAATGGTCGGCGTCGTAGATGTTTCTGTTCCTTCCTCACCGCTGTCGCCGGTCGTGTCGTCGGTAGGCAATGTGGGCTGAATCGTGGCTTCTTCGCCGCTGTCGGTGGTGGGGCTAGAAGTAGCCGTCGAGGAATCTGTCACCTCCTCGCTGCTTCCACTCGTCTGGCTAGTGTCGCTAGTGACTTCCGTGGGCGTAGTCGTTGCATCGGACACATCCTCGCTACTGTCGGTTGCTGTATTCGCATCTGTGGTGGAAGTGGAAATCGTCGTCTCCGTTCCAGTTTCCTCTTCGCTACTTCCGGGCGTTGGAATGGTCGGCGTCGTAGATGTTTCTGTTCCTTCCTCACCGCTGTCGCCGGTCGTGTCGTCGGTAGGCAATGTGGGCTGAATCGTGGCTTCTTCGCCGCTGTCGGTGGTGGGGCTAGAAGTAGCCGTCGAGGAATCTGTCACCTCCTCGCTGCTTCCACTCGTCTGGCTAGTGTCGCTGGTGACTTCCGTGGGCGTAGTCGTTGCATCGGACACATCCTCGCTACTGTCGGTTGCTGTATTCGCATCTGTGGTGGAAGTGGAAATCGTCGTCTCCGTTCCAGTTTCCTCTTCGCTACTTCCGGGCGTTGGAATGGTCGGCGTCGTAGATGTTTCTGTTCCTTCCTCACCGCTGTCGCCGGTCGTGTCGTCGGTAGGCAATGTGGGCTGAATCGTGGCTTCTTCGCCGCTGTCGGTGGTTGGGCTAGAAGTAGCCGTCGAGGAATCTGTCACCTCGCTGCTTCCACTCGTCTGGCTAGTGTCGCTGGTGACTTCCGTGGGCGTAGTCGTTGCATCGGACACATCCTCGCTACTGTCGGTTGCTGTATTCGCATCTGTGGTGGAAGTGGAAATCGTCGTCTCCGTTCCAGTTTCCTCTTCGCTACTTCCGGGCGTTGGAATGGTCGGCGTCGTAGATGTTTCTGTTCCTTCCTCACCGCTGTCGCCGGTCGTGTCGTCGGTAGGCAATGTGGGCTGAATCGTGGCTTCTTCGCCGCTGTCGGTGGTGGGGCTAGAAGTAGCCGTCGAGGAATCTGTCACCTCCTCGCTGCTTCCACTCGTCTGGCTAGTGTCGCTGGTGACTTCCGTGGGCGTAGTCGTTGCATCGGACACATCCTCGCTACTGTCGGTTGCTGTATTCGCATCTGTGGTGGAAGTGGAAATCGTCGTCTCCGTTCCAGTTTCCTCTTCGCTACTTCCGGGCGTTGGAATGGTCGGCGTCGTAGATGTTTCTGTTCCTTCCTCACCGCTGTCGCCGGTCGTGTCGTCGGTAGGCAATGTGGGCTGAATCGTGGCTTCTTCGCCGCTGTCGGTGGTGGGGCTAGAAGTAGCCGTCGAGGAATCTGTCACCTCCTCGCTGCTTCCACTCGTCTGGCTAGTGTCGCTGGTGACTTCCGTGGGCGTAGTCGTTGCATCGGACACATCCTCGCTACTGTCGGTTGCTGTATTCGCATCTGTGGTGGAAGTGGAAATCGTCGTCTCCGTTCCAGTTTCCTCTTCGCTACTTCCGGGCGTTGGAATGGTCGGCGTCGTAGATGTTTCTGTTCCTTCCTCACCGCTGTCGCCGGTCGTGTCGTCGGTAGGCAATGTGGGCTGAATCGTGGCTTCTTCGCCGCTGTCGGTGGTGGGGCTAGAAGTAGCCGTCGAGGAATCTGTCACCTCCTCGCTGCTTCCACTCGTCTGGCTAGTGTCGCTGGTGACTTCCGTGGGCGTAGTCGTTGCATCGGACACATCCTCGCTACTGTCGGTTGCTGTATTCGCATCTGTGGTGGAAGTGGAAATCGTCGTCTCCGTTCCAGTTTCCTCTTCGCTACTTCCGGGCGTTGGAATGGTCGGCGTCGTAGATGTTTCTGTTCCTTCCTCACCGCTGTCGCCGGTCGTGTCGTCGGTAGGCAATGTGGGCTGAATCGTGGCTTCTTCGCCGCTGTCGGTGGTGGGGCTAGAAGTAGCCGTCGAGGAATCTGTCACCTCCTCGCTGCTTCCACTCGTCTGGCTAGTGTCGCTGGTGACTTCCGTGGGCGTAGTCGTTGCATCGGACACATCCTCGCTACTGTCGGTTGCTGTATTCGCATCTGTGGTGGAAGTGGAAATCGTCGTCTCCGTTCCAGTTTCCTCTTCGCTACTTCCGGGCGTTGGAATGGTCGGCGTCGTAGATGTTTCTGTTCCTTCCTCACCGCTGTCGCCGGTCGTGTCGTCTGTAGGCAATGTGGGCTGAATCGTGGCTTCTTCGCCGCTGTCGGTGGTGGGGCTAGAAGTAGCCGTCGAGGAATCTGTCACCTCCTCGCTGCTTCCACTCGTCTGGCTAGTGTCGCTGGTGACTTCCGTGGGCGTAGTCGTTGCATCGGACACATCCTCGCTACTGTCGGTTGCTGTATTCGCATCTGTGGTGGAAGTGGAAATCGTCGTCTCCGTTCCAGTTTCCTCTTCGCTACTTCCGGGCGTTGGAATGGTCGGCGTCGTAGATGTTTCTGTTCCTTCCTCACCGCTGTCGCCGGTCGTGTCGTCGGTAGGCAATGTGGGCTGAATCGTGGCTTCTTCGCCGCTGTCGGTGGTGGGGCTAGAAGTAGCCGTCGAGGAATCTGTCACCTCCTCTGCTTCCACTCGTCTGGCTAGTGTCGCTGGTGACTTCCGTGGGCGTAGTCGTTGCATCGGACACATCCTCGCTACTGTCGGTTGCTGTATTCGCATCTGTGGTGGAAGTGGAAATCGTCGTCTCCGTTCCAGTTTCCTCTTCGCTACTTCCGGGCGTTGGAATGGTCGGCGTCGTAGATGTTTCTGTTCCTTCCTCACCGCTGTCGCCGGTCGTGTCGTCGGTAGGCAATGTGGGCTGAATCGTGGCTTCTTCGCCGCTGTCGGTGGTGGGGCTAGAAGTAGCCGTCGAGGAATCTGTCACCTCCTCGCTGCTTCCACTCGTCTGGCTAGTGTCGCTGGTGACTTCCGTGGGCGTAGTCGTTGCATCGGACACATCCTCGCTACTGTCGGTTGCTGTATTCGCATCTGTGGTGGAAGTGGAAATCGTCGTCTCCGTTCCAGTTTCCTCTTCGCTACTTCCGGGCGTTGGAATGGTCGGCGTCGTAGATGTTTCTGTTCCTTCCTCACCGCTGTCGCCGGTCGTGTCGTCGGTAGGCAATGTGGGCTGAATCGTGGCTTCTTCGCCGCTGTCGGTGGTGGGGCTAGAAGTAGCCGTCGAGGAATCTGTCACCTCCTCGCTGCTTCCACTCGTCTGGCTAGTGTCGCTGGTGACTTCCGTGGGCGTAGTCGTTGCATCGGACACATCCTCGCTACTGTCGGTTGCTGTATTCGCATCTGTGGTGGAAGTGGAAATCGTCGTCTCCGTTCCAGTTTCCTCTTCGCTACTTCCGGGCGTTGGAATGGTCGGCGTCGTAGATGTTTCTGTTCCTTCCTCACCGCTGTCGCCGGTCGTGTCGTCGGTAGGCAATGTGGGCTGAATCGTGGCTTCTTCGCCGCTGTCGGTGGTGGGGCTAGAAGTAGCCGTCGAGGAATCTGTCACCTCCTCGCTGCTTCCACTCGTCTGGCTAGTGTCGCTGGTGACTTCCGTGGGCGTAGTCGTTGCATCGGACACATCCTCGCTACTGTCGGTTGCTGTATTCGCATCTGTGGTGGAAGTGGAAATCGTCGTCTCCGTTCCAGTTTCCTCTTCGCTACTTCCGGGCGTTGGAATGGTCGGCGTCGTAGATGTTTCTGTTCCTTCCTCACCGCTGTCGCCGGTCGTGTCGTCTGTAGGCAATGTGGGCTGAATCGTGGCTTCTTCGCCGCTGTCGGTGGTGGGGCTAGAAGTAGCCGTCGAGGAATCTGTCACCTCCTCGCTGCTTCCACTCGTCTGGCTAGTGTCGCTGGTGACTTCCGTGGGCGTAGTCGTTGCATCGGACACATCCTCGCTACTGTCGGTTGCTGTATTCGCATCTGTGGTGGAAGTGGAAATCGTCGTCTCCGTTCCAGTTTCCTCTTCGCTACTTCCGGGCGTTGGAATGGTCGGCGTCGTAGATGTTTCTGTTCCTTCCTCACCGCTGTCGCCGGTCGTGTCGTCGGTAGGCAATGTGGGCTGAATCGTGGCTTCTTCGCCGCTGTCGGTGGTGGGGCTAGAAGTAGCCGTCGAGGAATCTGTCACCTCCTCGCTGCTTCCACTCGTCTGGCTAGTGTCGCTGGTGACTTCCGTGGGCGTAGTCGTTGCATCGGACACATCCTCGCTACTGTCGGTTGCTGTATTCGCATCTGTGGTGGAAGTGGAAATCGTCGTCTCCGTTCCAGTTTCCTCTTCGCTACTTCCGGGCGTTGGAATGGTCGGCGTCGTAGATGTTTCTGTTCCTTCCTCACCGCTGTCGCCGGTCGTGTCGTCGGTAGGCAATGTGGGCTGAATCGTGGCTTCTTCGCCGCTGTCGGTGGTGGGGCTAGAAGTAGCCGTCGAGGAATCTGTCACCTCCTCGCTGCTTCCACTCGTCTGGCTAGTGTCGCTGGTGACTTCCGTGGGCGTAGTCGTTGCATCGGACACATCCTCGCTACTGTCGGTTGCTGTATTCGCATCTGTGGTGGAAGTGGAAATCGTCGTCTCCGTTCCAGTTTCCTCTTCGCTACTTCCGGGCGTTGGAATGGTCGGCGTCGTAGATGTTTCTGTTCCTTCCTCACCGCTGTCGCCGGTCGTGTCGTCGGTAGGCAATGTGGGCTGAATCGTGGCTTCTTCGCCGCTGTCGGTGGTGGGGCTAGAAGTAGCCGTCGAGGAATCTGTCACCTCCTCGCTGCTTCCACTCGTCTGGCTAGTGTCGCTGGTGACTTCCGTGGGCGTAGTCGTTGCATCGGACACATCCTCGCTACTGTCGGTTGCTGTATTCGCATCTGTGGTGGAAGTGGAAATCGTCGTCTCCGTTCCAGTTTCCTCTTCGCTACTTCCGGGCGTTGGAATGGTCGGCGTCGTAGATGTTTCTGTTCCTTCCTCACCGCTGTCGCCGGTCGTGTCGTCGGTAGGCAATGTGGGCTGAATCGTGGCTTCTTCGCCGCTGTCGGTGGTGGGGCTAGAAGTAGCCGTCGAGGAATCTGTCACCTCCTCGCTGCTTCCACTCGTCTGGCTAGTGTCGCTGGTGACTTCCGTGGGCGTAGTCGTTGCATCGGACACATCCTCGCTACTGTCGGTTGCTGTATTCGCATCTGTGGTGGAAGTGGAAATCGTCGTCTCCGTTCCAGTTTCCTCTTCGCTACTTCCGGGCGTTGGAATGGTCGGCGTCGTAGATGTTTCTGTTCCTTCCTCACCGCTGTCGCCGGTCGTGTCGTCGGTAGGCAATGTGGGCTGAATCGTGGCTTCTTCGCCGCTGTCGGTGGTGGGGCTAGAAGTAGCCGTCGAGGAATCTGTCACCTCCTCGCTGCTTCCACTCGTCTGGCTAGTGTCGCTGGTGACTTCCGTGGGCGTAGTCGTTGCATCGGACACATCCTCGCTACTGTCGGTTGCTGTATTCGCATCTGTGGTGGAAGTGGAAATCGTCGTCTCCGTTCCAGTTTCCTCTTCGCTACTTCCGGGCGTTGGAATGGTCGGCGTCGTAGATGTTTCTGTTCCTTCCTCACCGCTGTCGCCGGTCGTGTCGTCGGTAGGCAATGTGGGCTGAATCGTGGCTTCTTCGCCGCTGTCGGTGGTGGGGCTAGAAGTAGCCGTCGAGGAATCTGTCACCTCCTCGCTGCTTCCACTCGTCTGGCTAGTGTCGCTGGTGACTTCCGTGGGCGTAGTCGTTGCATCGGACACATCCTCGCTACTGTCGGTTGCTGTATTCGCATCTGTGGTGGAAGTGGAAATCGTCGTCTCCGTTCCAGTTTCCTCTTCGCTACTTCCGGGCGTTGGAATGGTCGGCGTCGTAGATGTTTCTGTTCCTTCCTCACCGCTGTCGCCGGTCGTGTCGTCGGTAGGCAATGTGGGCTGAATCGTGGCTTCTTCGCCGCTGTCGGTGGTGGGGCTAGAAGTAGCCGTCGAGGAATCTGTCACCTCCTCGCTGCTTCCACTCGTCTGGCTAGTGTCGCTGGTGACTTCCGTGGGCGTAGTCGTTGCATCGGACACATCCTCGCTACTGTCGGTTGCTGTATTCGCATCTGTGGTGGAAGTGGAAATCGTCGTCTCCGTTCCAGTTTCCTCTTCGCTACTTCCGGGCGTTGGAATGGTCGGCGTCGTAGATGTTTCTGTTCCTTCCTCACCGCTGTCGCCGGTCGTGTCGTCGGTAGGCAATGTGGGCTGAATCGTGGCTTCTTCGCCGCTGTCGGTGGTGGGGCTAGAAGTAGCCGTCGAGGAATCTGTCACCTCCTCGCTGCTCGTCTGGCTAGTGTCGCTGGTGACTTCCGTGGGCGTAGTCGTTGCATCGGACACATCCTCGCTACTGTCGGTTGCTGTATTCGCATCTGTGGTGGAAGTGGAAATCGTCGTCTCCGTTCCAGTTTCCTCTTCGCTACTTCCGGGCGTTGGAATGGTCGGCGTCGTAGATGTTTCTGTTCCTTCCTCACCGCTGTCGCCGGTCGTGTCGTCGGTAGGCAATGTGGGCTGAATCGTGGCTTCTTCGCCGCTGTCGGTGGTGGGGCTAGAAGTAGCCGTCGAGGAATCTGTCACCTCCTCGCTGCTTCCACTCGTCTGGCTAGTGTCGCTGGTGACTTCCGTGGGCGTAGTCGTTGCATCGGACACATCCTCGCTACTGTCGGTTGCTGTATTCGCATCTGTGGTGGAAGTGGAAATCGTCGTCTCCGTTCCAGTTTCCTCTTCGCTACTTCCGGGCGTTGGAATGGTCGGCGTCGTAGATGTTTCTGTTCCTTCCTCACCGCTGTCGCCGGTCGTGTCGTCGGTAGGCAATGTGGGCTGAATCGTGGCTTCTTCGCCGCTGTCGGTGGTGGGGCTAGAAGTAGCCGTCGAGGAATCTGTCACCTCCTCGCTGCTTCCACTCGTCTGGCTAGTGTCGCTGGTGACTTCCGTGGGCGTAGTCGTTGCATCGGACACATCCTCGCTACTGTCGGTTGCTGTATTCGCATCTGTGGTGGAAGTGGAAATCGTCGTCTCCGTTCTTCCTCGCTACTTCCGGGCGTTGGAATGGTCGGCGTCGTAGATGTTTCTGTTCCTTCCTCACCGCTGTCGCCGGTCGTGTCGTCGGTAGGCAATGTGGGCTGAATCGTGGCTTCTTCGCCGCTGTCGGTGGTGGGGGAGTAGCTGTCGAGGAATCTGTCACCTCCTCGCTTCCACTCGTCTGGCTAGTGTCGCTGGTGACTTCCGTGGGCGTAGTCGTTGCATCGGACACATCCTCGCTACTGTCGGTTGCTGTATTCGCATCTGTGGTGGAAGTGGAAATCGTCGTCTCCGTTCCAGTTTCCTCTTCGCTACTTCCGGGCGTTGGAATGGTCGGCGTCGTAGATGTTTCTGTTCCTTCCTCACCGCTGTCGCCGGTCGTGTCGTCGGTAGGCAATGTGGGCTGAATCGTGGCTTCTTCGCCGCTGTCGGTGGTGGGGCTAGAAGTAGCCGTCGAGGAATCTGTCACCTCCTCGCTGCTTCCACTCGTCTGGCTAGTGTCGCTGACTTCCGTGGGCGTAGTCGTTGCATCGGACACATCCTCGCTACTGTCGGTTGCTGTATTCGCATCTGTGGTGGAAGTGGAAATCGTCGTCTCCGTTCCAGTTTCCTCTTCGCTACGGGCGTTGGAATGGTCGGCGTCGTAGATGTTTCTGTTCCTTCCTCACCGCTGTCGCCGGTCGTGTCGTCTGTAGGCAATGTGGGCTGAATCGTGGCTTCTTCGCCGCTGTCGGTGGTGGGGCAGCCGTCGAGGAATCTGTCACCTCCTCGCTGCTTCCACTCGTCTGGCTAGTGTCGCTGGTGACTTCCGTGGGCGTAGTCGTTGCATCGGACACATCCTCGCTACTGTCGGTTGCTGTATTCGCATCTGTGGTGGAAGTGGAAATCGTCGTCTCCGTTCCAGTTTCCTCTTCGCTACTTCCGGGCGTTGGAATGGTCGGCGTCGTAGATGTTTCTGTTCCTTCCTCACCGCTGTCGCCGGTCGTGTCGTCGGTAGGCAATGTGGGCTGAATCGTGGCTTCTTCGCCGCTGTCGGTGGTTGGGCTAGAAGTAGCCGTCGAGGAATCTGTCACCTCCTCGCTGCTTCCACTCGTCTGGCTAGTGTCGCTGGTGACTTCCGTGGGCGTAGTCGTTGCATCGGACACATCCTCGCTACTGTCGGTTGCTGTATTCGCATCTGTGGTGGAAGTGGAAATCGTCGTCTCCGTTCCAGTTTCCTCTTCGCTACTTCCGGCGTTGGAATGGTCGGCGTCGTAGATGTTTCTGTTCCTTCCTCACCGCTGTCGCCGGTCGTGTCGTCGGTAGGCAATGTGGGCTGAATCGTGGCTTCTTCGCCGCTGTCGGTGGTGGGGCTAGAAGTAGCCGTCGAGGAATCTGTCACCTCGCTCGCTGCTCGTCTGTCTGGCCGCTGGTGACTTCCGTGGGCGTAGTCGTTGCATCGGACACATCCTCGCTACTGTCGGTTGCTGTATTCGCATCTGTGGTGGAAGGGAAATCGTCGTCTCCGTTCCAGTTTCCTCTTCGCTACTTCCGGGCGTTGGAATGGTCGGCGTCGTAGATGTTTCTGTTCCTTCCTCACCGCTGTCGCCGGTCGTGTCGTCTGTAGGCAATGTGGGCTGAATCGTGGCTTCTTCGCCGCTGTCGGTGGTGGGGCTAGAAGTAGCCGTCGAGGAATCTGTCACCTCCTCGCTGCTTCCACTCGTCTGGCTAGTGTCGCTGGTGACTTCCGTGGGCGTAGTCGTTGCATCGGACACATCCTCGCTACTGTCGGTTGCTGTATTCGCATCTGTGGTGGAAGTGGAAATCGTCGTCTCCGTTCCAGTTTCCTCTTCGCTACTTCCGGGCGTTGGAATGGTCGGCGTCGTAGATGTTTCTGTTCCTTCCTCACCGCTGTCGCCGTGTCGTCGTCTGTAGGCAATGGGGCTGAATCGTGGCTTCTTCGCCGCTGTCGGTGGTGGGGCTAGAAGTAGCCGTCGAGGAATCTGTCACCTCCTCGCTGCTTCCACTCGTCTGGCTAGTGTCGCTGGTGACTTCCGTGGGCGTAGTCGTTGCATCGGACACATCCTCGCTACTGTCGGTTGCTGTATTCGCATCTGTGGTGGAAGTGGAAATCGTCGTCTCCGTTCCAGTTTCCTCTTCGCTACTTCCGGGCGTTGGAATGGTCGGCGTCGTAGATGTTTCTGTTCCTTCCTCACCGCTGTCGCCGGTCGTGTCGTCGGTAGGCAATGTGGGCTGAATCGTGGCTTCTTCGCCGCTGTCGGTGGTGGGGCTAGAAGTAGCCGTCGAGGAATCTGTCACCTCGCTGCTTCCACTCGTCTGGCTAGTGTCGCTGGTGACTTCCGTGGGCGTAGTCGTTGCATCGGACACATCCTCGCTACTGTCGGTTGCTGTATTCGCATCTGTGGTGGAAGTGGAAATCGTCGTCTCCGTTCCAGTTTCCTCTTCGCTACTTCCGGGCGTTGGAATGGTCGGCGTCGTAGATGTTTCTGTTCCTTCCTCACCGCTGTCGCCGGTCGTGTCGTCGGTAGGCAATGGGGCTGAATCGTGGCTTCTTCGCCGCTGTCGGTGGTGGGGCTAGAAGTAGCCGTCGAGGAATCTGTCACCTCCTCGCTGCTTCCACTCGTCTGGCTAGTGTCGCTGGTGACTTCCGTGGGCGTAGTCGTTGCATCGGACACATCCTCGCTACTGTCGGTTGCTGTATTCGCATCTGTGGAAGTGGAAATCGTCGTCTCCGTTCCAGTTTCCTCTTCGCTACTTCCGGGCGTTGGAATGGTCGGCGTCGTAGATGTTTCTGTTCCTTCCTCACCGCTGTCGCCGGTCGTGTCGTCTGTAGGCAATGTGGGCTGAATCGTGGCTTCTTCGCCGCTGTCGGTGGTGGGGCTAGAAGTAGCCGTCGAGGAATCTGTCACCTCCTCGCTGCTTCCACTCGTCTGGCTAGTGTCGCTGGTGACTTCCGTGGGCGTAGTCGTTGCATCGGACACATCCTCGCTACTGTCGGTTGCTGTATTCGCATCTGTGGTGGAAGTGGAAATCGTCGTCTCCGTTCCAGTTTCCTCTTCGCTACTTCCGGGCGTTGGAATGGTCGGCGTCGTAGATGTTTCTGTTCCTTCCTCACCGCTGTCGCCGGTCGTGTCGTCGGTAGGCAATGTGGGCTGAATCGTGGCTTCTTCGCCGCTGTCGGTGGTGGGGCTAGAAGTAGCCGTCGAGGAATCTGTCACCTCCTCGCTGCTTCCACTCGTCTGGCTAGTGTCGCTGGTGACTTCCGTGGGCGTAGTCGTTGCATCGGACACATCCTCGCTACTGTCGGTTGCTGTATTCGCATCTGTGGTGGAAGTGGAAATCGTCGTCTCCGTTCCAGTTTCCTCTTCGCTACTTCCGGGCGTTGGAATGGTCGGCGTCGTAGATGTTTCTGTTCCTTCCTCACCGCTGTCGCCGGTCGTGTCGTCGGTAGGCAATGTGGGCTGAATCGTGGCTTCTTCGCCGCTGTCGGTGGTGGGGCTAGAAGTAGCCGTCGAGGAATCTGTCACCTCCTCGCTGCTTCCACTCGTCTGGCTAGTGTCGCTGGTGACTTCCGTGGGCGTAGTCGTTGCATCGGACACATCCTCGCTACTGTCGGTTGCTGTATTCGCATCTGTGGTGGAAGTGGAAATCGTCGTCTCCGTTCCAGTTTCCTCTTCGCTACTTCCGGGCGTTGGAATGGTCGGCGTCGTAGATGTTTCTGTTCCTTCCTCACCGCTGTCGCCGGTCGTGTCGTCGGTAGGCAATGTGGGCTGAATCGTGGCTTCTTCGCCGCTGTCGGTGGTGGGGCTAGAGTAGCCGTCGAGGAATCTGTCACCTCCTCGCTGCTTCCACTCGTCTGGCTAGTGTCGCTGGTTCCGTGGGCGTAGTCGTTGCATCGGACACATCCTCGCTACTGTCGGTTGCTGTATTCGCATCTGTGGTGGAAGTGGAAATCGTCGTCTCCGTTCCAGTTTCTCTCGCTACTTCCGGGCGTTGGAATGGTCGGCGTCGTAGATGTTTCTGTTCCTTCCTCACCGCTGTCGCCGGTCGTGTCGTCGGTGGCAATGTGGGCTGAATCGTGGCTTCTTCGCCGCTGTCGGTGGTGGGGCTAGAAGTAGCCGTCGAGGAATCTGTCACCTCCTCGCTGCTTCCACTCGTCTGGCTAGTGTCGCTGGTGACTTCCGTGGGCGTAGTCGTTGCATCGGACACATCCTCACTACTGTCGGTTGCTGTATTCGCATCTGTGGTGGAAGTGGAAATCGTCGTCTCCGTTCCAGTTTCCTCTTCGCTACTTCCGGGCGTTGGAATGGTCGGCGTCGTAGATGTTTCTGTTCCTTCCTCACCGCTGTCGCCGGTCGTGTCGTCGATAGGCAATGTGGGCTGAATCGTGGCTTCTTCGCCGCTGTCGGTGGTGGGGCTAGAAGTAGCCGTCGAGGAATCTGTCACCTCCTCGCTGCCCACTCGTCTGGCTAGTGTCGCTGGTGACTTCCGTGGGCGTAGTCGTTGCATCGGACACATCCTCGCTACTGTCGGTTGCTGTATTCGCATCTGTGGTGGAAGTGGAAATCGTCGTTCCGTTCCAGTTTCCTCTCTACTTCCGGGCGTTGGAATGGTCGGCGTCGTAGATGTTTCTGTTCCTTCCTCACCGCTGTCGCCGGTCGTGTCGTCGGTAGGCAATGTGGGCTGAATCGTGGCTTCTTCGCCGCTGTCGGTGGTGGGGCTAGAAGTAGCCGTCGAGGAATCTGTCACCTCCTCGCTGCTTCCACTCGTCTGGCTAGAGTCGCTGGTGACTTCCGTGGGCGTAGTCGTTGCATCGGACACATCCTCGCTACTGTCGGTTGCTGTATTCGCATCTGTGGTGGAAGTGGAAATCGTCGTCTCCGTTCCAGTTTCCTCGCTACTTCCGGGCGTTGGAATGGTCGGCGTCGTAGATGTTTCTGTTCCTTCCTCACCGCTGTCGCCGGTCGTGTCGTCGGTAAATGTGGGCTGAATCGTGGCTTCTTCGCCGCTGTCGGTGGTTGGGCTAGAAGTAGCCGTCGAGGAATCTGTCACCTCCTCTGCTTCCACTCGTCTGGCTAGTGTCGCTGGTGACTTCCGTGGGCGTAGTCGTTGCATCGGACACATCCTCGCTACTGTCGGTTGCTGTATTCGCATCTGTGGTGGAAGTGGAAATCGTCGTCTCCGTTCCAGTTTCCTCTTCGCCGGGCGTTGGAATGGTCGGCGTCGTAGATGTTTCTGTTCCTTCCTCACCGCTGTCGCCGGTCGTGTCGTCTGGTAGGCAATGTGGGCTGAATCGTGGCTTCTTCGCCGCTGTCGGTGGTGGGCTAGAAGTAGCCGTCGAGGAATCTGTCACCTCCTCGCTGCTTCCACTCGTCTGGCTAGTGTCGCTGGTGACTTCCGTGGGCGTAGTCGTTGCATCGGACACATCCTCGCTACTGTCGGTTGCTGTATTCGCATCTGTGGTGGAAGTGGAAATCGTCGTCTCCGTTCCAGTTTCCTCTTCGCTACTTCCGGGCGTTGGAATGGTCGGCGTCGTAGATGTTTCTGTTCCTTCCTCACCGCTGTCGCCGGTCGTGTCGTCGGTAGGCAATGTGGGCTGAATCGTGGCTTCTTCGCCGCTGTCGGTGGTGGGGCTAGAAGTAGCCGTCGAGGAATCTGTCACCTCCTCGCTGCTTCCACTCGTCTGGCTAGTGTCGCTGGTGACTTCCGTGGGCGTAGTCGTTGCATCGGACACATCCTCGCTACTGTCGGTTGCTGTATTCGCATCTGTGGTGGAAGTGGAAATCGTCGTCTCCGTTCCAGTTTCCTCTTCGCTACTTCCGGGCGTTGGAATGGTCGGCGTCGTAGATGTTTCTGTTCCTTCCTCACCGCTGTCGCCGGTCGTGTCGTCTGTAGGCAATGTGGGCTGAATCGTGGCTTCTTCGCCGCTGTCGGTGGTGGGGCTAGAAGTAGCCGTCGAGGAATCTGTCACCTCCTCGCTGCTTCCACTCGTCTGGCTAGTGTCGCTGGTGACTTCCGTGGGCGTAGTCGTTGCATCGGACACATCCTCGCTACTGTCGGTTGCTGTATTCGCATCTGTGGTGGAAGTGGAAATCGTCGTCTCCGTTCCAGTTTCCTCTTCGCTACTTCCGGGCGTTGGAATGGTCGGCGTCGTAGATGTTTCTGTTCCTTCCTCACCGCTGTCGCCGGTCGTGTCGTCGGTAGGCAATGTGGGCTGAATCGTGGCTTCTTCGCCGCTGTCGGTGGTGGGGCTAGAAGTAGCCGTCGAGGAATCTGTCACCTCCTCGCTGCTTCCGCTCGTCTGGCTAGTGTCGCTACTTCCGTGGGCGTAGTCGTTGCATCGGACACATCCTCGCTACTGTCGGTTGCTGTATTCGCATCTGTGGTGGAAGTGGAAATCGTCGTCTCCGTTCCAGTTTCCTCTTCGCTACTTCCGGGCGTTGGAATGGTCGGCGTCGTAGATGTTTCTGTTCCTTCCTCACCGCTGTCGCCGGTCGTGTCGTCGGTAGGCAATGTGGGCTGAATCGTGGCTTCTTCGCCGCTGTCGGTGGTGGGGCTAGAAGTAGCCGTCGAGGAATCTGTCACCTCCTCGCTGCTTCCACTCGTCTGGCTAGAGTCGCTGGTGACTTCCGTGGGCGTAGTCGTTGCATCGGACACATCCTCGCTACTGTCGGTTGCTGTATTCGCATCTGTGGTGGAAGTGGAAATCGTCGTCTCCGTTCCAGTTTCCTCTTCGCTACTTCCGGGCGTTGGAATGGTCGGCGTCGTAGATGTTTCTGTTCCTTCCTCACCGCTGTCGCCGGTCGTGTCGTCGGTAGGCAATATGGGCTGAATCGTGGCTTCTTCGCCGCTGTCGGTGGTGGGGCTAGAAGTAGCCGTCGAGGAATCTGTCACCTCCTCGCTGCTTCCACTCGTCTGGCTAGTGTCGCTAGTGACTTCCGTGGGCGTAGTCGTTGCATCGGACACATCCTCGCTACTGTCGGTTGCTGTATTCGCATCTGTGGTGGAAGTGGAAATCGTCGTCTCCGTTCCAGTTTCCTCTTCGCTACTTCCGGGCGTTGGAATGGTCGGCGTCGTAGATGTTTCTGTTCCTTCCTCACCGCTGTCGCCGGTCGTGTCGTCCGTAGGCAAAGTGGGCTGGATCGTGGCTTCTTCGCCGCTGTCGGTGGTGGGGCTAGAAGTAGCCGTCGGGGAATCTGTCACTTCCTCATTGCTTTCACCTGTGCTACTTGTGATTTCTGTAGGTGTCGGTGTATTATCTGTATTTTCGAAATCCGTCGTTTCTTCAGTTGTAGAAGTTATTGTTGGTTCTGTTTCGTCTTCCGTGCTTTCATCATTTGTGACGGGATATGTGTTTGTTTCAATTGTTACGTCTATTGTTGTTAAATCCGTTTTTTCGGTGTATATATAACAATCTTCTTCTAATATTGACGCTGCTTTATATAAAAATGAATCTATTAACAAGTTGTTCATTTCTTCGTTGAACCCTAAAAAGTTTACCTGAAAATTCCAAAAATGGTATATTTATCATTTTAATTTATATATACAAATTTAAACTGCTTTTTAAATTTGTTTTAATAAATCGTTTTAGGATTACTACTATTGGATTTTCATTCGTTATCACACTTCCAAAAAACGAAGCTTAAATTTTGGGTCAATACGTAAAAAAAATTTCTTCATTATATACTACGTATGACATTTCCATAATCACTGATATTATTTTCTTGTAATCGATTAACAGACAGGGACAAGAATTCTGCACATACGGTTTTTATATTTTTCCTCAAAAAGTTGTTTTTTATATTCAGTTTACAGACACTCTTACTACAGTTTGAATAGTCTGTACAAATTCTTTGTTTTTTATTTCAAATAAGTGGATATTAATAATGCCCTTTTAATATGCATAAATTTCTTTTGAATTTCATCATTGAAGAGTATTTAGCACTAAATGGAGTAATCAATAGTATCGTTTAAAACATTTCTAATAATATAGTATAAATTTACTAACAATGTGGTGGGTAATATTTTATCAATTTCAGTTTTTATAGTGCAGGCAACTTTTTATATAAATTGCCAAAAAAACCTTATTTAACGTAAAAAATATATATATAAAAAATGATTAAATCAATGTCAATGTTGGGCAATATCGATATTAACAATTTCAATAACAAAAATCAGGGGTCTATTCAAATGAAAGTATGTTGGGTACTTATTTGTCGCGTAGATTATCTACGCGACAAATAAGTTTGAGGCATGTGAAATGAGGATAAAAATTTGTAAAGAAATATTTTATACTCTATGCTTGTTGATTGAAATCAAATACTCTTCAAAATCAATTACTAATATGATATTCATATTCTTAAACAACCCTTAAGGAAAGTGAAATACAATATTGATGTTTGCATAAAGATTTATTTGAAAGGAAAAATCGAAAATACAACTGGCAGCGGAAACCACTGCGAGAGTCGAGAAATCGATAACGAGAGTGGAACAGGTGTCGAAACCGAGAGCCGAACCATATCTACTATGTTCGCTGTTATGTGGAAGCTAAGCTATTGGTAAAAAATTGAATTGCTCGTTTTGGATTCTATTTTGGGGTAGAGATGAAGCATTGTGATGGGAACCAAGAGCGGGACTGGGATCAGATCGGTCACGTTCCATTTGTCTTCATAAATTTCGAAATTCCCAAGAGATTCTGATGCAATGTTCATCGTTATATTAAACTATACTTGATATATAACATTCTAACAATGGTAGTAAAAAGACAAAATATTTTGACAACTGTACAGTTATTCGGATTCTATTTGAGGAAATTTGATAGATTTCTATATGGTTTTTTGGGGACAGTACTTGCAATGGATGTAAAGAAAATTATAAAATATATATATACAATTTTTAAAACTTACGTAGCCTTCGGGAACGTCTTCATTTATATAAATAGTGACAGTGTGCCAACCGACAGACTGCGTGCTTGCGGTTATTAATTTCTCTTCTACCAGATAATGGACATCATTCGAGCTGACACCTTGGACCAATATTCTCATGAAGTCCTGTGTTGCTGATGAGGCCAAATAAAAATTTACTTGTATAATGCCACCGATCGTCATCGGAAAGTGGAACGATTTGGTGCAACTGGGAAACCCGTGGCTGGGAGTGAAAAAGGAGTAACTCTTTACATGCGGAGGCATCACACCGATAGACTCGTATCTTCCCAGCTGCCATTGGGCAAATAAGGAGCACACCTCGTTGTCATTGTCCAACCAGCTTTCATAGTTGGATTCGAAGTTGTAGGTGACACAATCTTCTTCATTGTTAATGGTGGTAGAATTCGTAGCCGCAGTTGTTATTTCAGTAATTTCTTCACTGTCGCTATCTGTGATTGCTGTAGTGGCATCCGTGGCCGACGTTGTTGTATCATTATCGCTTTCGTCACTCTCGTTAGTTACATTTTCTTCTATTGTAGATGTAATCGTCGGTTCAGTGTCCTCTTCGTTGCTTTCTTCTATCGTAACGGGATCAGTGGTTGTTTCTATGGAGATGTCAGTTGTTGTGGGTTCAATTGCGTCGATGTATATAGCGCAATCTTGGTCTGATGTTGAATCGGATTTGTATCGGAACGAATCTAACAATAGATTATTTTTTTCTTCATTGAAACCCAAAAACACGACCTGAAAAATTATAATGTCAATAAAAATTTGCGTTTCTATTGACTAATATATCAAACTTAACGTATTATTGTTATGATTTCCGGTTTACATGTTTGATACTTAAAAGATTTTTCCTAAAAAAATGTTATTTCTTTACTAAGAGTATTACGAACATTAGATTGATCACGCAGTGAAAATCAATATCTTTATTGTTTTGCATTAAGGTATTTCTTGTCCGATCAGAAACCGATCAGAAACAGAAGCGATCATTAATGTTGATATGTTATAGTTAAGAGGGTGATTTAAGTATTGTTAAGTAACAATTTTCTTTTTCTTTCAAAAATTGAAAAAAGCAAAGTGAAAAATAACTTAATATCAAAAATTCCATTTAATTTAATGTAAAAAATTTTGTTATAGGGAAAGGAAGTGGTCAAAGTGAAATGAATGAAATGAAACATGTCATATGATTTATGAATGATTCTGAGAGTATAAAATTTATAATGTGATATAGAAAAAATAATTACATTTTTTATATTTTATCAATACTAAATTAGAACGTGTATCTATTTATTATAAACATTCATTTGTTTATCCATGGTCTACTCATGGTTTATTTTTTTTGAGGCTATATAATTTATAAGAAATTTAACCATAGTATTCCGCCTATGGAGCTAGAATAGAAGCTCCTTACACCAAGTTTTTATTAAACTTATATTTTAACTTTCCATTGTTTTCTTTTATATGTTTAATTTCCCGCATGTGTGCGCGTGTGTGTATGTGCGTCTATGCGCGTGAACGAATATCGCCCGGTAGATTTTGAAGAATATCAAAAATAAAGTTTTCAGAAAAAAAATTTTTAAATTACTTTTATACTATTCTATCGATCGATACCCGAATGTAATCAGTTTTTTACCCAAACGGATGTCATCGACTGCCTTAAACTGCATAAAAATCGGTTCATTTGTTCAAGAGATGTTGTTGGAGAAGTTTTTTTTTAGACTAGAATAGATTTTATTCGAAGAAGTTCAAAATAATTTATAAACCTATAAAATTGAGTGCGCCATTTTAAGGATTAATATATTGAATCAATAGACTGGTAAAACAATTATAATGAAATTTTATAACTATTTAACAATTTATGAATTATAAGCTGATAAAATTAAATTGTAACATGATGATGCAAATAAAAATTAAGGAAGGTGCAAAAGTATAATTGCATGAAAGCGAAAATGCAAGAAGGAGAAAGCAAGAATGCAAGAATGTCCATAAAATTAGAATTAGTGCAGAAAGTTACATGATACTTCCAGCACAATAAAAAAGAAAACTGATGACACTCACACTTTACAAAACAGTGCTGTTGTGAATGTGCACAATTACTATAGAACTTTAGTTTGTGGTTCCGTTTCCTTGCATGAATGTTTTATAGATTTTCTTTGTTCTAGCATTAGACTTCTATAACAAAAACAATATAATGATTTCTACCTCATCATTAATAGTTGTGACAAAATCAATATATAATTGAGCAGCAAACGCCTGAATTATTACTAACCGCAAATATCAACTTACTTTTAAGAGTGGTCGTTTCTTGTTAAGATAATTAACTTAATAGTGATTATTAAGAAAAAAGTTCAATAAACAAGGACACCAATTATTTAAAAACATAATGGCGTTTGATAATTATTAATGAATAGATTAAGTATCTTCTGTATGAGTGAAAATTTCTGAGCAGATGATTGATGTCTATACATTTAAGGAGTTAAGTCAATATGAATTTTACCACCATTTCCATTAAAATTATTTACAAAACGGTATATCGTCCTTGAAATAAAAAAAAGCTCTTATCGGGTCCATTGGCCTACGATTGAAGTTTCTATAAAAAAATACGTTGACGATTTTAAATAATAAATTTGTTAGAGTATCATGACAAATTTTTATTGTTCGCTATTTTGATATACTTTTATGTTATTTCAATAACACGTTCGAAGCCGTTTTGGTTTCGTTCTTATTGTAAATGTTTTAATTTATTACAAGGCCATTGTCGACTCAAAATCGATTCTTTCTTCGAGTAATAAGTACAAGCTTGGAAGAACTTTTTACTTAGAACGTTAGGTTATGGATTTGTTTTTGCATCTGTCAGCATATTTTACATAAAACTGATCTCCTTGCGAAGAAAATTATTAATTTCATAGAGCAAAATTAATATGTTATTGTAGGCATATTATTATACACCATTACAAATTGAATTTTTAAATAGATATTCTTCTAAATCGAATATATATTTACGAGTTACATTAATCTTAGAAGAGAGTGAAAACATCTATTGGTACATAAATGTTTGTTGCAAAGTTATTTGACAATCGTACGACAATGATATTTTGCGTAAATATTTGTAACAAAATATTCCTATGTAAATTTGAAAATTAACGCTAAACTATAATAGTTGCGTAAACAAAACGCTTCGAAAAACAGTAACTTATTGTTATTACGCTAATTACATTTTCTTTATATGGGGATAAATTTTAATTCACAAAGGATCACTTACATATGCCTCCGTGGCGTCTTCTTTTATTTCAACAGAGAACGTGTGCCAACCAGTTGATAGCGTGTCCGCTCTTACTAGCTTCTCTTCGATGAGGTAATGGTAGCCGTTTACGCTGACACCTTGAACCAATATCCTGAGGAAATCCATGGAGGCTGATGATGCGAAGTAAATATTCGCTTGAAGAAGACCCCCGGCCGTCATCGAAAAGTGAAATGATTTGGTACAGCTAGCGAGCCCATGGGTGGGAGTGAAAAAAAAGTTGCTCCTCTCATGTGGAGGGACTATGCCTATGGAGTCGTATCTACCCAACTGCCACTGCGTGAACAGAGAACACATTTCGTTGTCAGTGTCCAACCAGCTTTCGTAGTCCGATTCGAAGTTATACGTAACGCAGTCCTCTTCGCTGCCAGCAGTCGACCCCATCGAGGTCGCGGTGGTCTCGGTCCATTCTTCGGTCCCATCGCCGTCTGTGGCCGATTCGGTTGCTGCATCCGTGGTCGTCGTCGATGTGGCGTTATTATCGGTTTCGTCGCTGTCGTCAGTTACTTCTTCTTCTACCGTGGAGGTAATGGTATGCTCGGTGTCCTCTTCGACACTTTCTTCTGTTGTTGCGACAGCTGTGCTCGTTTCTTGTGAGATATCAGTCGTTGGTAGCTCACTTTCGTCAATGTATATATTACAATCTGCATCAGATATCGAAGCAGACTTGTAGCGAAATGAATCTATCAACAGGTTGTTTTCTTCTTCGTTGTAACCGAAAAAATTTATCTGGAAAGCCAAAGAAAATCATAATTAATTTTTAAAATACATATTATGCTTAAAGAAGATAAAAAAAATTTCCCATTTTCGAGATTTATTAGATAATTTTCATAGAAGACTGAGGCTTCTTAACCTATTTAGTATATTGTAACTTTAAAGTATGAGTATTTATTAAAAGCGAACAGTTTAAACATAGGAAATACGTTAGTATATTAGCTATAGTAGAAAGAGTGCTAAACATAGGTGGGAAGGGTAAACTTAAAGTTTACTAACATTAAAAAACCGAAATAGACGGATTCTGTCAAAATCAAAGAGAAGCAAATTGTCATAAGATGTAATAAATCGGTACGTGTGCGATAAAAAGGAAAAAGTCAGGTAAATGTGAATTAGACTCGTATGCAAAGGGTTCTATATCATAATTCAATGCATTACCTAAATACCATGTTTTTTAATTGACTTATTAAAAGCGTCCCTATAAATAGTAAGGCATATTATAAAACTTTTTTAACAACGGTTAAAGTCTTATTTACTATGTTCTCTTTAATTATCGTAACTAGAATAAAAGAGTTTTATATAATAAACTCAGCATAATAAGTTATCTTAGGCTAGAAATTGACCCAATTCCTTCGTGTAAAAGGGACACCGTGTTAAATACTAGACAGTTTGAACTTATTAGTTGTGAGTGATATACAACGATACATTTTATATGCATTTCCTCTTTTACTATGGTAACTTAAAGACTTAGGGTTTTTTTAGGTTTTCCGGTAAATTATAAACAAAGTCTTACATTCTCTATTTTTTTAATTTTAGGTTGTAGTTGTGTAAGAATTGCTCGACTTTTTTTTACATATTTACTCAGTATCTTCAAAACAATCACGTGGGAATTATGAAAAGAAACCCAAATAAGTTTTGTTTCTCGTAATGAACTTATTCATTCGATATCTCACATGATGACTTGGAAGTTTTTTTATAATATCCTAATTTTATCTCCAAAATTCAAAATCAGAATTCGTTCATTTACGCTATAGGTTCATAATTGAGCGGTCGACCGCTGCATGTGTATCAAATTGGATGAATAGCTTGAAAATTTATTCGGAGGATATAGGCTGTGGCAAAAGGACAGATAGACTGGTAGAGATGAAGGTGCACCTATAACATGAAATCTTTGGTGCTTAAAACATTGACACCATATGAGATTAGATAGATACGAGAAAATGAGCAAACCTGTTTATTAACATAGGCTTTGATGACGATGTATTTTAATAGGTACATCGATTTTGGTGCGTTTTGTTAGATTTAGGAATTTATCATC
This sequence comes from Eumeta japonica, assembly GCA_005406025.1. Lineage (NCBI taxonomy): Eukaryota > Metazoa > Arthropoda > Insecta > Lepidoptera > Psychidae > Eumeta > Eumeta japonica. The sequence continues at coordinate 89,276 of BGZK01000415.1, forward strand.
TTAATCACTTTATAACTAATGGGCGAAAAATGTTTCTTCATTTTTTTTCCATATCGATTTTCCTCGAGCAAACGAAAAGGTTTTAATGGGGTTTATGTGATACGACGCAGTTCGTTAAGCACACATACATTACACACCTACGTACGCAATAGAAAATAAAGTTTTAATGGAAATTGAAAACTATGTTTATAATACTGGTTGTAACACACTTGTCATTTATTTTAAATACAAATATTCATCGGTTTACGCTCGGTAAACCAGCACAATTCGAGTCAGGGCCGTTAAAGACGAACGCGCGGGCATTGTTGATATGTGTACGGTTATTGCAAAATGTAATTATATAATTTACAAGTAATATGTTTGCGTGTACACTGGTGGACATTAAACTGATTTGTTTAATTTTTGTGTCGTTCTTTAAATGATAACACCGTCGCACGTTACATGGTTATATATATAAATATACAGGATAATATTCTGTTGAACTATGTAACAATGATAAAATGTAAGAAAAGTAGAGTATATAATAGAGTAATCAACTAAATAATATTTGAAATGCATTTTATGTAATCCATACTAATTTATGGAACAAATGCACAGTAAGACATTTCACACTTTTTCCAAATATCTATGTTTTGGAAAGGAATATTAAAAGTAAACGGGAGAAAGAGTGCAAAATGTAAGTCTTTGTTGTTGCTATTTTTGCTGTAAAGAAGTGTGTGATGTGTAGATGTATTATTGTATAATGTTTTATGAATTGCAATTTTTGAAACGCCTTTACTTTTTAATGTAAAACAATTGACACACGTCGGACACAACTGTAGACATACCAAATGAACTGATTTTTAAACGTGTAAGTAACCGTGATTTTATAAGGAAAATATTGGAACTTACATAGCCCTCTGGAACATCTTCGTTTATATCAAGAACAAACGTGTGCCAACCGGGCGATTGGGCGCTTGCTAATATTAACTTTTCTCCGACCACATAATGAATATTATTCAATCCGATGCCTTGGACTAATATTCTGATGAAATCCTGAGGAGCCGGCGAAGCTAAATAAACGTTCACTTGTAGCGTGCCACCGGCGAACATGGAGAAGTGGAACGATTGGGTACAACTCGGATGCTCATGGCTGGGCGTGAAGAAGTTGTGGCTTTGACCATGAGGGGACACTAGTCCTATGGACTCGTAGTCCCTTAACAGCCACGGGGCGAACGGAGAGCACGTCTCACTGTCGTTGTCCAACCAGCTTTCGTAGTCCGATTCGAAGTTATACGTAACGCAGTCCTCTTCGCTGCCGGCGGTCGACCCCGTCGAGGTCGCGGTCGTCTCGGTCCCTTCTTCGATCCCATCGCCGTCTGTGGCCGATTCGGTTGCTGCATCCGTGGTCGTCGTCGATGTGGCGTTATTATCGGTTTCGTCGCTGTCGTCAGTTACTTCTTCTTCTACCGTGGAGGTAATGGTATGCTCGGTGTCCTCTTCGACACTCTCTTCTGTCGTTGCGGCAGCTGTGCTCGTTTCTTGTGAGATATCTGTCGTTGGTAGCTCACTTTCGTCAATGTATATATTACAATCTGTATCAGATATCGAAGCGGATTTGTAACGAAACGAATCTATCAATAGGTTGTTTTCTTCTTCGTTGTAACCGAAAAAATTTATCTGGAAAGCAAAAGAAAATCATAATTATTTTATAGAAAAACATAGAATTTATTGTATCATATAAAAATATATTTGTTTTCTAGATTTTTTACTAATTTTTTTCCATAATATGACTACTTTTGAATCTATTTTCAGTTGAAAATGTTTTAAATGTGTTACTGTAGAAAGTATGGTATAGAAAAAATGTTAAATATAAATCTAAAGAACAAAATCAAGCTGATTGTTACAATATTAGAAACAAGCGTTACAGACGTCTGTAAACTGAAATAAACAGATTATCTGTCAAGATCGAAAAAGAGTGAATGGCCACAACAAACTGATATGAATGTAATGAATAGAAAAACAAGCAGAGAGATGGGTTGAAAGCGGTAGGAAAATTGAATAGGAGAAAAATAAAATTAGGGAGGTGCATGCTGAAGTAAATAATTGAATAGTTTTTATTAAACGAAACATATATGGTGAGTTGTGTCAAAAGTTATAAACTTTGAGAGTAAAATTAACCGTAAGATTTGATAGATAATGTATGGAAGATCTGTCAAATTTTATGGTTAAAGTTTGTAATTACCGTTTTTTCTTTTGAAGCAATCCGTAATATAATTTGTTTAAGCCATTTTAGATTTAATTATAATACAACAAAAGGAAATCTAATTCTAATCAATGTAATTTGCTGATTATCTAATTTACGTCTGCAAAAGAATGAAATAGAAGTATTGAATAAAGGTAAAAGTCATTGTAATGGTAAGTTAAGGAGTTATATCTTGTATAAATTCCATTAAAATTTTAAATCAACTACAACCGCAACAGATTTAAAGGACACATACTTTTTATTTTCTTTTATACTTATTTATGAGCGCAGTTGTTTTTCATGCGATAACTGAAGTGGTTTTATATCAAAAGTAGTAATTGTTTATCATTTTATTTGTTTACTTGTTGCGTAATTCTGTTGACAAAGGTTAAGACCTAATGAATTTGTTTTTATCGTAAAGGTGAAGAAGGGACAAACTTAATTATTTTAAATGGATGGACCTATTATTCTACCTGTAAGTTTAATGACAATTGCGCAACCATTTCGTGCGTTGTAAATGTATGATTTTATTCTGGAAGTAGCAGAGATAATAATTAGTGACTCGCTGCTGCAGAATCGCTGGGTCATAACAAAAGTTTCATCTAAAAATGTGTTTTTTTGAATTTTCCATTGAAAGTTGAGTGCTATACACTCAATTTTCAACACTTACATATACACAGAAAAACAGAAAAAATCTTGAACCACTTCGGAAATAATTTGATTCAGATTTGGATTTTAATTTATGAAAAACCGGTTGACAAGACAACTTCTTGAATATTCGAAAATTTATATTTTCTTAATAGGAAATTGTAAAAATATTTTATATTCGTTTTTATGATAATGCTTAAAGGTTTATGAAACTCTGGTTAACTATTTAGTAGTGAAAGCGGAAATAAAAATATGCGTAAAGTATTCCTTGTAAGTAGTAAAATTTTGATTAAAACTTATGAATACCTAAATTACGATTTTGTTAATAATTCACTCAATTAACATTACAATATTTTCATGTTACCCCTAGCTCTTGTTGGAACAAGTGTTGAAAAATGTTTTCAACTTGTGCCGATATTATTATTTTGAACAAGGAGTATTAAAGGATTCACGTGAGAGTCTTTGTGTTGACATTAGCATTAAAAAAAAAAAGAAAAAGATAGTGTGATGTATATATATTTATACACATATTAACTTATTGAAACGCACTTACTGCTTATTAGGGGTATATATGATATCGTAGGGTCACTTTAAAAACGCAAGTAACAGTTACGCAATCTGCCACAGTTTTACGCATTTCTACAGGTGAAGGAACTGATATATGGCTAAGATTCTTTTGTTATTTTTTTTGTGAATTCACAATTCACAATAGCGTGAATCTGGGTGTCACCCTTAAATGGGTGGCATCCGGTGCGGGTTGCCCCCGCCGCCTTCTCCTGGTACAGCAACTAAAATATGGAATGTGCGCACATACATACATTACCAAGAGAGAAATATTTTTAGATTTTTAGAAATTTTTACATTTTCAAAAGTTTATAATAATTAAAGACGTTGAGGTTGGGCAATGAAGGTAAGGATCTTTTCGTTCCGAATAGTTCACAGTTTATAAAAAAAAATATTTCGGAGCGAAAAATGTCTTTTGTAACTCTAATTGTTTTAATTAGTTTAAACAATAAGTTTCAATTAAATTAAATAATAACAACAATAGCTACAATTATGTCAATTTCTCCAAGTTTCAGAGGGAGCGAGCGAGTGACGAAATATTTATTTTGGTTATTTAACCACCAAACTAAGTAATGGCTTATACGAGACACTTACACTTTAAATTTCATCAAAATATGTCTTGTAGTTTTTGAATAAAATACTTGTGACATAGGGACGGACGGATGGACAGACATGAAACTTTTGCCATTTTTGCTCGGAACGTTTAAAAATTGGAAATATAATATTTTTCAAATTAATGCGTAAATATACTTTATGCAGTAAATTTAAAATTTTAAGTAATTTTTTAAAAAGGTCTTTACCTGTAACTAACGCAGTTTAGATGATTTTTAATATTTATAACATGTATGGGTCGAATACTATTAATAAACGCTCGGTACGTTATTAGTGTAGTTGTGTATTTATTATGTAGAATCAAAAGACTTACAGTTATAAATGCTCAGTTATCCATTTCATTTTCTGGATTTTGCACCTAAAGATTCCCACTTTCTTTTTAATATATTTTTTTTTAATTAAAAACTTTTGCTACACAAGAAGCATTTGCAGATTTCGGTGCATTTCGTTCAATAGATTTATAGAAAGCTGACTTATAGAAGTACCCATGAAAATACAGAAGTGCATAGACAATATTGCTCAATGACTTTATTCATTGGAATAAAAATCGGCCAAGAGCATGTCGGATCATGCTCAATGTAGGGTTCCGAAAACGTTAAGACAAAAAAATTCACTACAGATGAATAAACTATGTTGTTAAACTTTTTCCATGTTTCCCATATATAATAATTATAGCACTTTAGTCATCTGTAACTAGAGAAACAAGTAGGTACCTCGACTACTACTCTTAGAATAGTGTAACTAAAAAGCACCAGCAAATGAGCATATTGTCATGGCACTTACGTCCTTTTGTTGAAAAACGCAGTTTTTGGGCAATAACTAAAAAAACGGTGTATCTAATCATATTCAAAATAAATTTTATTAAAAGTTTTTATTCAACATTACCTTTGTTGTTTGATTCACATTTTTGGAATTTCGGTTTAAAAATAAAAGGGACCAACGACACACAATTTATTTTACTTTCGGTGCGATTATTTCCGAAAATATAAACTTAATGAAAAAAAATTTTTAAACCCATAAATGTTTTTAAAAGCACTGTCGAAATATGTGTCACAAGTTGATGTTTGCGAAAAGAAATTATCAACTTGTATTACATGTACGGAATGCCCCCGCTAGAAATATTTATTTATTTTTGTTATTTAAGTACCAAATTAAGTAGCGGCTTATACAAGACACCTATATCCCAAATTTCATTATCATGTAAATTGTATTTTTGGATAAAATACCTGTGGCATAAGAACGGACGGACGGACATGACAGAACTATAAGGGCTCAGTTTTTGCCATTTTGGCTACGGAACCATGAAAAGTAGCACTTACGTAGCCTTCTGGAACATCTTCGTTTATATCAAGAACAAACGTGTGCCAACCGGGCGATTGTGCGCTTGCTAATATTAACTTTTCTCCGACCACATAATGAATATTATTCAATCCGATGCCTTGGACTAATATTCTGACGAAATCCTGAGGAGCCGACGTAGCTAAATAAACGTTCACTTGCAGCGTGCCACCGGCGAACATGGAGAAGTGGAACGATTGGGTACAACTCGGATGCTCATGGCTGGGCGTGAAGAAGTTGTGGCTTTGCCCGTGAGGAGACACTAGTCCTATGGACTCGTAGTCCCTTAACAGCCACGGGGCGAACGGAGAGCACGTCTCACTGTCGTTGTCCAACCAGCTTTCGTAGTCCGATTCGAAGTTATACGTAACACAATCATCATCTCCACTACTAGTTCGTGGTCTGCGGATGACGTAAGAATACGACTGAGCGCACAGTATTACAGCTACCGTCAACCAGAAATTCATTTTACTTTATTTTAACTTTAACTATCATATTTATGTCCGTTAGTAGCAACATCACGACGCCGTCTATTGAAGTGCTAAATTATCGATTGTATTGTTAAAATCGCTACCACCTTGTCGATACTGTATCTAATCTGTGATGATTTAAGGTATGTGATCAATTTAATCCGTGGAGCTCGTGGTGTATTAGACTGATGTCGTCTTTACGAGCTAAGTTTTGGTTTCTTAAAGAGTACCGGCAGTGCTCTCGACTTTCGTCTATACGGATAGATTGTATTTTTTAGTTATTTCCATAGATTGTAATCTGTGGTCAATTGCTGCCCCCCTAGCCTCGATCATCCTTTTTCAAAATGGCTCGTATTTTTTTAGACTAACTTAATACTTACTTGATGCTCGTTGCATATGAAAATATATTTTTTTAAGATATTATGTGACAGTTCTATTAAATGGTAGAAAATGAAGAACATTTTTTTGTTGTAAAACAATGTCTAATACAATATTTATGTATAAGACATTTTTGTTTTAATAAAGTTTGCTTTAATATTCATTAGAAACTTACAACATGAAATTATATTGTATAATTTGGAATTACAAATGGCGATGTTAAACATATTTAAATATTTGTATTCAATAGTTTTAATGCCGAACGTGAAACCGATGAGCTTGCACAAAAATTTTGATGATTGTCAATGAAGCGAGAGGTAATTAATGTAAAGATCGTATCACGTGGAAAACTTTAATACCTCCCTCTAGGAAATGGGCGTGAGTTTATAAAATAATTATTATTTTCAATGTGTTGTGTAGGAAAAAAATTAGAAAAACCTACGTTAAAGACAAAAGAAATTAATGACATATCAATTAATTAATGCTTAATTCTTTTCACCGGATTTATTTAAATAGTGTTAAAATTTTATAAAAAGTCCAAAGTGTATTATATCTCGGCACAAACCATCATAGCTAGTGACTGATTATAACAATTTTAATCCCCAGATTATAATTTAATTGAGTACTTTTCGTTCTTTATCTTTTCTATTATATTTGGCGTCTGCTGCGTTTCTACACTGAATCATGTAATCACAATATTTTGAAATAATATCGATACATACTTATTTTAAGAATTATCATTATATGCACGTTTATGTTCATTAAACCATAATGTTTAGTATGTCGATGCATTAAATAGAATTTATTTACTTTGTGCGATAAGAATTTACGAAAACTTATTAACGACAATTGATTGTCGTTCTTATAATTTTTTTTTTAACATTTCCCTTAAACGAATTCTGCAATAAGCCTATACGCTGGAAACTTATCTGAAAATAACGAAGCTGCTTTTGCTCGTCATGGGCTAGAGTAGCTTTTCGCTGAAATTGCTTGCTGACATAGAACCTTCATCGGATTTATATATAAAGGTATATAAGTGGTAAAATGTAATTATTAATAGAATTCACAATATTAATGATACTGCCTGATTCTATTTCATAAATATTAAAATGTTTTAACGATGTTCTGGCAACAATGCGATAACAAAAAAAAAAAAAAAGATTTGAACATGGAACGGACGTATTTAGGGCAGCGATATTGTACAATATCGTGGAGCTATTTTTGCTGGTAGGTACCTATTCTTTATTTATACGGTCGCGGGTCGGAGGGCAATATTTCCCAATAAGCTGTCGCATCGCGTTCGCCGCCGCGCCGACGCACGACGCCGTCGGGAGTGGCGCAACTTCCAAATAAATATGGACAGATAAATAATATTATTTCGCTCACCGCTCCCGGGAGGACGTTCCCGGGCTTACTGCTCCCTTCTTCTCTTAGTGTAGGATTTCCGATCGCTCTGCACTTAAGTGCGCCGTATAAAGTTCTGCGTGACACACGTACTCGTGTCCGTGTGATTTTTCTGGCTTTTTGTAGATTTTGAGATACAAATCTGGGGAAAGTTTAGTTTGCACATAGAAAAAATTCGGGAAATTATTTGTAATAAATAAAATTCGGGAAAAATTTGGATAAAATCCGGCATTAAAATAAATGTCATGTTCTCCCATCACGTTCTTCCGTTACCAAACTCCTGCATTATGTTGAATGTGAAATACATATATATTTCTTATTTTAGCTACCATAAGCCTTTAATTACAAAAGTGTATAATAATAATTCTATATTTATTGGCGAAGTTGAATAATAATTATATTAACAATAATAATAAAATTTATTATACTGTTTGTATCTACAGCCCGGTATGAGAGATTCAAATAAAAAAAAATTGTTCAAACCTAATTTATCGTAATTATTTTAAATAACAAATGAAATAAAAATGATATACAACCTAAAGAAGTTTCTCTTCCACGTATTTTTTTTAAAGGGAGACCAGGTATATTTATAACACATTTTAGAAGCATTAATTAAATATGTCAATTTGAGCGATACAATTCTATTTATTTATCATTGAATCGATTTAATTTATAAACATATGAAAACAGATATATATTATTGTTCAGTTACACCATAAATCTATTTCTTCACTAGCTATTTTGAATTGTATAGCCAAAGTAACGATGTGATTAGATTATATTCTACGTCACTAGACGTGTAAGATAATGTGTATGAAAATAGTTCTGCTACCCGAAGGACTAGGAGATAACGAGTTATTTAATGCGCCAAAATATATTTTGGTTAAATGTCTCTCTGTAAATTAAAGTGAAATCATTTTAGATTTTATTCCAAAATAATTGGATAATCTGAATTCAATACGTATTTCATTATACATACATGGCGTTTAGCACATTGAAAACCCTCATCTTTCTGAATGTCGCTACAAATTGTGTTCACGGTTAATAAAATTGTTCCAATGGTTATCGAGCAAAGTTATTTTTGAAGAAATTTCATGATATTTAAGCAATATTGATTATTAATTGCTAGACAGCTTAAACAACCGCTCAATGATTTCTTTGTATAAAATATACGTTAAATATTTGGCAGTTATAAGAGAAATTGAGCAAACACATTTTAAACGGCCAAACGTTTGACTGTTATAATTATCTATGCGATATTGTCTTATTAAATGAATACGTATATTGGAACACTACTAACTTTCCGTCCGCTTTGCTGCGGACATTAAATTGCGAATGTGAATTAAAATTTTGGCATGACTGTCCCAGATTGCGATACCGTTCCCACTTTCGATTTTAATTCCAGTTCTGCTCCCTATTTCTATGCTTGTCCCGAGGCCAATCTTAGTTCTTTCTTGGACATTGTTGTTATTTTTTAATGAGCAATCTCGGTGTCAATTCTGATTCCAATTCCAGTTCTGCCCCCAATTTCAATTGTGATTTCAATGTGAGGCCTGATCTTGTTTCTACTTTTAATTTACTGTTTTAATCTCAATGCCGGTTCCGATGGAGATTCGGTCTTATTTTGGAATTGTCTGCTAATTTTCCTGGTATCCATACTTTTTATTTGTATAAAGGGTATTTATTCTTTATCGTGTTTCAGGAAATATTCTACATATACAAAAATTTTAATACAATCTGTGCAGCCCTTACTGAGATTAGCACAGACAGATAAACAGACATTTTAGGGACATGACGCACAGAGTGCCATTTGCACAACCGCATGTTCATCGTGTATTTCATATTTCATTAAAATTGATAAAACAGAGAACACACAAACAGGCAATAGGCAAATAAATTACAAAGATTTTGACATGGTATGAATGATACTTGTAGGCAGATGTGAAATGTATAGAATGAAATCTATTTGGTGAAGTGATACTTCTGCATCTGTCAACCATAATAATTTTTTCATAGACCCTGTATTATAAATACATGTACATAATAAATACCTGTTTTCAGAATTGCGCCTTTAAGTAAGGTGTTGGTGTTGTATTTCTGTTACAAACTACTCAGGGGGGGTTCATTAATTACGTGAGACGCTTAAGGGGGGAGGGTATCGAGACGTATCTCACCAAATGTCATTTGCAGGAGAAAGGGTCTCATTAAACATTACGTAATTTTTTTTCTCCAAGAAACAGTACAAATTTGCTAGGGTTAGATTTAACATGTTTTTACTTTAAAATGTGGCTAAATCCTACATAATAATATTTATCGAGTTAATGAGTTTCTGTGCGCAAGTCGCAACGGCTTAAAGTATTTAAGTCAGTGAGGCTGAAGTAGCAGATGATTTCACTAAAAACCACATGGATACGCTAGTTCCAGTAGTCACTCTTGAGACCACACACGAGTCCCTGTGAACTGAGTTAGAATGAATATTATTTTAAGAATTTTAGTGGTTCCTATTTAAGTATTTTATCGTTTGATTTTCTCACTATGACCCTATATCACATTTTTAGTAGCTTGAACTACGAGTTTTTATTAGTTTAATAACAGAAATTAAGCATATTACATTTATTGAATAAATCTGACGCAATCAAACACAAATTAACGTATTTTACATTAAAAATAAGTATTTTAAAAATCTCACGCGAGGCAAAGAGGGTGGATGGGTTCAAAGCAAATCTCACGACATTTCACCAAGGGAAAATGGGATAGAGAAATTGTCAAAATCGCCTCCCGTAATTATTTGCTACCCCCCTTAGCAACAAGACAATCGTTTTCTCGAAATGACAAAATGTAGTGCAAATAAGTTATCACTAAGACAGACAATCACCGGTTATTATATTTAACTATAATTAATACTGTAGCTTAAGAAGTAGCTTTATAATGTATAAGTATACAAACTTAAGCCTATTCCCCAGTTCATATGCCATCAGCTTGTTCTTGTTCTGTATATGCTTTAAATATACCATTAAGTATGAAATACAGTGGAGATTTGGTTATCCGGACATCAGTTATAAACATTCGCGATGTCTGGAATGCCAAACGTGATCAAATTTTTTGCAGTATCACTTTTATACTGAAAAATGACAAATCGTAAGAGCGGTGTTGTTTCTTAAACATAAAATAAATAATATGGGTAATTCATTAAAAAAGAAGACAGTTATGACTTTCTAATTCAGCTTAACTATGGGTTAGCTGATAATTATGGGGGCAGGCATTGCAGCCATAACCGATATTGATATATAAACAGGTTATGCTCATAACCAAAATGGATGCAGTTCACTTCTATATTTCGCTTTTTTCTTGAAGGAAACTTTGATTTTGGTCACCCACCTTCCGCAAATCCCGCAACCGACAACGCAAATAAGAATAACAGCGTACGCGTGTCATCTGACAAATAACTTAGCCCAAATACATGTTTTTACAAATCGTTCAAGAAACTGTCTACGAACAAGTTGATTAGTCATGGCGATTTTACATATTCACACCTAAAGTATAATTACTACTGCATTAATTAGCGATCTATTCCAATACAGTGTGCACTTAAATGAGTATTTCAAAGTTTTAACCAATTTCGGTGTGATATATATTGATAAATTCATCGTTATCAATAACAAATGTTTTTGGTGCTACATTTAAATGTTTATATCGTTTTGATGATTTACCATTACCTCAAATTTCAGCCCTACGCTTAATATATTCAGTGTCCTGCCTGATGTCGTGACAACGCTAGACAATAACAGCTGTGTCTTATTTTTATGGCTGCGTAGTCCTTAAGCTCTACAAAATTTCTATTTTATCAGATTTCAGTCGATTTATTTTGAAGAATCGTTTGATTATATCGATATTATCTTATACATGATTGCCAATAAATGTGGAGATAAGCCGGATTAGGTGTTTTTGCATCGTGCCGTCAAAAATGTTTTAACACGTTTTCATGTGCCGGATATTTCGTACACGATACTTTGTTAAATACAGTTAACACGTTATTAAGAGTACTAAAAGAGAAAGCGTACATAGAAATTTAATATTAGTACATAAACAGTCTGATCTGACAAGTCGAACACGACGCACACGAGCACCGAAGATCCACGCTGATAAAATAATTGATTTCCTCAAAAAAAAAAAAAAATGTTATCTGATTGCGAGTAAGCAATAGACACGAACGTTGCGTTGATGGAAGTAGAGGAAGGCCTACATTTATTATTCACAAACTTGCAATTTTCCTCTAATTCTGTCTTCGATCCGATTTTTCTTCCCGACTAAAACTCATTTTCGGACTTCGTACTCAATTCGGATTCTGAAAAGTTAAATTGAAATCAATGTCGCTCTGAAATATTACAACGGTTTGTTAATCACGTGGTTGGTCTTCAGCGAATTTATTGAGTTTAAATGGAATATTTTTACGTTCACGCATGATCTACATAATTCTTGTTCTATATAAAGACTGCTTATATAGAACAAGACTGCTCTAACAAATACATCATCATAAGAAACTTGGTTTGGAATTAGAGCAATATTTGACTTTGGGTTTTATTAACATTTTTCAGTGCCTAATTCCACAATGCTCATATTTATATCTCGACTTTTAGTTAAAAGGAATTCAATCTTATTAACCTTTAAAACGTGGAGCTCGGATTCTGAAATTTATTTTCAGTGTCGTGTAAAGTGATATATGTGCTTTTATAAAATTTTCAATTGCCTGGCATTTTTGGATCATTCTTAGTGTATGCCAAATTTTAAGATAATCGTATCCATCACTTGTAAATGAAATCAGTGACGTGTTTAACAAAGTCCATGTGAAATCATACGGATTTTGTTAAGCGTGTCGTAGAAGTAAATCAGTGTTGAGGTGTCAACTATCTATAACAACTTCAAAATTGGTGGATAGATCGAGGAGATGGACCTACGTAGAGGAAGTTTAATCTGTTCCATTTCGTCGAGCTACCAAACGAACAGATTGAACTTCGTCATATTGAAAAGCAATAATAATAAAATTGCCGTGCGCGCTTAGCGGCGGACGCTAGTGGGCGGCGCGCTGTGGACACAGCTAACGCATTAGCGGCACGCAGCGGCGCGTACGTGTAATATGTTTGCCTCCGGCCCAATATCGAGTTTAATTTGGGTGACGCAGGCGACGCGACGCGGCGACGCCGAGGCGTGCGCGAGACCTTCGCAAGGGCGAAATCGTTATCTTTACTTGCCATAAAATAAGACGTTCCTCCGTACGCTCGAGAACCAATTGTCCAATTTATGTGATTCTTTTCTTAGTATGGAAGTACAATGGTTAGAAGTTAATGTACCTTAGCTTTTGCTCGCGGTTGCGTTCGCGTGAATAGGGGACAATTCTTCACTGTTTTATTCTGATTGATTACTGGTGACAGCTACGTCCAAGGAAATTAAGATAAACACCGGTCAAGAAATCGAGAACAGAACCGGGATTAGGATCAAGAGCGCAAAGGAGATCGTTTCATAATAAAATAATTTAGCCACAGTAGATATGATTTCGGCGTATGAGCATGCATTCCTCTGGAATAATTTGGTTGGAATTGATTTGAGGGTGGAATTTAAATCGGGATCAAGACCGAAATCGGAATGTGGATCTAAATTTAGATCGAGGTCGGAACGAAAAGCGGAACTGCGATCTGGATTAAGATTGACGGGTTGATTGGTCAATATAAAATATGAAAGAATTTATTTTGCGTCCACGCGGGCGTAGCGGCGAACAAAAGTTAGCTGAATATCTAAATACAATTCTATTAACATCATAGATGATCGTACATCATAGGTAATTTTTGTAATATGTGAAATAATTATTATCATACTGAAATCGATTATTAATTTGAGTTTACATTTATTCTTCTTGTGAAAATAATGTAGATATTCGATTCAAATGTCCAGAGGTTCAAAGAAATTTTAGTTCTAAGTTTTTTTGTAGTTAAAAATGACGATTTTTAATTGCCGAAAAGATTTTCTTTATTGTTGTTGTGTTTATAAGAAACTATAAAAAGTAGTCGGAAATGCGCCAAAGCAAAAACTTTGTGAAATGGAATGATAAACCTGTCGAAATTTTCAGTTCTTGAAAAACTGAAAGATATAATCAAGTTCCAAGTTTAAAGTAAACAGTATTACTTTCCAAATTTCATTGCTTTTTCCTGCCTTCATTCTGTAAAGTGTGTGTTTACGTTTCAATATTTTTAAAGAAACTGCATGCTCACTTTTAAATATATCTATACATATATAATGAAAATAGGTTGTCTTTGTTCGCCAATCACGTAAAAACTACTAAACGTATAGACATGGGGCTGGGACCATTCGATGCGGAATGATTTGTAGATGGTTCTAGGCTACTCATTTTTAGAATTCCGTAAATCCCTCGCCATCTCATTTATAAATAAAAATTACCCAGCGAAGCGGGCGGGACAGCTAGTTGTAAGATAAAATAAGTAAATCTATTCTTGTTCGTATAGAGAAAAGGTTTGTATTAATTACATCATCTATTAGTTTAATTTACTCTATTTCGCGTGTGCGCATGTTATAAAGTATTGAAATGAGTTTTTATACTTTTACTGAAACACAAATTTTCTTCCTTTATGAAACGCAAAGTTATTTTGTTGTTTAATTGTTTAAGAATCACTTCAAATTCAGGAATGATTTAGAAAATTTAACTGTTTCTGCTGCGATTGAACGTTTTATTATTAACGAAAGACAAACAATCAAATTCCTATGTAGCAGTACCGTCAACGTTGTCGCTCAAAATGTAGTTTGTTTAAAAAATGTTTGAATCTTTTTAATTTTTTGTTTTAAAAATGACAATTTAAGTAACAAATATGTATGCAATGAAGGCTGTCATTTTCAGTAACGTATCGGCCGATCCCTCTCCTCCTTGTCCCGTTTGGTAATTTATAGGTCACCTAATAAGTGAAAAAATATATTGATTAAAATAGAAAAATTCTGAAATAGGAAAATTACTATTGCACGCCTCAAAAGCGGTGCGCATGAGGTAGTGCTCTACTCTCGCCTTACGAAAAACGAGTGATTTTTTGAACTTTAAATGTCTTTATTTATTACATGTTGCACTTGTAAAATAATGTATGCGCTCAAACGGCAAGAATAATCACTGATTTTAATATCTGTAATATCTTCAAAACACATTTTGTTATAGAACATATTTTAAAAACTGTTTTGAAAATTTTTTTCGTAGACGTCCGTGTGTCTGTATGTGTGGATCCTGTATGTGGTCACGATAACGAATGATATACTTCACTAATCGAGTGTTTTTTTTTTCATTCGCTTTAGTATGCATCTGAATAAAAGCCTATTGAATTTCATTGTCTAATTCGGTGTAGTTTAATTGATATTTAATAAACAAAATTTTGACGAGTCTTTTAGTAAAAATTTTTTTTTTTTACTTAATCTTAATCTAGAGAACATAAGAAACCCGAAGCGTGACCATCTTTTTTATTCTCAATGTTTAAATAAAAATTTTGACACCACGGTATTTTTTTTTAATTTATTTCAATTAAAAAAAAATACGATTACGGTATAAATTTTTGTTAATATATAGAATTTAGAGTATTGAACAATGCATACCAAGTAATTTGTAATCATTCATAAAGAGTGAGCTCCAGTCATTCGTCGGAGCTGACATACACACTTTTCTTTAATAAAAATGGAGTAACAGCTATGAGGCGTGCACTTTTGGATTTTCCAAATTTTATTTCTATATTACAATGTACGAATTTAAAATTAAGATCCGTCTATGGCCTATTAAAATAGACTTAAACACTCAATAAAGATTGTGCCTTAACCGATATTTAAATAGTGCTATGAAATCGATTCATGAACAATTGCAAAGAACTAATTGAGAATTAAGATGACAGTTTTATTTTTCAATTGATATAGATTATAGGCGGACAAAGTGATAACGTCGATGTCTAAGCGAATTGACTCTTTTTGATAAATTGACTATTGATTATTTTACATACATATTAAAATTGTTTAAAAAACGCAATTTCAGTATTAGTAAACCACGAAAGTGAACCAAAAAACAAAACTCGATATTCCCAGTGACTTATGTTGTGCAATTCGTTTTATCACGACATCACAAAGAATTGACAATTTTTTTATGGCATAGTATAGAACATCCATCTCACTGAGTAATTTGTTTGATTTGTGTGTTCATTCAATAAACCTTTGAGATTTTAATTTCTTTTTATCGTTCCGTATTTTAAGAGAAAAAAAACGGAACCCCTTATAGGATCATTTTGTTATACGTTTGTTAAGATCTCTTTTCTTGGGAACACGCAGAGATATCAATTTGAAATTAATATAAAATACTAAAGTTTATCCACCCTTAAAGGTGTTAAATTTCAGCTTCTAAACCAGCACAACAAGAAATACGCTCATTTTGCGACTTTTGATACTCGCAAACTAACTTATCAATCAGAGTACTTTCAGAGTAATTTAAATATTGATCGTGATGTAAACTGTTATGTGGGCGAGTATAATTTCTCGCTACGAGACTTAATTTTTTTCAAAATGGAAAACGAATTTGAAAAATAAAAGAAAAAAGAAAAAAAAAATTTTACAGAATCCTCAGGATATATGGTTCTGTTCGCACTTATCCAGTTTTTTTTTGTCATGCGTATGTAAACTGTGACTCGGAGGCGTGGATACTTTTTTGTTTACTCGAACGCGACGTGACAAAGAAGACCTATGCAATTTACCGGTACGCTAAATATCTACACTAAGTAGCTTTCTTTAAAAGCACTAAACACGGCGTACAGCAGTCGGTCGGGTCGTTCATTACTTCTTGCATTTGAGCCTGATTTATTCCGAGCAACGATTGAGTGTCCTTTCCCTTCGCGAGTCGTTCGCCCGCGCTTTGTTACCGGACGACGCCGATTTGTTAGAGCGGGCGGTGTACAGCCGGCCCCCGGTCCCGGGCGGGCCGGCTAGCGCCGTCGAGGCTGACGCGTGGGCGCGGGAGGTGTCTCGAATTAAATCAGTCTCGTGATTTACACACCAATAAAGTTCAGGAGCCATCTGCCCGAAAATAGGATTCGTCGTGCTACGTCTACACGACGCGACAGACAAAGTCACTCAATTGTTCGAATCGATGCGTTGTCTGGTTGACGGTCTTCCCGATAGGTGTCGCATGCTGGCGGAGAAAACGACACTTGTGCACGTGCGCGTCTTTATTTGACGAATTGTTTCAAGCCTTATATTTATATGGTTACCGTACCCGACATCGTCAAGATCACGAAAGATAATTACCGATTTTCTGATCAACATTTCAGTTTAAATGAAGTAAAAAAATTAAAATGCTTTTCGTTGTTACGCGAATCAAAGATAAAGGGCGTCGCCTTCGAACCAAAAGATCAGTTTTGGAGTTACGACAAATTATACCAGACAAATCTGTGGAGCGAATATATGCGATGGAAGGGTCGGCAAGGGTCGTCCCAGAAAATCGTATGCAGACCATATTGGTGGCATATTAAAAAAGGGTTAAATTTTAAGCAGCCGAAACCGACGCGCTTGCATGAAAAGATTGATGGAAGTCAGTGAAGTAAAAGAGATACAATCTCTGACTATCCTTCTGGGAAATAGGCGTGAGTTTATAATATTATAACATTCACACTGTACCTTGGAGAGCACGTTGCGTCGTCGGTTCCAGACGTCAACACTTCCAAACGGCAACGGATCAGTGTGAGGGTGTACGGTTCCTAATCTTAAATCTGAAATAATGGGGGTATTGGAGGGTGTACGTCTACATGATTAAAGCCAGACATGACGATACTCGCGATGTATTCATAAAATAATGCTATTCGTAACCTGACGTAATTATGACGTGCCTTATCGCGGGTGGTAAAACCGAACCTTATTGACTTGGGTGATACGGGAAGAGATTTCTTTAAATTTTTCGCTTATTGGAAATTGTATGCGAAAATCTTATACGACCGATTAGACTTTCCAGGATTTACGAAACACTGTGACTTCTCCACTTAAAAGACGACAATAAATTAGTTCGCTTATCCCCGGCTTATTCATGGTCAACGGAATCAAGGATTTTGAGTGCTTATAGAGTACTTTGGGAAGCCAACCAAGAAAATTAGGTAGTTAAAGACACTCAGCTTAAAGAAATAAACATATATATCTTTAAAATAAATTAATGTTCAATATATTTGGTTGATCTATTTAAAGTATGTAAGTATGTAAATTATTTATACGTTAGTTCAATTAAATTTAAATAAGTTACCGTAGGTTAGTTAACATTTACAACTACGTCAGTACCGTCGCGCAACTTCGTTACGCATCTTCGTTTAAAGCGTAAATGAAAAGGTACTCATACACTGCCAATTAACGCATTTTTCAAGCCAAACCGAAAGAAGGAAAGAGAGCGAGAGAGAGAGAGAGAGAGAGAGAAAGAGATAGTTATTAGTATAACACCAAACACACACACACACACACAAACACAATATATAAATCAATACTGTAGATATATAAATTAAGGCAATATATGTATGTATGTAATAATAAGGCTAAGGATATACATGTTTATAGATTCGAATACCAAACAGTGGATTGAGCCCAAGCTTATGGGTTGAGTTCAACACTTCACTGTAAAGGTTTAAAAGGTAATTGAGGTAATCAAGCAAATATTAATAATTTTTTTTTCGTATGTTAACGATAAATAATCGCCATTGTGAAGTTTGACAAGGTTCAGTTAATGATGTATTTAAATGTGCACATACATTATATGTAAATTTACATAGTTTTGTTATCGTTTATTATGAAATTAATCGTGATTCCCTAATTCCTATTAGTGTAGTTTATTTGTGAATTTAATCGATTGCGTCAAACGAAGGGATTTTTTTTTTTGCCGGTTTATTAAATTTATTTCATGACTAGCTGACCCGTGCCCACTTCGTTGGGCGGTAAACATTTTTACTTGTGATGAAATTATGAGTGTGGTTCGGTTAGTACTTAATACTATGACTTATTTCCTGGCAGCCAAAAGGAAGGTTATATTTTTACTGCATATGTATGTATGTGTTTTAACGCCAATTTGGCTATATTACCGGGTTTCAAATGATAGAATGAAATGATTATGATTAAATAAATTATATTTAATTGTTCAAAATTTTTCTGTATACTATATTACATGTAATATTATTATTTGGTACCAAAATATATTGCCTTTCAGGAGTTCCAACCCGAGATAAGCTAACGTATTAGCTAAGCTAACATAGCCCATAAGAAAAACACTGCTTTTTCATGTCAATGCCCACCCGAGAGAATGTTTGACCCTGGGACATATTAAAAGTGGGGGGCAAAAGAGATCTTGACGAGATGCTGTAACCTTTAAACGGTATGGGTAAATCCGTCGGAATCATGGGTATTCGTGGAATATAGGCCAGTTCGTGCACTGCTGGCCCTGTGAGAATGGTCGCCACGATTATATTCTCCCTGTTTTGTACCATTACACATGTTGGGGGGCTCAAGTTTCTTAATAGCATGATAGCAATGCCAACTTTTAACATATGGCCTTGAGGAGGTACGCCGGAAGAGCTCAAAGAATTTAAAAATTCTTGAGGATAGTGCACTGTATCCTCAATGTTACACACTGTGTCAATGGACTTATAGTGTTTGACTAGACTGGAAATTATCTCTAATATCAATTTACTTATCTCATTAACTGTAACGTTTCTGGGTGATACTATTGCCTTAGAATAAAGCCAATGGTAATCTCTTTCTAATAAATTTTCAAGACTGGGATATATTGTGTATATCAGAACGTTCTAACCTATGTAATATGTGACCTAATCTATCATCAATTAATGTCATTGCTAGTTCTGTTGGTGTTAGGACAGCTAATTTTTCCTTCTCCAAATTTTCCTTTACTTTTCTTCTCCTCCTCTCAGCAGTTATGCGGAAATTCGTTATCGTAGTTGTCGCTCAAATGGGCTCTCATGTTTGTTCATAAATTGAGAGTTTCAACGGAACTCCATAAGTAAGATGATTTCAAGCATATCCTGATGACATCGGCGCGTGTTCCTTTTGTTTTGACAAGCAGTGTTTGCCAAAAATCGCCCGCAAAAACAAAAGTAACACCACCCATAACAGCATCTGAGTTTCAGAGGTCTTTGATCGTTCGGTTTACAGCTTAAACATGAGCTCTGTGACTCATGGTACTTTCGTCCCATATAATCAAAGATGTCTCATGTAAAAGTTTCTTAAGGATCCATTTTTTACGTATGGAGCATACTCTACGTTTAAGCTACCAATGATACTGTCAGCGGTAGCTTAAAGGTAGAGTTTGCTGTGTTCCCATTATTTAATAGAGTTGCGGTAATCCCTGAAGAGGCAACAGCTACTCCATTTTCCCCGGATTGTCTTAAATTTACCAATACCAAATTGCGAGGAACGTTTTTCGCACTGTCTTCTGGAGCGTCCAGAAAAAAAATTTTGCCCTGTTATATAGCAAGTTCAAAAATTAAAGCATTTTGATTTTTGTTCATCCAAACCTACGTGACCAATTCAGCTATCCTGTTACCGGTCAAATTATATTTAACTACAAACAGTGAGCAAATTAAAAATCATAATATAAAGCAAGCATTGCTAAAATTTTATTTTACGTCGAACGAAGCGAGCGGGAAGCGGCCGTCTCCAGTAAATATAAAACAATAATACATCATATGGATCATTGCTAGAACGCTCGTGAATCGTGTTTATGAAGATAGTGAAACTTCGCAATAGACTTCACTATCTATGTCTTGTGATACAGCGTGATCGTAGGTTAAATACAACTAAGTTTTCGACTAACAGAGCAAAATATATAAAATATTAGTATGTCTGTCGCATTAGATCTAATCTGATTTGTTATTTTATCCTTGTTGTTATTGAACTGTAATCCTGCGATGCGATCGGTATCCTTCTAAACCGCCATAAAACCGCAATAAGGGCCTGGCCGTGCCTTTTCATAAGGCCCGTTATTATCGTAAATCAGTAGAAGAAAAGAAGATAAAATAAACATGGCGCGGGTGCCAATGACAAATGAGCGAGTGGCCGGTTCGCGTCTTCTTACATAAGTTATCGGCGTGGGAGGGGCGAGGGGGGTAGCAATACAAATAAATTGCTTCATGAATTATGCGCCGGCGCTATTCCGGAGGTGTTTTGCCTTGCTGACGGCGGCCATTTGTGGGACTATTCGGTACAGACTTAAACTCTCGTATAGAGAATAGCGACTCGTTTATTTCTTAACGCCTATTGTACTTTAACCGAAAAAAAGAAATCATCGTCCACCTTTAAACGTGCCATTAGACGTGAGATTTACGCAAATAGTTTAAATGGATTATTTAATATAAAATAAACAGTTTATAGTTTCAGGAATGTGAGTAATATGCGACATAGATTATGAACACAATGAAATATAATGGGTCTAAAAGATATATGAAGAAATTTAATTGTCAATTTTTGAATAATTCACGTAAATTTTGTTATAAGTACATTAATTTCCGAACATATTCACGTTGCATGCATGTCGCTTGTGTGCGTCAGTCTTACTTTAAAGTTGGTACTTCAAGACGCGTGCCTGGCAATTCTATGGGCTTTGATTTCGTACTGCAAACAGATTCTGATATAAGATTTATTATTCCATAGAACACGTTGTTTGACATATCTTTTTTGTTTTTTATTTTGTTGGTGGTGACCGAGTAGTTTGCGCGTTGTTTTGAAAGTGAGATAATCCTCACAAGGTGATTGATCCGGCAAGTTTTCAACTTACGACTAAGTCGCATGTTCCTCGGCACGAACCATCTATTAAGCCGTCTGCCCGGGACGACCGATTATATGACAGTTTCATAAACCCAAATATGTCACCTTCCTGTCCTCTTATTACTTCTGCGAGTAAAAATTTGAGATTTTCCAACCGCGAAGGAGTCAGCCTGTTTACAATTTTCATGTTCATGGCTACGATAACGAAAAGTTCAATAAGTTAAAAGACGTATCTTGACTAACGACGTATTGAGGTCATATAGAATCAGTGCTTTAGAAAAACAAGCGGAAGCATAATAATGAGGGAATAATGAATAAACAAATTAATTATTTTAAGCATATTTTCGTATAATTTTTGGTATAACATATTCACATTTGGATGCGTAATATTGTTTTTCTTGATGTTAATACCCGATTCGGTCACGTACGAAAAAATATTTTTTCAGTAATTTCTTTACCCGTACGTTTTTCTTTATCTGTGTATGCCGGTCGGCACTTTGTTGTGCGTCGCGGACTTGATATAGGATTGGGCAATACGTCAAAAATCGCGAATACATGTGACGCTATCTGCTTATAGATCTCTTATCGGCCGGGGATTTAGGTATCTTTGCTTCGTATCGGCTACCGAAACCAATTAAAGGTAATAATATTTAGGGACTGTTCTAGTACACTTATTCATACCGATTATTATGTTATTCATTTCGTATAATCTTTATTAATAAGCGATCGAATACCCTTGTTCGGCTACCTGCTGTCCTTAAAAGAAATATCTAAGCGCTTATTTAGTAATTTTGATGACCAAATAACATTCATTATTCAAATCCTTTGTAACTGTGATATGTTGGATTTTCTCAATACATTCGTATCATTGTTGACGATTCTTAAAATGAGTTTTTTTCAAAAGTATGGTATTAAACATCCGCTTACAACCCATCTGTGATTAATATTATTGATATTTGATGAAAGATAAAATAAAAATTGCGATATTGGCTTCAAAGAACTTCAATAATAATCACTATAACAAAAATCTTATTTGGGTGCTTGTGATCGTATTTTATTTTTTATTATCAAGTAATTACACTTTCGCCACAGTCAAAATATGAATAGCAGTGTTACCTCAATAAGAATGATTAAGAAACTCAAAGGCGGTTAAAACTATTACAGAAAAAAAAACCTATGAGAAGTCGAGCTGGTTATTTCATGAGTATTTGCCTTTTAAATATTCGGAAATTGTGTAATAATGCCCTTTTTTTTAAGAAGTATTTGCTTAATACTTATTAGAAATTTATTTCGTGAATTTTATATATCTGCAGGCAACTTTTGAACGTTCGTACACAATTCTGAAATTAATTCCAAACTTTATGCAGCGGCTGAAATGTAAATACAATTTATTTCCATTTCTAGTATCGAATTTATATCGTCATTATTTTTTAGACTAGTAATTTATCCCAATTAAAATCTATCTACACTAGTATTTGGCTCGCATGGACATAGAATGTTGATCTTATAAATTGATCGATCGACCAATTTCATGGTCTCGGTACTGTGCCCGATTTCGTTCTTAATCAGATTCTTAATACTAATCCCGTTCCCACATTCAATTTAGATTTCGGTCCTGGTCCCGGCTCTTAATTCTGCTTTCTGTTCCGCTTTCAATTTCGATACCACTATCGATCACGGTATTACTTTGCACAAGGAAAATTTTTTTTATAAGTGAAATAAATTTCCAATCCGTGTAATAGATCGGTTCAATAGTACAAATTAAGTCCTAAATATGGAAAAAGCTATTCAATTGCTCTTCCATTGTTTGCTTTATTTAATTCAATATATATAGACGCTACAGGTGCATGGTATGTGCAGCGGGTTGATAAGGGCACTGAAATCTTTGTTCAGAGATTCCAGATGCTTGCGTTAGAGCTTGCGCAAGCGTTCAGAGCTGCTTGCGTTATAATAAAAAAAATGGCATTAATCGATTAATTTGATATCAGTTAGAAGCGTCGTAGATGGACGTGCAGTGTTATCATAACTGTAGGTATGTCGTATTTATAGATATTAATCGTCTAAGAGATTTAGGTACTTATCAAAGAACTTCCGATCAAATGCCTCCTACCTACAGATGGGTGACGTCAGTGACGACAAAATGATTGTCATCGTGTTGATTGCATGAAACGGTGATCGGACGAAAGATTGTATTTGAAAAACTGGTAGAAAAATAAATGTGAATAGTAAGAAGGACAAAATTTGGCAAAAGCATGACTGAACGCTTTTGTAGATGGTGAAAGAGTTGAAAATATTAAAACGTTTATTTATCAGGGTAATTCTTTTACGAACCGCGGTAAGCATGATAAAGATATTAAATGAAAATAAATTCGGGAAATAAAATAAATCGTGCAATGCTTACTTTTATGAACAGTAAAAGGAGGTATTTCGCCGTAATCGCGTTTAGATATCCATAATGGAGTTTTAGTTTCTGAGCTTGAGCAAAACAGTGAAAAGTTGTTGTGAAAAATAAAACATGAAAATGCAGTCAAAGCTGTAGAGTTGATATCCTTATATGATACCCCTGGTTTTCTTGAAAGAACAAAATGAAATACTTAAACAAGATAAGGCTGTTTTGAAATGGACAGACCGTTTATAAAGAACTAATTAAAGAAGATAGACAAAGGGACTACGCAAAGCGAACGTGTGCTATGAAGAGTCGACAGAGGTCCCTCTAGAAAAACTCTTTCCAACCGAATTGATGACATGATAAAGTAGAACTGATTATAGGTATTCAAAGCGATCGAGCTTCTAAGAAACGATTGGTAAACGTCACTAAAGCTAAATATGAAAGTAAGTTTGCAAGAATTGAAGTAATTGCTGATCTGTGAAAATACTTTTTGGAAAATTGGCGTGAACTTATGTTAGTTATGTCCTGTTATCAGATCGAAAACGAAATTATATAATATATTATAATTAAATTATTTTATATTATATATATTATAATTAAATAAGCCTTGTACAAACAACCGACATTGTGTAATACGGGTGCCATATAATTTTATCGTATTTTTAATTTGTCAAATCAGATATGCCATAAAATTGATAAGATCTTTACACAAGACAATTATCTTATCATTCTCGTTATTTCCGTCACTAAATAATTCATTATTAGTCAAACACTATTTTACATTCATTGTGATAATCATAAATCAGTTGAGTCCATAATTTCTCCAGGTTTGAAAATAACTTTGCGAGATATCGTGATCTGCATGCTTTATTACTAAATGAATAGGAACTATATCCGAATCACATTTTAGTTTTCAATGAGAAAAAATAAACATTACATTTTAAATTTAACCTTAAAATAAACTTACTATTTGTGTAATTAGAAAACATTGTAATTAGCATAATCGCTGAAAGTACTTTATAAACCTTTCCAGTGTATTTAGTTGCCAATAGACATACGGACTGTGCTCAATAATAATTATATGATTACAGGATTTCGGATGGCATTGCATATATGTAATTTAATTAATTGACTATTTTAATGGTGATAGTGTACATAGCGGCCTATCAAAAACTTAAACTATTCATAAGCTCATCCAGTAATGAGACATGCATAATCCACATAGAGTTGAACCGAAATACCGGTATTTGAGTCTATTAGGGACACGCAGACTAACGTTGATTTCATAGATAATATCGTAGAGGCAATTAAGTACATCTCATTCGATTACAATGACAACTTAGAAACTTTTCCACTCCCCATGCCAAAAATAACTGATCTCGAAGAACCGGCAGGTACATGATGATAATACAGTTTACAGTTTCGGCGAGGGCGATATCGTTGTAAGATTCGGTCTATCAGTTCCAGTTTCAGAACTAACGAAAAGTTGGCCCAAGGATTCAGTTGCCGAAGTTGGGTGGTGGCCAATACAATCTCATCTAAAAGTTGCGCGAACCGACTCCGCCGGCTCGGGAGTCCCTATACTGAGGGACCGCGTATTCATAGCCGTGTCGCTGGAGGAAGGAGTGATATGTCTGTTTGTCACAACGAATATAATGAAAATATAATCATGTTTGTCGGCAAAAGTGCGGGATCGTATTGGCGATTATATAGTGATAATAAAACTGAAGTGTGTTATCACGCCTTTCGAATACTCTATTTATTTATTGATAATAAGAGACTTCGCACTCGTGTTATAGTAAATATAGGAGATTAAAACAGACAAATAAGAATAATCTTAAATTAAGTAATTGAAAGATATACACGAAAAATATCTATATATGTATGTCACGTTGGACCCAAGCAAAAGTTTTTGAAATCCGTGTCTATTTACTTCTCCGTTAATTTATTTATTTACTCTATAAAGGAATGGTGAAATGAGAACTACTGAATTAAATCATACGCAACTCAATATGGTAGTAATTTCTATTTTAGGTTGATATTTAACAGACTTTTTATACAGAAAATTGAAGAATTTTCGGTATAAAAATTAAAATAGAAATAATTCAATAAATATACATACATATATACATACCATAAGTTATACTAATATTAAATATGAATACAAAAATATAAAACGAGGGAATTGATGGAAAACTGTCTTAGTATAAAGTACAGTAGAACCTCGATAACTCAAACCTCGGTAACTTAAAAACCTCTATAACTTCATAAAATAAGATGTTCCCTTCCCATCAGATCCCTAAACCTCTATAACTTAAAATACGCAACCTCTATAACTTAAATAAGTAATCTTTGTATTGGCCCTCAGTAACTTAAAGAAATGTTTCCACAACCTCTATAACACAAAAATTGTTTGCCAATGAGTCATTTTAAAAGAGTGTGCAAATCAAAAGGTTTCGGTATTTATTGCTTGCACGTGTTTACTAGTTAAATTGTTAATGTGTGCAAAAAAAAAGGTTTCGGTATTTATTGCTTGCACGTGTTCACTAGTTAAATTGTTAACGTAAACAATACATATGTCACCTATTGTTTGCTTCTTCGAAATTCTTTAAAGCTTTGCGGCGGTTAGCCTTAAGACATAAGTAAGCCTTGGATCATAAGTTTTTGATTATTGTCCTGGAAACATCGCTTTACTTTCTGTGTGATAAAATTGGCTTAAAATGAGTTCAAAAAGAAAACTCACATACGCTGATAAAGGGTGGAACAAGGGTACATACGTACATATGTACATACCTACCTCTATATTAACCTATCCCTAACATAGACCCTTGATAACTTAAAACCTCTATAACTTAAAATATTTTGTGTTTCCCTTGGACTTTAACTTATCGAGGTTCAACTGTATATAATTTAGGGAAACGCAATATTATAAGATCTTTATATACATCTTAATAATCGAACACGATTGCGCATGGGCTTTGAAACTTTATATTATATTATACTGTAATCATTATAAGTATGTGTGTCATTATAATGAAATTTTTGTGTGGGTATTATTCACATTCAGTTTATAATATGGGAATTCTTTAAATAAACGAAAAAACTTGAAAAAATGTTTCGTAGTATAGATGCTTGTCTGTGACATGCTGTAACATGTAAATGTAACCCATCTCTGACCCTCAAATCTGTTGTTCCACTACGAATTGAACGAATTGGATACTGATTCTGGAGGATTGAAAGATATTGAACACCTATATAAGCCAGTGTTAAAATTCTATTTGTATGCTGCGTGTTACTGCATGTCGCAGGCAAGAGTGTAGTAATAAATTTCCCCGAAATAACATCGTATACATTACATTCAATAGAATGTTTCGTAGATAATCGAGTTTGTATATTTATTCATAGTCTACGGCTTTACATTAACAGGACTATACATTAGAGCTGTCACTTTTTTCGCGTCTATGAATTTGTTAAATAAAACAATCCGTGTAGTGATTGATCATCGCATAAACTTCGACTCTTGTTTCACGAAATCGTCCAAAGTCGGACGCCGTCGGTGCCGCGAGTTACATTGCTCCTTAAATTCGGAAATGATTGATATATCTTATCGTTAACTTGAAGTTTCCAAGTTATGGAGTAGGTGTCCGGCTTAATGACGTAAGTTGGATGGAAGTTTTAATAGAAAGGAGGAAAAGAAATAATGGATATTTCTTATTTTATTATTATCCAAATAACTCAGATAAAAATAAGTTCGCTTATATTTTTAAAACTCCTCTGCAAACAGAGATGTTATGAGCTTGAAATCTTTGTCTATTTCTATGTGTTTACTTAGCGGCAAATTGCATTTCGATGTAGTTTTTTAATGGTTAAATAGGTATTAACCATATTTTATAACAAATTTATAGTGATTTTTATATTAATTAGGGATTTTTGCCAAATATTTGAGAAAGATTCGAGCCAACACTCAAGAGCATCGGCTTCAATATTTATTAGTATGCCGGAAATTACATATTCACGTTCTCAACCTGATATGTACGAAATGACTTCTCCGCCTTATTATAATATGAATTACTCATTTTTGTCTTTGTCGTTGGATAGCAATATATTTGCAATTCTCATGACAAGTCTTCTCATTTTGGTATCCACTTTACGACACAATAAAAACATTTTTTTTTCGGCAGTATTTTTTATGAGCTCGTACGGTTGCCGTCTCATGGTTTAGTTTAGCGTTACCCATTCTATTCGAGTCGGGCCGACTTAACCAATCGAGAATGTCCCATTTGTTGAGATCAATCAATGCGTTTCAGCTGTTTATTAACAGCGGTTCAAAACCGCTCTTAATGCAAATAGGTGACGCGCGTCTCTTAGTAATTGGTTGATTACCTTAAATTGTCTTGTAAAAGGAAGCACAATTTTATCTCCACTTCAACAATACCGAGCACTTTAATAGACAAATCGACATTGATTTGAATGTACATTTAATTTTAGGATTTTACATTGTTGATTAAGTACAAAGTTAATTAATATAGGTTTTTGATTGTTTTTAAATTTTCAAGACAGCAACCCCGATTTCGAGTTTTATAAAAAAACCTAATCATTATTAAAACACTCCAACTACGAACTCGTCTCCAACTTCGATTTCGCTTCCGCCCTCGTTCCTAGCTCCGGTAGTTATCTCGATGCCATGCCAAGATTCAGTTTTTACTCTGACCAATTATCATTGAAAGCGAATTAGTATCCTTTCGATGGCATTGATACCTTTGTATTTGAACGCTTTATAATGTAAATAGCCTTCGAAGTCATATTTTTTCTGTGAGCTCGTGAAAATTGCGAATCGAGGAAATCCAAACAGGCCCGCACACCGCGCGTATAACTCGCCGAGTTTACGCTCAAACATTCGGAAACGGGTTCGCGACGTTCAATGGTGAAATTTCGCGCCGCCCAAAAATTGTGCCAAATTGCAGGGCGGAAACTGCATTCATTCAAGCTCGTTTAAAGTTCAACTCATTTACAGTTTCATAAACGGTAATGCTCCGGCTTAACGAGTGCAATTATACACGAAACTTGGCATGGATCCGCGCGCAAACACGCTGATGCGAGATGTATGCGTTGGCTGTTTTTGTACCGCACCTGCGGCTGCTAGTAACATTCTATGATTTAAATGTGGTGGTAAATAACCTTAAATAAAATGAAAAAAAACGACATAGACGTATCTTAATTGCTTTTTGTGATATTCAATATGATTGAATTAGAAAAAAAATTGAAAGAGTGGGCAAATATGCAGAAACACTATAAGAACAATCATGAATGGTTCATAATTAATTTAGACGTTTGTTGTATGTAGTTTGATTTCCAAAAGCTATTAAAATCGCCAACGAGAGAAAAGTTATAAAATGTAATAATTCCTTAGATTTTTTTTATAACTGTTATTTTTTTTTAATTCTTCAGGAATAATTCTATGATCATCTGCACCATCGAATCTCCACTACAACTTATCTACAGTTTGCACGTCCTTGAGCCACTGCATCTATCAGTGGTTTGTGACCTTTGTCAGCTCGCCAGTCCACTAACTGGACGTCTCACGTTGCGCCTCAGTTACGCATATATTTTTCAGTTCACTAACGAATCCATGAATTTTAACTTATAAAAATACCAAAAAAAAAAAAATAGTGCGTGCCGACGCGAGACGAGTTTACTCCTTAAGAATTATTTTCTCGGAACATGTAAAATAGTCAAAGTTGGTAAATAAATGCATCTGTTGTAATACTAAACAGCGAATACATCTTTATTAGTATTCAGTTATATGGATTTGATAAAATATGTAACACAGTAAATCTATGAAACTTTAGAACTCCATATTAAACGATGGGCGACAACGTCAATAACGTTTAACACGATATACATGGAAAGATTATTTTACCTGCTTTAAAGATGAAATGTCTATAAACAAGTAATGAAAGAAAAATACAGGCGCTAAGTTTATGACGCGCGAATGCGTAGTGCGTAGGAGCAACATAACGAATTCAATTTTTCTTAATAGTCGGTTTCGTCCCATCTCCCATCTAATTTGTATAGATCACCTTTCTATTCGCACTTATTGGAACTGCTGATCAAATGGCGGGTGGAATTTGTAACTTTGGAGTGATTTGAAAATTACGACAACAGTTACTACTATGAATTATAATGACGAATTGCAACAATGAAACTCCGCAAAATATATCACATGTATACACCGCGTGTACAATACTGCACATAAAAAAATATTAAAAGTTGACATGCGTCATTCGTGGCTATTCTTAAGCCGTTTTTGCCTACGTGGGTCAATCTGAAAGTATTTAGTAATACAAAAACTGAGCATACTAGTTATTTTTATTATTATTTTTTTTAATAATGTCCGTTGAGATTAGTACATCGCTGCATTCGATTGAAGCACTGAGAGAAACACTACCCACTCGCACTTAGGGGTAGCGACCCCTAAGTGTCAGTGGGCAAATTGTTTCGGCGGACTTTTCATATACAGCCACTGCTTCCTCGGAGTCCGTAAACCACTTTTCTAGAAGTTTTTTTTTTTATGTATTTTATTTAAAAAAAACATGTAAAAACAAATGTCAGATGAATGCAATATACATAATAAGGTCGACAGAGTCCCATTTTTTTAATTCCAATATGTTTTCTTTTTCTCACAGTTTCTAAGCAGTCAGATCTAAAAATTTTAAGTGTCTCAGTTTTTACTAAGAATATTTTGTCTATTTAAATGGGATTTTGTGTTATACAATCGCACAACGGGATAGCGATAACCGAATATTGCACGACTCATAATGCGAAGCATTAAGAAGTGCTCTACGAACGAATAATTTTTTTTCCTCAATTTCGTAACTTTTTTCATCAATAACACGATTAATAATTCATGTAATTTTATTAACCTGTGCACTATTTGATAGATAATTTAATGAAGATTAATTCTATCACTGGTTCAAATCGATTTAACATAATACAATTAGAAAAAATTATCAAAATAGTCAAAAGAAATTTCCTGTCAATCAACACTTTTTTCGTTCCGGACACGATAGCGAGCGTATTAATTAACTAATTTGATCCATTTTTTTTAATAGCTTGAGATCCATTGTCCGGAGATTGGTATTGAAAATGGTTAACTTGATTTGTGTCGTTTAATAGTTATTAACAAAAAACTAATGAACATTATGAGTCGTGCACTTTTGGATTTTCCAAATATTCGTATAAATACAATCAGCATTAGCAACATTCTCGTCGGGTCAACAATGAAACTGCCCTCATTTATTATGTAAGCAGATATTTAGCCGTCACCCTCAGATATCGGCGCCCGCTGGGCGGTAGTTCGCCGGGGAACTTTTGAAAACTAATTCAACTTCATTGGGTAATACGCGGTAAAACGCTAGCGGGGCGGGAGGGGCGGAGCTTGACAAGTGTTCAGGGTTACCGCGTGTATGTAATACCACAATATGCGACGCCGAACTTCAACAAATTATGACGCGAGCTATTTAAGCTCGGGATAAACTTGCGGACTTGTTAAAGTTACGCTGACACATTACAAAAGCTTAGCGACGCGGCGCCTTAGCGTGTAGCGTTCGCGAAGGTGACGCACGAAGGGCGATTTGAATGAATATTTATTTGCGTTTTTGTGCCAAAATTAAGAAGCGATCACAGAACTTCCGAGTATTTCTTACGCAGTTGTACATAAATATTAAAGTGCCAAGTGGTATTAATTATCATAAACGACTGTATATTAGTGAATAGTACCAGATGATTCTTTCCAAAAAATATTAAAATTGTCGTTATTTTTTTTTCAAAGGAAAATTATACTGCACAAATTATATCACTGGCAAAATAAACAAATGTTATTATTCATTTAAGAAAAAAAAAAACTAATAAGACAAAAAAGTTAAATCATCTAAAATGAAATAACGAATGAAGTACGTGATGAACGAATCCGTTGACGTAAAATAAATAACAGATGCTGTGCCGAGATGATAATTTTATTTTGTGTAGTTAATGAGTTTTTTTTTTTTTACTAAATCATAATAAATTACTATCTCTAACAATTAAATAATAATTATTTTATTTATGACACAAATAAAACAATATTTTATTTCTTATCATTAAAACAATTATAAATGTAATGAAATCTGAACTTATGAACTTAATTTTTACATCGTGATGGCTTTTTTTTGATGATATATTTAAATGTAAAAATATATTTGCTTCATAGGTTTTAACAATACGACACAATACTTTATGAATCTACCGGGTGCAACAAATCACTGAACAGGCAAAAATTTCCTAAAGCCAGAAAATATTTCTTTCTTTCATTCTAAACTCGTTACGTTTCGAAGTGACAATATAATTATTCACGAAGACGAATGTTATTTTAAGATAATTCATCACACGTTCCGCTTTATCTTCATGACAAATTGCGGAAAACGTGGCGCCGTAATTCAGCTGCTTAATAAAAGGTATTTTAATAAAGTATAGGATTTAATTTGTAAAGGCTGTTTCGGGGAACTTTTTGACCCCGATTGACACTTTGACCCTACGGCCGAATCTAAAAATAGATCTTCTGTTTCATGATTCAATTTGTATAGAATTATACATATGGGTGCGTTTTGGATGGGTGCGTATGTATGGGTGCGTTAACTTGCGATGTTTTGTTGATGTATTGGATTTACGTATTTTTATTTGTACACATAAAACACACATGCCCCGAATGGAATCTGGGGCATGTGCGTTTTGCGCGTATTTTGCACTCAAAAAATTATAATTTCTTTTTTACTGAAAGAATGCGTCGAATTGGAGAAGGGTCATCACAATCTTCAAAGACGTGTGAAGTTCACAATATGCATTGGTTTGGAGTGGGTACTACCGCCCAATAATATATTTTCCTTAGAGTGGATTCGTGTACAGCATGGAGACAGGATAAGGGTTGAATAGGTACAGATATAAATATAATGTTGTTTTATTTTGATTGTAACAACAGTTATTGCTTACGTGTTAAGAAAAAACAGTTAGGTTTTACACGACACAAAATTTATTTAATTATTCATACATATTTAAAGTATACAAAATCGTGTGTTTCGATTGGTTCCGTCTTTAATGTTTTTCATTATAAGCTCATAGATTTACCCAAATACGGTGGATCAAACGAAGAGTTATGTAGTTATATAGTACTTATAGCCGATTCGTGTCGATTTGGACCGATGAAACGGCAATCGGTTCGTCTTACTTTGCCGAATGTCATAATTTACGAATAACGTGAGAATAAAAATGCCTGACTCTTAGCGTGTCAAACGTTATATAGAAACATAAATCAGATAAATGGCAAACATGATTTTAAAATCATGTAATTTACTATATTTTGATCACAATTATGGCATTGAATTAATTTTTCAAAATAAATCAATTGAGTCTTAGCTACTTTGAACAAAGATATACAATGTGTAATTTCAAAATAAATATGAGGCAGCTGAATGAAAATAAAGGGCTATATCATTGAAATATTATATACTATATTAGGGCGAAGTAATAGAAGTATTAATTTATGACTGCATAATTTAATGATGGGGGAAAATTTTTTTGTAATGTAAATCCCATATTCCGACTTTTATTCTGATTCGAATGATTTTACAGAAAACTAGTCGATCAGCTATACTTAACAACAGTTTTGAATCCAAAGCATTCATAAAAAACAAAATTGAGTAACATTATTGTGTTTATGGCGATTTTTTTAACAATACGTTTGATGATTGCACCTCTTATTGGCACAACACAAGTTTCTATATCTAAATGGTAAAAAAAAAACAAACGCATCGATTAAGCACGAGGCGTGTGTTCGATTCCAAACTCGCATCACTAAGTGTCCTTCGAAATCAGATAGGGATGTTATTATTATCGATGTTATTTCATTGAACGGCGCAGAAAAATATCTGTGGTAGATAGTTGAAGATAGTTCAGTACAACTATCTTTGACACCCTTTCAGAAAGGTAAAGCGGCTAAGACAGGAGTAGAACTCCCGGATCCGTATAACCGAACAAAATTATGCGAAACCTACAACTAATTAAGTTTAAATCAAATGGGTATAGCACTAGTCTTTATAAAATTCGATAATGTGATCAAAAAGCACTCTCAAATGCTTCCTGGTTAAAGGTATGCAATTGTAAATTTTTAGATTTTTTAAAAAATGTACTGTTCAAAAACTAGAGTGAAGGGGAACAAAATTAAAGAATTTAGAAAATAATAAACCGCAAATTTTCCAACAAGAGGAAAATTTACTTAACAATTTTTAATCCATTTTTAAATATCTAGTCAATGGCATCCCACACAATAGAGCGCGCTACAATAAAATTCAATACCTCAATTTTATCAATGAAAAACCATCGGTATTGTCTTTTTGTAATTGCTTCATATAATTATACAGTGGTTCACACAAGACCCATGCCTGTACAATTTCATCGTTATCGATGAAAAAATTGTCGTGTTATAAGGGTATAATGTACGGATGGGCAGACAAAGACAATTAGATGGACGGAACCGAAACTATAAGGGTTCCTTTTTTGCCTTTGCCTACAGAGTCCTAAAAATGTCATCAATTTTTATGTAAAATACTGGATAAAGAAAACCTAAAACCTGTTAGCGTAAGAAAATATATCTTATTGATGCATTAATTTTTCAACTTCATCCGAGATTAAGAAGCTGTCATGGCGATGAGAGCATTCTCGTGTTATACATCTTTTCGGGTTTTAGCTGTCTAAAGCTAACAACCTATGACAAATGGTGAGCTCTTGAAGTAATTGTGTTTATATATATATGACGACATATTTTCCACTAAATTGTTTTCGAAAATAAAGGATTTTCAATATGCCAAAATACCAAAGTTACTTTGAAGGTTGACAATCATTTATTTTTAATTACATAGAAAGATAATAAAAAAGAAATGCCAGCAAAACTGTGGTACAATATTAGCTTTGCGTCTATACAATATTATCCAAGTGGCTGTAATGTTGATGCTAAAATAGTACGCAACGACGTATTCCAAGGGTAATTCTATTAACTAAGAAATAAAGATATTTTTGATTCAATTTAATCAATAAGGAGCCGTTGTTTAGTAAGTAACAAGCGATCGTTGCTGGTTTAGTTTTATTTGGTATCGTAAGGGAAATGTATAAAATTCCGATACATCGAAGTCGCGTGGTTGCGGGTAAATAGCTTTTATTCCGTAGTCCGAAAGGGGAATGGTAGGATATAGCCGACCGGCTTACGTGAGATCCAATAGCAGGTACGGGAGACGGGAAAAATAAATAACATGCGAAATTGTTTCAGTTTTACAAATAACGACTGTAAACATTACAAAAGCCATTCAGAATAACGGAGACTCCTGAAAATTGATTCGCTGTGTCAATTCAAAAAAAAAAAATCAATATCGTTTAAATAGTATTGGACTTTTTTTTGGCACGAGAAATGAAAAGGGGTGTCATTACTTGATCACCAAATGACATTTCTTGCGAAAGGAATTTCGTTTAAATAAGAATTTACTTGATTATAGATACGAGTAGAACATGCTACGATCGACTGTGCGGCAAACGAGTGTTCGAACGTACCCAATAGCATAATGATAGATTTGAAAGCCACCCAAAATAATTAAAATATGTGTGATGTATTAGGTAATTTAAATATAAATAAAAATAAAATGCTGTTGGTTGGCAAGCACATCACTTGAGAATGGCTGGATCGATTTGGCTAATTTATTTTTTTGCTAAATTTTCGTAGTATTTATACCGCATGAGAGTTATTGCAGAAAGGAAAATTGAAAAAGTTGTCTGGAAATTTTATTTTTGGGAAAAATTTAAAATTTTTCCTAGGCGTATTATCAATACAATGAAATATTGTGATTGAGAGTGGGATTAGGATATAAACTGAAAGCGGAATTGAGATAGCGATATTGGTATCGTAATCGAGATTGTAATCGAAAATAGGACCAAGGTTGGGACAGAGAGTGCCACGGGAATTGAAGTCGGGAACAGGGCCGGGACTGGATCATAAGTTTGAAATGAGAATGCGTCACAGTCCACGCGGGTGCAGCCGCGGACGGAAGCTGATCTATATTACTTTATTCACGGATCTATCACTGAAGTGATTATTCCGTAACTGTTATTATCGTGGCCGTGCGTCATGTTAGTGAGGAAATAGATTAGATTACAACTAATTAATGAGCGAAAAATGATTGCTATTGAGGACATTCGGAATTTGTCGTATTCAAATGATAGAAATGTTAGGCATTAAAGATTAAGGATTCTCCTTAGTGCTGAAAGTGTATTGGTTCATAAGCGAAATTCGACAATGTCTTTTCCTTAGGACCTTTAAGTGATCTGAAATGAAATATTGACAATACACTAAATCCCCTTGTTTTCAGAAAATTGCACGCTTTATGTACCTTACATCTTTAGAAGGACAAAAATTCTTTTATGAGATATTTTCAAGAACAATTTATCTTTCCATTTAAACTTGAATCAAAATATTAACAGAGTTCAAATCGATATGTTTGCCTGCATATTGCTAAAAGGAATCTTATAAAATTACCCTTTATAATTGGATATAAATTTATAGTTCCATTGAAATTTTTCCGACATTATCATTTTTCAATATTGTTACTTTTAATTGTCATATTGTTTTAAACAATTAAAGTCTGAGCGCGAGTCTAACTCAAGTACTATATTTCCGTATATATATAAGATAAGAGAAACTAACATTCAACAAAAAGTCACATTTAAAGTTAATTTTGAGTTCCACATCTTCCTATGAACGGTTTTTAGCCCTAACAACCGTTGAAAGGTAGAAGACGAAAGCGAAATTGATTTAAAAAGTTACTTTTTGTTACAAATGAGTCAAAAACGAGATGATGTGACCTTACATTTCTTAATTTTTTTTTTAAATTTACCACACTTTCTACTACGATTTTAATGTTCGAAACCATTATTAAATTGACAATGTAATTCCAACTATCAACTCAAATATAACCCAATATAATAGAAAAGAGCCAAACTTTACTAAAATCCCTAAGAAAAATGTAACCTGACCGAATACCGTACGCAACACCTTAATATAAGTATCGAATAACTTGGAGACGTCGCCGCGCCGTGGGGATGAATAGTATAATTTGCATTTGTCGAATATCCCAGGGGAGTGGATCTGAGAAGCCAATCCCAGTAGTAACGAAGTGGGGAAATTTATTCATAGCTTCCCCGCAGCCGTAAGCGGCGGGTGCATCGTTACAGCGGGACTGCTCCCGCGTCGGGACAAATCACCGCTTGACGCCTGAAAATTTTATCGCCGCGGGGTGCAACGTACGAAAGCGATAAATACACAGGTCGTCGGTTATCATTGATCAGACGCTCGATTATGACTAATTAGTAGTTCGGCTCACGCTATGATTTTTTCCCGACTCGCGTTGTTTTTATTGTATATCAAATTTTGTCTTATTTCGCACCATAACCCAGAACGTCGTGATAGTTTTATAAAAGTTTATTGTGTTAACGTATTTTTTTTTATTATTATAAAAGTTGGGTAAACTTTCCACTGTATGAATGTTTATACAGATATTCATACAATGAAAATTCACATGCCATAAAATTCTGGGACTATTGCTCATTTTGCCCGTCTATATTTTACATCCATGAGGATTAATATATATATATATATATATATATTTCATACTGTTTGTGTAAATTGTGATTTTGTAAAGGCTTGCGAATATACCTCAAGGATCTCTCTCAAGTTTAATACAATCCGCTGCAGTCAGAAACTCGTTACTTTAGACGTAGCTGTTGTTGTAAGCCATTTTATCTTGAACTGATTTGTCATCTTCAATAATAGTTTATTTTTCGTTTAGAGTTATTTTTAGGGTAATATGTATTATTTACTTATTTTTCACTGGTTCGTTTGCGTTTGTGAATGTATGATTTAATTATGGGATTCTGTCATTATACTATTTACTCGAAAAACGGACTTCATTATACTATACAATAAACCGCATCAAACAGACATCAATATAATTACAATTTCAACGCCATCATGCTCTTATCTCAAAGGCATTCCGTCAGGCCTTATCGATTAAATCTTTTATGTTTGCTTAACATCTTATATTCGTCTTTTCACAGTGAGAATAAGCTTTTCAGCAATAATACAATAATTCGAAAAGGCCTATATAAGTTGTATCTAAACAGAAATGTCGATATAAAATTATATTAAATTGTGTCCTTATGATTGTGTCATGTACTGTTGACAAGGATTAGCTTAAATCCGGTAATTAGTTACGCGTTAATCTATCAATGTCGGTAAGGTATTTTTTTCATCGATAGCTTGTACGGGGGCCTCCATTAATTTAGTGAACTGATTTATAAAAAAATCGCAACTTCCCTTTTTGGTGGGATTTTGTACGATGTGGATGAACTCCCCCCTTTCACGTTATTTATACTGTTGTCATATCGAACATGTTCGTTATAAACAATAATAGAAAATTTTATGATATTATATTCTCTGAATCTCAAAATTGACCTGAGATTTTTCTTTGTACCCCTTCCCCGTAAACGAGATTTAGTAAGATTTTGCAAGACCCTCATTTTACGCTGACGTAATTTTTGGATCACCTATATTGCTATTCGTCGTTCGTGAAATAATAGGTTTTATATCTGTATACAGGTAATGACATCTACAGTTAATATAGTCAATGCGTGACAAAATTATTAATTGTTTCTATGAAGTTAAAATATTTGAAGAAAATAATATTCGGGAGATGTTAGGAAATAGAAATAGTAATTTTAAAATTTCATTGTTTGTTTATATATTTGCTTATAATAAGACGTATTTATTTTATGATATTTATCGATTTTTTTGTCAAATTTGGAAGACTGTATTGTCGTGATTTGTTGTTCAAAAACTGAAATCAAGTTAAATTAACTCTAGCTATAGTGATTATTTCGTTGAACTTACTGCACGAAATTTAGTTATATTAATAAATTTTGTTAAATTCAAATTTAGCTCCGGCACCACATATTGTCTTATGTCTATAGATATAAGGAATCTGTAGAGCACTTACGATTTCGATATCTATGCGTGTGCGCACGGTAGTTTTCACAACACCTAAATTATATACGACAAAAATATGAAAATGCCCATTTTCAAGTTTTAATACATTTTGTATTCAACCTTATTTAGATTAAATATTTCGTACATTAGAGTCAATATTAGCTAACTCAGTTCAATGACAGATATAATAACGCCACGAGACACGATGCGTACAATCGCTTAAGTTTCGCTCGGCGGGGTTTCGAGTAATGGGAGCGAAGAAGGGGAATAAATTATGAAGCTATAGATTTTTAGTTCTATTGCCCGCCGAGTGGGGTCTTCTAAAACCTTCCAGGACCACCCGCCGCGTAATGTACGAGTCTA
This sequence comes from Eumeta japonica, assembly GCA_005406025.1. Taxonomy (NCBI): domain Eukaryota; kingdom Metazoa; phylum Arthropoda; class Insecta; order Lepidoptera; family Psychidae; genus Eumeta; species Eumeta japonica. The sequence goes on from BGZK01000415.1 coordinate 128,605, forward strand.
CTCGGACAGCCGATTTATGTCCGCCGTTCAGTGTACCGTAACAAATAACTGTACTCCACGGAAATATTGTTCCAAGAGAATATGAAAAACTTTAGTGGCTTTTCAGTTATGTACAATATATATAGATAGGGTTAGCGTGTCTATTGTAGGAACAGGCGCGATATACAATGGGTGCCGGCTTTCGCCCGTGGCACAGCGCGCGTGAACGTCCGAAATTGTACGATGAGCAATCTTTTCTTCACTCCCTTACAATTGCAATCCTGGACCTCTTCTCTATTCTGTTTCTTCCGAACCCGGTTTGATTCTTAATTTAAATTCCAGTGTTTCTTTGGATTCTGGTCTCAGAACCGCTCCGAAGTCCCACTTGCGATTCCCGATCCTTGTCTCGATGTTAATTCAGACTTCCTGCTCTCGATCACAATCATTCACTATATGCATCCCCGCGGGCTTATATGATTTTTATTCTGTCACCTTTGGGATTGGGTTTTTCACTCATGTAGGTAATAATATATCTATATTAATAACTGTACTGCATAAGTCAGTTAGATATATATGTATGTTCATGACCTAGTAACCCGAAAAGTAAAATAAAATTTATCGCATTATATAACATTAAAAAGCTGAAAGTATGGATGTGAAGATTTGTGTCGGGTGCGGCTGAAAGTTATAATTTAGTAAACGGATTGTGATGAAACTTAGAAAATACAAAATAAGATACCCTTGATAGATTGTAGCACGTACTGAACATGGAATTAAAATTTTTGCTATAGTTTTGCGCATACCGAATTCTACTTTGTCTGTCAATTCGATGTAAGTCTGGTCAATGATCTCGATTATGACCCCAGTCCGCTTCTTGATTCTGATCTCGATCTCACTCTAGGTTCCATTTCCGATCTTATCTTAAGTTATCGTTCCGATACCAACGTCTATTTCAATCTCGATGAGTACCATCCTTAAATCTGGTTCCCGTTTCGTACTTGAATCTGATACCAGTTTAACTCTCATTTTCGATTCCGCTCTTGCTTGCGGTTTTGATCGCAGTGCCGTTCTCGCTCTCTTGCTGAAAAGTATTGTATTAACCAGTTCTGACCCATTACATAAGTAAGGTTTTTGTATACAAATTATATTTTAGTGAAAAATACAGGAAACCAATTCATGTGACAAAAAATTAGGTGGATTTTTGACTCTAAGAAAAATTTGTAAACCAACAAAATATCCTTTTAGTTTATATTTCAGTCAAATTTTCAACCTTTTAGGGCCCAAAAATGAGGTTGATTAGCTTAATTGCCACGAAAGAAAACAAACACGCAAACGGTTAATGTTTCTTTTTTTACATATTATTGTATTTGTGTTCTGGCTAAAAGTACAGCAATTTCTTTTAGAAGTGAAACTTCTTTTGGGACGGTGTGAATTGGATTTTATGAAACGAAAATGTGTAACGAAAAAGAGATAGCTATAAATGTATATATATATAGGTTTTAGGCTGTGAGGGAATGAAATAGAATGCGTTTCTATATAGTGTCTCTATCTTTCGTCTTCTCTTTATACGATTAATCTATTTAAATATATACAAAGACTGGGAGGGGAGAGACACGTTGAAATCTATAGCAGATTACTAATCGTTTGTTCTAGGTTACGACGAATCACATTTTACTTTCTCATATTAAGTGGGGATTGTTCCAAGATTTTAATATTATTTTCGCTCTTTATTATATGTCTATTAAATCAATGTGGTGTCGTGGGACACCAGGTAGGAACGAAGTTCCTTCGCAAAGTCTAATTTGCAAAAAAAAATCGTGCGCAATTTTATGTAGGTTTTCTTGATTTTTCTTTTAAATTTTGCTGATTAGTTTTTTATTTAAGTACAGGAAAGCATTTAGGAAATTCAGTATTTTAGGAAGTAAAATAAATTACGTAAAATAAAAAAAAAATCGAAATTCAAATTATCAACTAAAATAACAAAATATGTCTCTTTATTTTTGTTTGACAATACAAAATTACATAGAAATAGAATAATTTCCCACTATTATCACTGTCAATTGCATTCAAGTCACTTGTTAGTTCACTTGCCATTGTTACTATATTTGTTATTGTTTTAACGATTTGAAATTATATGGAAATAAACGTGACTACTCACGAGTAAAATGTATCAATAATGTGAATATTAGCCACGTGCTTGTCCATGAATTAATGAGTTTATACTATGCGTTGGCGGGGTGGAGTGGTAATAGAGAGAGAAGGGATGAGAGAACGAAAAGAAAGAGGGGGAAAGAGAAAGGTATAATACACTACTCCCTTGTGTATACGACTGTCGCGCCTGCGCACGTCTCATTTAACGGTTTTATTCCACGGACTTTTTCTTATGGTTTTACTATCACATTTTTTTCAGTTCGGTCGCGCAGCAAAATCCCTATCTCCTCCAAGCCCGGCGTAAGGAACTTTGTTTCAATAATATATCTCATTCACCATATTTCTGAATGCAATGCTGATAAAAACAACGATTTCTCACATTTGTAGGAGAACGATTGAAGACGTCGGCGCTATCATCTGCTTATTCACATACTGCGACGACCACGGCGCATCGTTGTTTTTCATTGGCGAAATAGATTCTCGGAATACATGGCGAACGCCATCTATCTCTTTTTTTTAGGAATCAGAAACGCGAACTAGTTTATTTGCTTGACATTCATACATACAACTCTCTGTGCGGTTACACCGGCGTCCTAGAATGTAATACAGATTTAAACAATGAAGCAATGAGAGACAGTTAGAAGTCAGTGAACCAAGTGGTTGAAGCAGGCATTTACGATGTTCCACCATTGCGTCGCTTTGGCTCAAAGTTTGCGGCACTTTTTTGAATCAAAGATACATACGTTTACAATATAAAGATTAATGATGATTATCATTAATGAATATAATGGGAAATAAGCGCACGCCCAGACAGTGGAATCCAACGAGCGATCTGGCTCCTATAAATTTGTTTGAACGTTTATCAAAACAAGCCGGCTGTAATAAAAACATAATAACAACAAAAACGTAATTATAACAAAACATCCTACTCGGCATCACCGTCGATTTTGAGCTCGATGTCCGGAGCGGCCGATGGATTCCGTTTTAAATTTCTACATAATTATTCAACATCAGGTACATTTTGGGTATAATCAGTCAACAAAGGAGATATTCATTAATATGCAATAGTGTTTCATGGAAAATTATACCATCCCATAAATCTATACATATAACGAAATCATAAATGAACCGTGTTTGTATATTTAATACTTTTTCAATAAAAAAAAACAAACGATTCATACACTTTATACTCACGTTATTGAAGCCAAGAAAATAGTTTTTAAGATTTTTTTCGTCTGCTTGTCTGTTCGTTTGCGTTTGTGCACGCTAGTCTCAAAAATTGTTTAACAGATTTAAAATGCGGTTTTCACTGATGCATTGTGCCAAGTTTGCCTCCCTTAACATTTAGTGTTTGTTTCATTTCAATTGATTTTAAATATTAAAAAAAAACAATTTACATACGTTGGTATGTTACCGATCGGTGTTTACTTGACGGTCGGGCGCGGCTGATGTATGAGAAGAACGCAGCGAGGCGCGCCGCGCCCTAGATGATAGATCAGTGCAGCAGCAAATGCAGGTATTCGAAAATGCACGGAGCACCTTGGCAACAGTTGGGCTCGGTAACATGCGAGTCTTGCTGGACGATCCCGTGAATCATTACTTACGGCGTTTAGGAGTTTGATTGAAAACAATTAAATAAAATAATTAAAATATTATTTTATTTAATTGTAAACATAATTTAATGAAATAATGTATTTAGTTGGTAACTAAGATTATTACAGTTCTGAAAAAACTTTAGATGTAACTTTCGGTGGTTCTACTGTGTTTGCGATAATTAATTTATTCTTACTGTAAGAGTATCCATAATGAATAGAATATTAAGTTGGTGGGAGTTTTTATTTTTAATTATATTTCAATTGTAGCATTTTCTCCGGCTTTGTACATATTGTAACCGTGATCGGCAGTAGAATCTAAATCGCAAGCAAAACGGAGAGAAGTCGAGTCCGGGATTGGACGAAATAGAGAATGGGACTAAGGGCCAAATCGAGTGTGGCACTAAAATTAAAATTAATAGCGCAACTTAAATCGGAAATAAGAATTAAGAACGGGACCAGATTGCAATCTATTTAATTCGAGACCGGGTTTAGAATCAAAAGCGAGATCGCGAGCAAAATCGAGAGCGAGACAAATTGGCGTTGAGGGCAGCATCGGGAATCGAGCATGAAATAGCGATTAGGATTGCGATGGACACTGTAATTAGTCGATGTACGACATTAAGAAATAGAGCGTATTGTACGTCCACGCGGGCGGAAGCTAGTACGTAATACATTTGTGTCGGTTTAGCGTTTTTATTGCAAAAACATGAGGCCCAGAACTCTCGAATCACCTGTTAGACTCGCGTGTAACCTCAAGGGAGTGATAGTTGCGTTCATTTTTAATTGTTCTACTGCGGTGGCATACCCTCCAATAATCTTTTCAGACTACAGGGTTTGGACATTGAGTCATCTAAGCTGGCCCAGTGTCGTTTGGAGGCGGCCAGCGACCGTAGCTATCGATGAGATTCCAATATCCATGACCGATCGCTTAAAGTGCTCTGAAAAACACAGCGCAAGTCGTTTAATTTGACTAATATTAAAAATTAATCGGTGAACTCGCCTATGGCCTGGATCGAACCCGCGATGATTGTTATACTGTGCACGGCGAAGCTCTAAACCACTGAGTTACCACCGTTCATTACTTTCCCTCAACCAAATGATAATCTGAAATTGTCCAGCCGACTGTATGGATACACCTGAGCCAGACAGGATAACAAAACTACGTATATACGTCGAGAATGTCACAAATGGACGAATCATATAATACGAACGTGAAAAGCTGCCGGTGCGGCGTGTCCATTACCGCTACACGCCGCAACAAAATGGCGGCGTGTAATGGATTTGTCGTGTCCGAACGCCGGCCGCGTCCGCCGTTAGCGCTGGTTAATCGCGGGCCGAGAACACATTTATGCCGGTTATATAACATTTATTCGAAAACGCATTCTTACTATGACATGATTAATTAAATATATTACCTATATATGAGTATGTGTCTAGTTTTTCGTCATTACACTTCAAGGGTACTAAGTTTTCCATGCTAGTCGAACGTTGTGAACAATACGGTGAAGACGTCAGGCGCGGATACAGCGTCAGCGTAATGCGTATCTTAAATTCATAAAGCAATATGAATATTCACCACCGATTAACATATAACTTAAGGAAATACCTTACAGTTTCTAAGGTACCACATTATTTTTTAAACGAGTTCAAAAAAGAGGGTGGTTCTCAATCCGATATGATTTCTTTTTGTTTGTTTATGAATCGATTACGAATTTTTTTTAAATATTAATACTATTTAACTATATAATATCTCTTCATTAGAATGTTACGTCGCACACTTACGGTAATAAATAAATTTCAGTAAAACTATAAATGTTTTAGTTTGTAAAATTCTTATCTACAGGCTATAATGGACATGAACCTAATTAGTAATATACAACTCAACCATCGATTTTTAATTCACTAGATTACATTAATAATCCAATTGTCGTTAAGAGATGAATGAAATAAATCGAAGTTGCTTAGAAATGGAACTTTAATTCGATGTAATTTTGTATTTTTAATAGGTACTTATAGTCACACTAAATCAATGAAAAAACTTAACTGCAAATATTTCATTTAAAGTCCCTTTTACACATGAAAGTGTCACATATTTGTAAAGATATCATAATCAGTAGCACGACTCATTAATAAATATTAATTAAAATGAAGTTACAATAGGAAGTTGCCGTTTATTCAAATAAAATTAAGAATAAGATCTAAAGGGAGAAATCCTTAAGAATTTAGAAAATTGAATATCTCAAAATGGGCGACACTTTTGCTAAAGTAATATATTAATACTAACTAAACGCAGAAGACTGCCCTGCCAGTCAATATTATGTCTATATAAATAGATTGAATTTTATTCATATTTTCAATAACAATACATGACAATTTTATTTTATATAACAGATTAAAGTTTCTATTCGTAATAATATATTATATATAATGCTTGTTATTTTGTAATTAGTATTTGCCCTCGACTTCGTACACGTATTATATTTGTATCACTAAACGGAACTACTGATTATTTTCAAAGGTCATTAAGTATGACATGAAACGAAAGGACTAAGAATAAGAATAATAATAAAACAAAAAGGCACACTTTATAGGCAAATATATATACAATTAAAATTTTTAATGCTTTCGGATATTCAACAGGTATATGTAGTTATTGTTTTTAACTTATCATAAGTGGCGTCAAATCTTGCTACTGAATTTCTAATAGCGCGTGCGCTCTGACACTTATGCATTATAACATTATTAACAAATGCATTACAGATGAAAACAATTACGTTGTTACACTTTTTTTCATGTTTCACGCAGGGAGTAGGTATAAGGACTTTATTCGCCCATAACTAGAAAAACAAGCAGGTTTGCCGACTACTATTCTTAAATTAGTGTGAACTAAGGTGCAGTGGAAAAAGAGCGTATCTTCATGTCGCATATGTCGTTTTGTTGAGAAGCGCAGTTGTTCGGCAATAACTCAAAAACAGGCGTAAATTAAGGTCTTTCTTACTTTTTTCTTCAGTGGTGTGTTCCAATGGCTGTAGTATATCCGTCAATGTGAAGTTTCTTTTTTTGCGCTCCTTGTAGAAGGACTCGGTGTTTCATAGTACATGGAGCCTGCTCTCAAAACTTTCTATCAGTGTTATTATGTCATTGTTAAACATTCTCTGGCCTTATATTCACATATTTTGATCAAAGTAAAAGTATTAAAGTTAAATACTTTTTTTTTCCTTTTGATGTGATCGTCCCAACTGATGACCAAGTAAGATGTTGCGCGAATAAGTGTGTTCCATACGTATTCAAGTCCGAAAGAGAGTGATATTTTCCGATACTTGAGCGAAAATTAAAATAAGTTGTGCAAGAGCTATTAATATATTTAAACCTGCTGTATTATTAAATTATTATTAAATATCAACTAAATTATTAATTACTCAATCCGTTGTATTGACGAGTAAAAAGAGCAAACCTTGAATTTCTTGGTCATTCTTCTCAAGGTGAATCAGCATTTGCAATGGTTGGTAATGTCGAAAAGAATTTATTGATGATGTATTTCAAATGTAATTTCATTACCTACGAAATAAAGATATTTTTGATTTGATTCTTAATGCAGGTCTAAATCACGCTTTACTGGTACGTCCTTTTGGAAATTGTTAACAAAGCCAACGGAACATTAAGCTCTGACTCTAAAAACACATTTCAGTAATTTGTAATGGAATGTGTATTCCACGTATCTGCATATGAGAGCACTGCAAAAATATGAATTTTTAAATCACTTATGTTTAGTGTCATAGAATAATTATAGGTGTTAATACCTATTTCTGATACGTATCAGAACGTTTCCGAATAAATATTTAGTCACACGACGATAATCTGCCATAATCTTTCCGATTTATATCGCCCAAACTACACGGAAAATATAATACGAAAGTTCGATTCGCACTTGACTTATTTTGAACGACTTCACATTAGAGAGCTCGCCAATCGATGAATACGCCCCCATTATTCTCGAATAAAAGCGATTTTACGATCCAACTCTAAAAGGCTTTTATTCGCGAAAATTATCTCCGGGACGAAGCCGCGACGGGGCCGGCGCGGGCGCGTCCTCGTCGAGGCCGGGCGTTTTATGTCGACATCAAAATTTTAGTAGTGACTTAGGAGTGCGCGCGACCCGCCACTCTGATGAGTAAAGTTTGACGTTCCGCGTTCTCGTATTCATATTTTTTTTTTTATAACTCGAGATAAAAATGTATACACGTCCGCTCATTTGATTCGCGTCCGGTGTGCGAATGTCGATGTTTCTGAACGTTTTACCGCTGTATTTTCAGAAATCGTCGAGTCGTAATCATATTTCGGGCTCGTGCAAAACTATAATCACTCGTTTATTCATTAAAACTTAGATGCATTGAAAAAAGGCTATATTTGAATATCGCCCCGTCTTTGAAGACCACGTTATGATAAACGCAACGCCATCTACAGGCGAACGGTGATATCGCACAGACCGCGCGACGGCGACGAGTGTGCATAAAACTGCAAATGCGTCCGATTCAGCTGACGAAGGATTTCTGCAGTTTTCTGGTCACCATTTCAAATAGAGCATGCGGTTATATAAGCTTTGTTAAAATATTCGCAAGATGTTGACAGAAAAAAAATTGTTAACTTCCCAAAATGAAGATTTATGTTTAGAAGAAAGATAATAAATGCAATGCCATACAAGATATTTCTGTCATTTTATTGTTTCACATCGGCATTATGATAATAGTAGATGATCGATAGAGTCCATTTAATGTAGGTGTGCCGGGTCTTGTTGACCCTACCGCAAAGAAGTTTAGACTTGAATCGCTGGGTAAGTGCGAGTTGAAGGCTTTTCACTAAAGTTGTCATCATTGCGATGATAAAGTGCTTTTCGAGGCGTGGAACGAGTGGTTTAATTTGACTTAAGTTTAAAGTCATTGGTCAAAATCGAGTCCGATATCATTTGGTTGAAATGCTACACTTTTAGCTGCTCAGCCATCGCAGCTCTATTTAAAGCAAAATAATGCAATCTGGCAAATTACCTTTTCTTCCTGGATGGTTTTCTGTTTTTCTTCTTAACAGTCGCTTAATGCTTTTAAGTTAAAAGATATAAAATACGTGCACTAACAAGAATTTCTATATATTATTTTGGTTTTTAATGCAAAAAATTCTTATTATCATTGAATTAAGTAGAAAAATTGGTTAAAAACCTAGAAGTGTTTTTAAAAAAGCTGTCGAAATACGTGCCACACGTTGCGGTTTGCTGAAAAAAATTTTTTCAGCTTCTGTTGCATGTATGGAGTGCCCTCCTAAAAATATTTATTTTTGTTATTTATCTAACAAACTGAGTAGCGGCTCACACACGACACAAACACTATAAATATCACCAATATACGTGGATAGTTTCTAAAAAAATGCCTGTGACATACGGACGGACGGACGGACAAACTGTAATGACGATACTATAAGGATTCCGTTTTTTCCACTTAGGCTCGGACGGAACCCTAAAAAAGATGCCTTGCAACAATTCATTATATGTACGCAGGTAAGGAGTTATTATTCTAAATAAAAAATTAAAGTTACAAGAATTTATCTGAGGATTAATGTACATCATTGTGCACCACTTGGAATAACATCAGACCGTACTAACTTCACGATGTGTTACTTTGATGTTGTATTTTTATATTCTAATTTTCAGACAGGTACTTCATGCCTATATTGAATATATTAGGTAGGGTAAAATTTTTTTTCGTATTTTATAAGTAAAAGGTTGCAGTTAAAACTGTTTGGTTGTGCTGTTTGTATTTGGCTAGTTTTGATACCATTAAATAGATGAAAATGCAAAATAATAAAAAAATAAAAAGTAAGTTTTTCTGTTCACCAAAATGGGTGAATCTAATGTGGAAATACGATAATTTTGAATTTTGAAGTTTATTACAAAAAAGGGAATAATATGACACAATCCGCGAAAAAAATTTGTGATGTACATGTATGGAACTAATGCAGTGTCGGCACGACTAGCACAAAATTGGTATTTGCAGTCCGATAAATCTGATGTCGAAGATGAATCTTACTCTGGTCGACCTGTTACGGATAAAGTCGATGCCATTTTGAAAAAAGTAGAGCTAGATCGGCATTTTAGGTCTTAAGTTAGCATCACTGTCACATGCTAAAAATATATTGTGACGTGTTTTTTCTAATGCGCCATATAAAAAAAACTTTAAAAATTAGATTCTGCACTTTTTAATTTTTCATAACATTTTCGATATTGTCTCGCAACTTGAAATCTTAGTTTTTACAGTAGTAATCTAATTGTATCCGGTAGAATTTCAATTAGACTCAAAAAAAAAGTTCTTTTGGCCCGTCTGAGTACGAGCATAACCTTAAAAAGCTAAGTAAATTAGATTACTCAATTAGGCGGGCGCAGATGACGGACACGGACGGACGGCCGACCGAAAGCTCTTTATTAAAGGCGCGTGAGGGCGGAACAATTATATCAACTGTGTAACGTTTCAGCTCTAATTAGATAGCAGAAAGTCCGCGTAATGAGCACGCGAAGCTTTAAATCCTCGGAGCTTAAAACGGCAGGTACTCGTTTATGTTACAGCCCTTTTTTTTTTCTTTAGAGGTTACTTAACAAATTAGGCCGGCACTTTATGGCATCACGACGAGCACGAAATTGTTCAATGGGCGGAATATTGCAAATACGCTGTGTTGAACAAGTTAGATATGCAGGTGAATAGAGCTAAAAATGTAGAGATGACGTACGCCGTAATATCTTTATGTTTTTGATGCTCTATTTATATATATAAATTTCTATACAGACACTTGGTGCCTGTATTGTAAAATACGGGCAGTTCAATATGTTATACCATAGAGAAAATTCGATCTCTACGTAAACTGAGCGTCAAGAAATCTCGTTCTCGAGTAGCAATCGAAAAGTTGTCAAGGAGTTATTTGCAACTGTATCGATGTACACGAAAGTCGGTGAAAGTTTTCGTTTACATGTACAATTGAATACGAATTCATATAAAAAAAAAACAAAAAGGATGGTACTAAAACCATGAATATGCAGTATTTCATGCTCGTGCGATAAATGAACACAATTCACTCTTTATATCTTTACATTCGATCTAGTAAAGCAATGTTGGCATAAATATATTTTTCAATGACCGATATCTATTGTAATAAAATTATGTCCCAACACGAGTCGGTGTACTCGGTGTAGGAACGTAAATATTGAAAAATTAAAATTGTGCATATTTTAAAAACGTTCAAGAGATTTTGTTTATTATAAATTTCAATATATTTATTTGTAAGACTCTATTATTGATATTTTTGAAGTTATTAAAACATTTCCTATAAAAGTTAGAGAAAAGTACTTTTTCTCCTTCTTTCTATGTATTTCATCGATACGGACGCAACTAAATATATGGTCCTCTTTATTTCGCGTCTCTTGCACCCCCGCTGCCATCGTAGGCCGCAGATATCACCATCTCTTCTTAAAAAAAAGTAAATATGCAGTCCGAGCAAGTGTATCTTTTCTAATACTTTAAAAAACCATATTTAGCAGATAGACAAACGCTCGGAGAATTTCATGACTTTTATTTTGACACGAATATTGTAAAAATGTAGGGTAAGTAACTCAATTTGCAATTAAAAACTTAAAACAAAATAATATAGTTAAAAATATTTGAGTTTTTTTTAATTAATGTATGTATATTTCAGAATAGATTATTTTAACTTTTAAATAATATAACATACACACACGACACGCACACCGGCACGCGAATACACACCCGCTCGCACATGAACACATATTCGTTTCTGAAAACCATGATTTAAAATACATCAAATGGAATAAAAAAGTGTCGTTTTATACTAAAACAGTATATTAAGAAATAAATTGATGTTACAAAATGTCCAAATTAGTTTAGTAAAATTAACTATTTTGATCATTAATTCAAAAATCATTACATTACAAACGATACAAACCTTTTGAACCTAGTTTTAAAAACCATTCAGACAGACAAACAGTTCAATACGCCATTTAGATATTTACTATAAATTTTAAAATAATAGACAGTCACTCGCAATTTTATTTGCTTACATAGATTTATCGTGAATTATCATATAATGTTGTTTGGCTGTCTTGACCTAATGACCTTGTGTGCGTCTACAGTAGGCGATGAGGCAAACCCTCTGCTCTCGGTTAATCAGTACACTGCTGACATCCAACATGAGAAGTCATACTTACTTTGATTCTTTGGGCGCGGCCAGGTAATTCTCATTAGTGCAAGAATGTTTAATGGCCCCACTTCTCTGGTTTATTTTAGTTTTGTGTGTTTGTTGTGTTTTTAACGGTTTATTTCTATAACTTCAATTAATCTAGTTATTTCTTTTCTTTCTAAATGTATTTGACCAAGAACCGCAAAGTCAGAAATTAATAACAACTTTAAATTAATAGAAAATATATACTACTTTATTTTCTGCTTATTCTAACTAGTCGCTGTAACATTGGTACAAACTTTATTAATACAGGTGTTTTCTTTAACTGTTAGTGTTATAAATATGTTGTATAATGTATGAATATGTGTTTTCCTTTAGCGCAATGGCCAAAATTCTGGACGGAAAAGCGCTGGCGCTGGAGGTGAATAATGAATTGAAACTAAAATCCAAATTGGGTCAACCGAGGGTCATCGAGCACCATCTTTGAGATGCATCATTGTTGGAGAAGATCCTGCTAGCCACACTTATGTCAGGAACAAGATAAAAGCTGCAAAGGATGTTGGTATTTTGGCTGAAACAATTAAGTTCCATGACATGATGACAGAAGAACAATTAATTGACCAAATTAATGCTTTGAATGATGACAATGAAGTTGATGGGATTCTGGTACAATTGCCATTACCAAGCAGTATGGATGAAAGGAAAGTCTGCAATGCCGTATCTCCTGAAAAAGATGTAGACGGTTTCCACATAATCAATATTGGCCAGCTCTGTCTAGACATGCAGACTATAGTCCCGGCGACTGCCTTAGCCGTTGTTGAAATGTTGAAACGGTAAGTCACATAGTAAATATATGATTTTTTTTAAATCTTGTTTATATGTCTTTGTATTTTTATATTTCTTGTTGTATTATTTTGATATTGACCATCAGGTTTATAACTAAATAACTTGAAGCTTTCGTTCAGACCTAATTATCCCCACCAAACCAATTGTGTAAAAACGGGAACAAAACCAATTTTTTTGGTATGAATTAACGCTCTTCTTGCAAAACAAAGTTTAATTTTTATTTTCAATATGATGCAATAACAGAATGATATCAGTTTCCTAATGCTCTCCCTGTTTCATTAATAATTTAAAACATTAATGAAATAGTTGTTTTATCATTTTTCCAAAAGTAGTGTTACTACATACACTCTTTCGTAATTAAAAAAATTTCAAATGCAATGGTAAAACAATTTTCAACTGCTCTATTATTAATATTTTTTTCTCGAAGATGTTGGCATTATTTGTTTAGTGTAGTAGACGTTGAATTGAAAACTTTATAAATATGTTATTTCATGTAACTTATTAAGTTTTATTCATAATGACCATTATTAATTAGCTTTTTTTTTCTCAGTTTCAATATTGAAACCTTCGGCCGGAATGCAGTGGTAGTTGGAAGATCTAAAAATGTGGGCATGCCTATTGCTATGATGCTGCACAGTGACCGAAAACATGATAGCGGCCTGGGCATGGACGCCACCGTAACCATCTGCCACAGATACACACCTCGAGATAAACTAGAACAATATTGCAGAAATGCCGACATAATCATCACTGCTACTGGTAAATATTTACTTTCAAAGTTGGATTTTGATGACTTCTAGAATTTATAATTTCTGATTATACAGCAGATAGAGATTGTGTAAAGAATGAAATATTTATTTTAACTGATGATTGAATGCCAAGTGAAAACTAAATGTCTTGTGTATTTATGTAAATACTTATATATTTACTAATTAGAAAGGTACTATTTCTCGATTTGTATATGAAAATAAATGAAGGGCTGATTCTCTTTGTTATAGGTGTCCCGAATCTAATTCGCGCTGATATGGTAAAACCCGGCGCGACCGTGATAGACGTAGGCATCACGAGAATCACGGATGAAGAAGGCAAAACCAAGCTTGTAGGCGACATAGATTATCCAGGTAATAACTGGTGTGTTTTTATAGGTTAAATTGCCATTGCAAATAAATACTATTTAATATCATTACAATATTTTACACTTTGAAAGTGATCAATTTGTTTGATTTATGTCTGCAATTTTATAGAACTTACCCTTTTGTTTAACTAAATATTATTATTATCGCCAATTTCAATGCTGGTAAATCCTTATCATTGAGGTTAATCATTTTGTCTGTCAGCCTTGTAAGTTTTATCTTTTATCAGAGATATTCTTATTTTGTCAATGGAGTGTTAATCATCAGTTTTCTTCCAGAGGTGAGCAAGGTGGCGGAGCAATCACTCCGGTACCAGGTGGCGTCGGCCCGATGACGGTGGCGATGCTGATGCAACACTTTCCAAGCTGCTCAAAGGATTCGCGAGAGAACTACTTACCTACAGTAAAATCTAGGAAACGTTAACTACGATTATTCAAATCTTGACATTTTCAATATGTTATCATATTTATATGTATTGTTTAATATTCCATAGTTTTAATGTAAAACTTATATAAGAATTATTTTGGAAACTAATATTATGAATGCGGAAATAATGACATAATTTGTTGCAGAAGAGGCTATATCATTTCATGAAATCAATGTTGTTTCCAGATTGTTAAACATCCCAGTTGATAATACTTAAGATATATTAGTTTGTAGTTTTATGTTTCTTCTATTATTAAGCAACAGTTTTAATTTTGATGTAATTGCAATACTCTTACGTATAGAATCTCATTAGCTAACCATACGTTTTGTCATCGGGCAGTAAGTGTGTTATGTCATTAGAAATGCATATTTTACATTCCAAATATTATTACGAAATTGCATTTACATATTTATGTATATATTACTTTCGCAAATAATTCCCATTTATACCTTTTTGGTAAACTTATTAATTATCGAACTTTTAATATTTACCATATATTTATTTCAAAATTAAAAGTAGCAAATTGTCTAAATTTGTGTAAGGATGGTTTTGATTTTGTATGAAATACGTTAAACTTTGTATTATTAATATAGAATTAAAAAGCACTCATGCCTTGTAAACATTTGTGAATGTTTATCAGAGTATTATTTAGAATAAGATTTAATTAAAAAATAATTAAATTAATTTTGTTATATGTAAGAGCTGTGAGATATAAATGTTCTTCATTGTTATTTGAAGAATTTTGTATTCATTACTTTATAGATTAGTTTATTAATAATTATCTATAAATTAAATGAAAATAGAATAAATTAAAATTGGGATATCAGCTACTCTTTTTTATTTCGTCATCGTCAACATACTACCTAGTACTTAGGAAGATGCGCTTACCAACAGTTTTTTTTTATTTGCTGTCATAAACTGACTACAAAAGATATAAATACTTACTTTTAGAATCCGTACAGGGCTTGAAAAAAACAAAGCATTGTTAGTGAAACTATAGCATCAAAAAGTTCCAAATGCAGTGATGATTATTTTTTTAAATTAATAATTCTATAGCGAACGGAAAGATAAAGCAGGACGCTCTAGGCAAGAGACTATAGAGATATTCTTGGCGTCAACATAATGAGCGAAAGGGATAGTCCTATAGAAAGACTTTTCTAGTGGGCCATGCTAGCCCAAGCCCCTTTGACCAGGACAGAGCTTAGCACTTCGACTGTTATGGAAATATTACTGGTGTACTAATAATTTTTACCAACACCATTTTAAAATCATCACGCAATATAAATATCTTGTCATGAGTTTATTGCATTGATAAATTTCATGCTTTTGTTGCCCATTTCAAAATTCTTATAATTCGATATGTACAAAATTTGATTGCCTTTTGCATGGCACACCAAAAAACATCAATTCTAATCCATTTTTTTGAAATACGTCCATACATAAAATTTATTTCATTGCAGATTCTGTTTGTTTTAAATGAATGCATCCAGACTCCCTCTTGTTGTGTAATCAAAGACGATTCACTTACGAAAGAGGCAATTAATGCAAACTCATTCTATTTTATGAAAAAAAATTGTGTATTGTTACTTTATTATTTATTATATATATGTGTAACATATTTTTGTAACATATATATATATAGCACTCGCATACTCACGCATTCGCACATACACACGTATACATTTCTGAAAAACCTTGATTTAAAGTACATCAAATGGCATAAAAAAGTGTCGTTTTTCACTAAAACAGTGTATTAAGGAACAAATTAATGTTACTAAATGTCCAAATTAGTTTCGTAAAATGAACTATTTTGAAAAAAAAAAATAAGAAATTTTTACTGATTTTTAACAAATTATGTGTAAATCAAAATACAAATTAAGTATTTGACTTTTAAATTCCTTAACAAGTAGTTGATTTTTGGATTAAAAATCATGTCACTATTTAATTCTATAGCAAAACATGAAATATTTAAGTGTTTTTATTTTTAGTGAATGTTTTCATAATAAGCAATTAATTGATAATTTAGGGTTAAATGAAACATACACTAATTCTTATTGCATTACGAATTTTCAATATTATATATTTTACCCCATCTCAGAGGAAAAATAGCACAGAGACCGCTTAAAATTATCGAAATTGCTTCCAAAAATGTATTCCTTTTGAGAACCTGCACAAATGTATAAATTAGACAAAACCAAAGAAATATGGTTTCGTTTTTACTCGAAAATCAGCGTATACACTTGAAACGGCAAGTGGACCATTTGGATTTTTTAGTACGCGGTTAAAATAAAAAGTTTATGCTGTGGTACTCACAGTTTATGCTGCGGTTATATTTAATTTAATCGTGTGTGAAAATATGGCAATCAAGTGTTTTCTGCACGATGGCGGGTTTTGGTTTTTATCAATTTCTCTTGTTTTGCACGGAATTTAGGATATATAGTAAACTATCAGGTCACCAAGAATAACGACATCTTATATTTCGTGTCAGGACGTAACTTTCATTCACGACGGATGCAAAATGTTATCGAATACATGAATTTCAAAAACGTAAAAGGTTTTTAATAATACGAATGTAACTTTATGTGTTAGCAACATGTTGTCAATAATAATGATCATTTTTTAATATTACGATATCATGTGTGAACAGTTCTTCATAAAATATAAGAAAATAACGATATTTATTACAAAATTATAATTTGCTCTTAGATCTAATGATGTTTTGTTGTTATCTATATCGATAATTTTCAAAACTTATAGACAGACTTTATCTTGTATTAGTCGTATTATACACCCCCTACTCTGTGTATAAATTGTGATTTAATAACAATTCTTTCTGATCGCGATCCCGCTCTCTATTTCCATTATCTATGCTTTCTATTCCAATGCCAGTCTTTGTGCCGATATCAATCTTTTCTTGGGCATCGCTCCTTATTTCTGGTTTTACATTTTTTTTTATGTATTAATAGTACAAATAAGTTTCCACCGTATTGAGAGATGGTATGGCACGAGGCTTATGTTAGAATTCTCAGATGATAATCGGCTTGAAAATTAGGTTGCTCATTCAAGAACAACATAACCCTATCATATTATTAACTTCATATTAGCATCATATATTTTTTTTTATCCAAAAATGTCTAAATTTGAGCCAAATAACCGTCATTTGCGGGAACTTTTAATTTACTGCTTTAATTTAAAAAAAAAATGCTGCTGAGGCACATCGATTGCTCGTAAAAGCATATAACGAGGCTGCCTTGAGTGAAATAACATGTTATGAGTGGTTTCAAAAGTTTAAAAACGGTGATTTTGACATAGAAGATAAAGATCGCGGTGGAAGGCCAAAAATTTATGAGGATTCAGAATTGGAAGAAGATTCGTCTCAAATATAAAAGGAACTTGCACTTACTTTAGAAGTCACTCAGCAAGTAGTCTCGCATCGTTTAAAATCGTAAGGAATTATTCATAAACAAGGTAATTGGTTTGCATATGAATTAAAGCCGAGAGACATTGAACGCCGATTGTGCATTAGTGAAATGCTGCTGGCTAGGTACAAACAAAAAAAGGTTTTTACATCGAATCGTCACACTGGTGATGAAAAGTGGAAACATTATGATAATCCAAAAATAAGAAAATCGTGAGGACTACCTGGCCACGCGTCGACATCCACAGCAAAACAGAATATTCATAGAAAAAACTCATGCTGTGTATTTGGTGGGTTTAGCTGGGTGTGGTGTATTACAAGTTGCTTAATCCAAGCGAAATAATCACAGACAAGACAAAAATTTTCTTCTACATGATAAAGCTAGTAGCATGTGGCGGTTCCGGTGAGAAACTATTTGAAAACACTTGATTGGGAAATACTACCCCACCCGCCGTATTCACCGGACATTGCGCCACCCGCCTATCATCTGTTGCAGTCAATGGCATATGCTCCGTCAGAGCAGCGATTCACATCATATAAAGATACCAAAAATTTGGGTTGATTCGTGGATAGCCTCAAAAGATGAGGAGTTCTTTAGACTTGGAATCCGAGCGTTGCCTGAAAGATGGAAAAAAAATAGTTACTAGTGATAAACAATACTTCGATTAAAATTAAATTACCGTTCTTTCACAATAAATATCATTTTATTGACGGAAAACGGCAGAAACTTATTTGTACTCCCAATAGAAAAAAATCTGTTTCTTATTCTAGGAGATAATCTACTTCTGTGCAAAGCACGTTGCTAAGCTTCGATAACAAAGCAGTGGACATTTGACATATACAAAATGTTCAGCTCGTTGTATATGCTTAAAATGTAAAAACACTTCCGTTTCAGTGCTACTGTTATATTTAATATGGATTAAATCTAGTTCTAAAATGGCTGAAACTATTAAATTATCTGATATTTTATTTAATCTGTAAAATAAAAATGGCAGTTTTATTAAAGTGCAACAAAAAAACAAATATCGTTAGTTAAACTGTTCATACAGTAATTTTAGTTTTTGTGCACTTTTTTCGTTATCTTGTTGCGATATATATATTATTTAATTATTTCCAATCGAATTCTGGAAAAACTGGTAGATAAATATTAAGTAAACATTAGTGACCGATTCGGTATGAAGCGAGTCAAAGATATGACAAAATGCAATATTTCTGACTAAGAACTTGTTCTCTTAGACAAAAAGTAAACACGATTACATTGAAACTGATAAAATTTGCACCCTATCGTATTCTCGCAGTGTCTTCAGGTATATTTTTGTCATTGTAGAAGAATTTAATAATTCAAAATGGAATTGTCTAAAGATTTCTATATGCAAATGATATCTGTAAATTAATGTAACTATATGATATATATATTTTCTTTAGAAATATATACCCTTCAGAAATTCGTACATGTGATACTACACGAAATATATGCAATGAAAAAACAAAATCATTTTCGAGACCTTTTTGGTTTAACTAAATTAAACAGAGCATTCTCTAATATTTTTCTTTCTTATGCTCGTATTAATAAATCGCTCTCACATTAGATCTTAAGACTTATATCAAACGATGACATCTCAGCTGTCAATATTAGTTTTAAGTCATGGACGAATTAATAAACCAATCCTAAGTCATACTCATATGATGTCTAACTCAAGTAGAGTATCTTATGTATCTGTCAAAATTAATGAACATTTTATTTGTCGGAACGAACTAGTAACGTTCTATTATAGGAAAAAAAATTGAAAAATGAGTATCATCAGTAATACAATATAAATGAAAACTATTGTATTAATGGCATTATATAATCATTATAAATATTATAATATATTACAATCATAAAATTCATTATTTTATTGTTATGTTTTAATGCATTTAATGCACATATTAGTAAATAATGTTAACTAACATATTTTTGTTTTAATATTTTATTGTGTCAGAACGTAACGTTGTCGTGCGCCATTGGTGCAGTGTTTATGGTTGTTTATTGTGTTGTGAGCTTCAAGAGTACATTTTTGGAAAAATTATAGAAGTTAATTAATTTTTTGCTTCCTAGTATTTTTGTGAGCAGTTATTATTTTATTACTGTAATGGATAAAAACACATATTCTCAGTATTAGAAAAAAATATTTTTGTTGACTATGTTTTTATATTAGCAAATATAAAAACATAGTCGAATGCAAGGATACGAGCACTAACACCCTTAAATCAAGGCACGTAGCATGGGATCGGATAACACGAGAATTTCAAATCCAGATTGTATGTATCAAGTAAGTATCATAGGCAAAATCTGAATAATAATTTTTAATGTTTGAAGTATTTATCTTTGACATATATAAAATATACACAAAATTTCTAAATATTTTTATTTCTTTCGAGGTTTTAGTCACCGGAGCGAAAAATTCATCATAAATATCATAATAATCATAATGATTATAGATATCAATATCTTCCATTATTCCCTCTTTTTGTCTATGCTCGATCTTAAGTGAACTAATGACCACACTTAGCTGATATTCTTCAATACGGTATCATAAAACGTTACATAAGAACGCAAGTTACGTTTATTAATACGTCAATACACAGATGTTATTTGACAGCATTCCGCTGATATGTGTTACCACAAACCGAACTTAAGTAACGTTTATTAATGAGCAACAGATCTTAAAACTGTACTGAATACAGCTCTTAGAGATAAGAGCGATTTATTAATACGAGCATAAGTGGCCACTACTGCCCATGGATACTTGCAACTCCAGAGGAATCATCAGTGAGAACCTTTGGATAAGATTAGGATATCTGACAGAGGCGGGGTGGGGTGATGGAGAGGAAGTCGGCTACCGGAACTCTTACTCGCTCGCTGGATGAAACGAAATAGCGAAAACTTAAATCTGCATTCTGTGAGAGTTTCAGATCTTATCGGTCGAGCTGAGTCATTTTCGTACTGCTACATTGTTAATAAAATTACACTGGAGTCTTCGTTAATCACTTCCGCATTTATTAAATACAGATATTCAATGCTGTGGTATATTCCAGCAATCTTTAGGTATATAAATGTGTAGACAGCCTGAGAAAATACTTATTTTAAAACATGAGTATCACGTTTATATTATTTCCATTAATTGCTTAAATAAGTGAATATTATCTAAGTGTATAGAATAACGTGATTATCATGTTAATATCATGTATATTAATTTATTTTACATATGGATATTCTATAGAAGTGAATAACACCTGTACATAGAAACCAGAAAAAAGAAAACAAAAAGTTACAAGAATAAATTGTAACAAAAAAAAAAACATTAAAATAAGTACTTAAAATATTATATTGTGTAAACTGTATAATGCATAAAGTCACAAAGTACCATAATCATAAAGTTTAATTAGGTATACATTTATTTTTATGATATCCCAGTGATTTTTATTAACCGAATTTAAAAAATGAGGTTCTATGTTCGTTTGTATTTTTTTTATGTAGGTTCAGCGGTAATTTCGTCAATTGTGGACCGATTTCGAAAACTTTATTTTATTTGAAAGCGTATACTGTCGAGGTAATTCCATCGTTACCAAGTTAGGATCTAATGATGGGATCCCAGGAAAATCGAGGGAAACCCTTAAATATTACAGGCATGCATTGCGTGTTTAAGCTCTTCTTTAGGGTTACGAGTTAAATTGGCAAAAACAGAACTCTTATAGTTTCGTCATGTATGCTCGTCCGTCCGTCCATCCCTATGTCACAGGCATTTTATTTAAAAACTACATGACACATATTGATGAAATTTACAGTGTATCTGTTTTGTATAAAATGCTACTTAATTTGATAGTTAAACAACAAAAATAAATATGTCTAAGGGGGGCACTCCATACATGTAACAGAAGCTGAAAAAAATTTGTTTAGCAAGCTTCAACGTCTAGCACATATTTCGACAGTTCTTTTAAAACACTTAAGTGTCCAAACATTTTTTCTGATTCGTGAATAATTTCGGAAATAATCGCCCTACAATTAGCAGAATTTATGTGTTCAGTCCACTATTTTCTAAATTGTATGCCCAAAAGATATGAAAATATAGCTAAGACTAAATAAATACTTTCAACGAAAATTATTTGGGACAGGATCAGATATACTGTTCTTGAGCTATTGCCGAAAAAATGCGCTTCTCAACAAAAGGACGTAAGTGCCATGAAGATACGCTCTTTTGTTGATGCACTTCAGTTTAGAACACTAATAGTAAAAGTCGACATAACTACTTGTTTTTATAGTTATAGGCGACTAAAGTACTTATAACTATTCTGTGCATGAAACATGTAAATAAAATTTTAGAAAATCCAAAAGTGCACGCCTCACAGTGGTCGTTAAATTTTTACAAATATATATATAATTTTATATATTAGTACGGATGTTTTTTCTTGTCATTCGTGCATTTATATAAGTCTATAAGTACATTATGAGTAACATGAAAAAAATAGTTCGATTTTTAAAAGTAGAGCACTACCTCAGCGCTCCACTTATGAGGCATGCAAAATACCACATATGCGTTGTGAACGGACCTAAGTTTACGTCTATATATACGGACCTAAGTTTATATATATATACAACGAACAAAATGTCCAGTCGCATTTTTATAATACTAATTACAATTAAACTACGTTGAATTAGACCGTGATCTTTGAAAGCACTTAGTTTAGGTTAATACCTACTAGTGTTTGGAAAAAAAATGGACTAGATCAGTTAAGTTTTTCGGGAGTTATCGTGACCACGCGAGTATGGATACAAACAGACACACGGACGTCTACGGAATGATTTTGTTAAGCATTTTTTTCATTAATTTAAAAAGCAAAATGTTATAAGTGTTGAAACTAGTGTTTTTCCTTGATATTCATGTGTAAATATTATGATATAAATGCGATAAAAAATAAATAGAGACACTTTTAGTTCAAAAAATCATTTGATTTTTGTAAGGCGAGAGTAGAGCACTACCTCAACGCTCCGCCTATGAGGCGTGCAAAAGTGTAACAAAGAACTTTTTTTCTTTAGTGCAATTCTTCATTATAATGGCTTCGGAACATTAAAATGACTCCATGATTAGTTCATTTTAAACTTTGTTTAAAAAACCATATTAAACAGATTTAAGCTTTATTATAACTACAAGTCTTGCAAAATTATCAGAAGTGTCCCTTACTTTAATTGAATTTTAGGGGTATACAATAATTATTTGGAATGTAATAAACAATTTTTCCGTCACTTTTGATGCTTAGGCAAAGAATATTATGTAAGGAGACAATGTTCTTTGATAATAATGCATTCCGCCATTTAAGAGATTAACCCGAACAGACAAACATACATTCAATTTACATAAACGTTGTTCGCATCAATGTTGGATTATTTACTGATATAGAAACGCATTCTGGAAAGTATATGATTTTTTACAAAAATTCACGGTATAAACGATGTGTGAAAGTTGTCGATAATAGTTTTGATAAGGCACATCATTAGACGTTGTTTATAAATTTGAAAAAAGTGTGCATCCTTTGTCAGAGGTATGCTTGTCATTTATGTTAATATCCCACTGTTTCACTACAGACGTCATAAGAAAAAAAAGTCCATGCAGAAAGGAGTTTGTTGCTATTTTATCACTTCCTCTATGCTATCTTTACTCTAAGAACCCTATGAAAGCAGATGATTTGATAAAACATCTTTATGATACATTTGGATGGAATGACGTACTCATGTTTAATTTTTCTTTTATATTTTTCCATATATACGAAATACAGCAAAACTAATTTTTTTTTCATAAAATAGAATAAGTTTGTATTACCTCTTCCGTAAATGAATCGTCTTTGATTACACAACTAGAGGGAGTCTGGATGCATTCATTTAAAACAAACAGAATCTACAATGAAATAAATTTTATGTACGGGCGTATTTAAAAAAAAATGATTAGAATTGATGTTTTTTGGGGTGCCATGTAAAAGGCAATCAAATTTTGTACATATCGAATTATAAGAATTTTGAAATGGGTAACAAAAGCATGAAATTTATCAATGCAATAAACTCATGACAAGATATTTACATTGCGTGATGATTTTAAAACGCTATTGGTAAAATTATTAGTACACCGGTAACATTTCCGTAACAGTCGAAGTGCTAGCGCTGTTCTGGTCAAAGGAGCTTGGGCTTGCTTGGCCCACTGTCCTGGTCAAAGGGGCTGCATGGCCCACTAGACAAGTCTTTCTATAGGACTATCCCTTTCGCTCATTATGTTGACGCCAAGAATATCTCTATAGTCTCTTGCCTAGAGCGTCCTGCTTTATCTTTCCGTTCGCTATAGAATTATTAATTAAAAAAAATAATCATCAATCCTGCATTTGGAACTTTTAGATTCTATAGTTTCACTAACAATGCTTAGTTTTTTTCAAGCCCTGTACGGATTCTAAAAGTAGTATTTATATCTTTTGTAGTTAGTTTATGACAGCAAATAAAAAAACTGTTGGTAAGTGCATCTTCCTAAGTACTAGGTAGCAAGTTGACGATGACAAAATAAAAGAGTAGCTGATATCCCAATTTTAATTTATTCTATTTTCATTTAATTTATAGATAATTATTAATAAATTAATCTATAAAGTAATGAATACAAAATTCTTCAAATAACAATGAAGAACATTTATATCTCACAGCTCTTACATATAACAAAATTAATTTAATTATTTTTAATTAAATCTTATTCTAAATAATACTCTGATAAACATTCACAAATGTTTACAAGGCACTTGAGTGCTTTTTTAATTCTATATTAATAATACAAAGTTTAACGTATTTCATACAAAATCAAAACCATCCTTACACAAATTTAGACAATTTGCTACTTTTTAATTTTGAAATAAATATATGGTAAATATTAAAAGTTCGATAATTAATAAGTTTACCAAAAAAGGTATAAATGGGAATTATTTGCGAAAGTAATATATACATAAATATGTAAATGCAATTTCGTAATAATATTTGGAATGTAAAATATGCATTTCTAATGACATAACACACTTACTGCCCGATGACAAAACGTATGGTTAGCTAATGAGATTCTATACGTAAGAGTATTGCAATTACATCAAAAATTAAAACTGTTGCTTAATAATAGAAGAAACATAAAACTACAAACTAATATATCTTAAGTATTATCAACTGGGATGTTTAACAATCTGGAAACAACATTGATTTCATGAAATGATATAGCCTCTTCTGCAACAAATTATGTCATTATTTCCGCATTCATAATATTAGTTTCCAAAATAATTCTTATATAAGTTTTACATTAAAAACTATGGAATATTAAACAATACATATAAATATGATAACATATTGAAAATGTCAAGATTTGAATAATCGTAGTTAACGTTTCCTAGATTTTACTGTAGGTAAGTAGTTCTCTCGCGAATCCTTTGAGCAGCTTGGAAAGTGTTGTGCATCAGCATCGCCACCGTCATCGGGCCGACGCCACCTGGTACCGGAGTGATTGCTCCCGCCACCTTGCTCACCTCTGGAAGAAAAACTGATGATTAACACTCCATTGACAAAATAAGAATATCTCTGATAAAAGATAAAACTTACAAGGCTGACAGACAAAAATGATTAACCTCAATGATAAGGATTTACCAGCATTGAAATTGGCGATAATAATAATATTTAGTTAAACAAAAGGACTAAGTTCTATAAAATTGCAGACATAAATCAAACAAATTGATCACTTTCAAAGTGTAAAATATTGTAATGATATTAAATAGTATTTATTTGCAATGGCAATTTAACCTATAAAAACACACCAGTTATTACCTGGATAATCTATGTCGCCTACAAGCTTGGTTTTGCCTTCTTCATCCGTGATTCTCGTGATGCCTACGTCTATCACGGTCGCGCCGGGTTTTACCATATCAGCGCGAATTAGATTCGGAACACCTATAACAAAGAGAATCAGCCCTTCATTTATTTTCACATACAAATCGATAAATAGCACTTTTTATAATTAGTAAATATTTAAGTATTTACATAAATACACAAGACATTTAGTTTTCACTTGGCATTCAATCATCAGTTAAAATAAATATTTCATTCTTTACACAATCTCTATCTGCTGTATAATCAGAAATTATAAATTCTAGAAGTCATCAAAATCCAACTTTGAAAGTAAATATTTACCAGTAGCAGTGATGATTATGTCGGCATTTCTGCAATATTGTTCTAGTTTATCTCGAGGTGTGTATCTGTGGCAGATGGTTACGGTGGCGTCCATGCCCAGGCCGCTATCATGTTTTCGGTCACTGTGCAGCATCATAGCAATAGGCATGCCCACATTTTTAGATCTTCCAACTACCACTGCATTCCGCCGGTTTCAATATTGAAACTGAGAAAAAAAGCTAATTAATAATGGTCATTATGAATAAAACTTAATAAGTTACATGAAATAACATATTTATAAAGTTTTCAATTCAACGTCTACTACACTAAACAAATAATGCCAACATCTTCGAGAAAAAAATATTAAACAATAGAGTAGTTAAAAATTGTTAATTAAACAGAGAGTGCATTAGGAAACTGATATTCTGTTATTGCATCATATTGAAAGAGATGTCAAAAAAATCATAGACATACATTTTGTGTATGTACAGTCTCAATTTGAATCGATCCCATTTATATCCTATAATCTATGGAAATCGAATGAATGTAAGATGTTTGGTTTAAAGAGTACTGCATCCAGCAGGCATCATTTCATACCATGAAAAAAATTGATTTTGTTCACTTTTTTACACAATTGGTTTGATGGGGATAATTAAGTCTGAATAAAAGCTTTAAGTTATTTAGTTATAAACCTGATGGACAATATCAAGATAATACAACTAGAAATATAAAAATACAAAGACATATAAACAAGATTAAAAAAATTCATATTTTTACATATATTTACTATGTGACTTACCGTTTCAACATTTCAACAACGGCCAAGGCAGTCGCCGGGACTATAGTCTGCATGTCTAGACAGAGCTGGCCAATATTGATTATGTGGAAACCGTCTACATCTTTTTCAGGAGATACGGCATTGCAGACTTTCCTTTCGTCCATACTGCTTGGTAATGGCAATTGTACCAGAATCCCATCAACTTCATTGTCATCATTCAAAGCATTAATTTGGTCAATTAATTGTTCTTCTGTCATCATGTCATGGAACTTAATTGTTTCAGCCAAAATACCAACATCCTTTGCAGCTTTTATCTTGTTCCTGACATAAGTGTGGCTAGCAGGATCTTCTCCAACAATGATGCATCTCAAAGATGGTGCTCGATGACCTCGGTTGACCCAATTTTGGATTTTTAGTTTCAATTCATTATTCACCTCTAGCGCCAGCGCTTTTCCGTCCAGAATTTTGGCCATTGCGCTAAAGGAAAAACACATATTCATACATTATACAACATATTTATAACACTAACAGTTAAAGAAAACACCTGTATTAATAAAGTTTGTACTAATGTTACAGCGACTAGTTAGAATAAGCAGAAAATAAAGTAGTATATATTTTCTATTAATTTAAAGTTGTTATTTATTTCTGACTTTGCGGTTCTTGGTCAAATACATTTAGAAAGAAAAGAAATAACTAGATTAATTGAAGTTATAGAAATAAACCATTAAAAACACAACAAACACACAAAACTAAAATAAACCAGAGAAGTGGGGCCATTAAACATTCTTGCACTAATGAGAATTACCTGGCCGCGCCCAAAGAATCAAAGTAAGTATGACTTCTCATGTTGGATGTCAGCAGGGTACTGATTAACCGAGAGCAGAGGGTTTGCCTCATCGCCTACTGTAGACGCACACAGGGTCATTAGGTCAAGACAGCCAAACAACATTATATGATAATTCACGATAAATCTATGTAAACAAATAAAATTGCGAGTGACTGTCTACTATTTTCAAATTTATAGTAAATATTTAATGCCATATTGAACTGTTTGTCTGTTTGAATGGTTTTTAAAACTAGGTTAGAAAAGTTCGTGTCATTTGTAATGTTAATGATTTTGTTTGTAGACCTTCTATATTAATATATAAAGAGGAAGATTTTGTAATTTATTTTATTTGTAAGGGATAATCTCTGAATTGGTGAATTAATTGTAAATATTTTTCATTAATAGGAAGCTACATTCAGGGACATGCACAGAGATTCAGACAGGGTATGCAAAGCCAAAAAAAAACTTACCAGTTTCAGCATTGTTTCAGTTACGTAAGGTATAAAGATCTTATGGTCGCGTCGGTGGGTCACTTACCGCAACAATACTGGAACTATTAAGTTTTTTTTTAACTTTGCATACCCTGTTTGAATCTCTGTGCACACCACTGGCTACATTGTCCGAAAGTACTGGGCTATTCTTTATTATGGAAGTTAGCATTTCTTCCAAAATTTTACCCATGTGTTTATATGAATTGAAATGTTGTAAAAGCAATGGTAGCGTTTCATCTGGTTCATTTAAATACCTATAGATTTTGCTGTTTCGATTTTATTTTTCATATTATGAATCATAATTAGAACAGATCAATTCTGGATTCATCTTGTGACTATGCGGAGGAAGGCATCACAGGCAATACTTTTATTTTAAAATGTAAATGTATTTCTTTATGGAAGCCGAATTTCGAAAACCTCGACACATGGACATTAATGTGTTATAGATGTCTATTTTATGATAATTCAGATAAGGACCTGAGGCTTGGGTTTTTATTCTTTATTATCAGAAGATGAAAGATAAGAAAGACTTCATCACTTTAAGCTGAAACTATTGAATGTATTTAAAGGAAATTTGACATAAATATAACTTAAGCTATGCTTTAACACTGTTCATACTTTTTAGCCTGGCAATTGATACGATTCCCATGGAAAAGTTATGTAAATTTTCATAGATGAAAGTAAGACGTTATTAAGTGTAAGTGAATATTAACTTCTGGACAGATAAACGAAAAATTTATATTCCTAAAATCTAAGTAGATGAGCTTCTGTAGGACTCAACCTATAAAAAGTAAGGAATTCATTCAATTTTAATGTGAATAAATTAACAGGTAAAAACTATTTTATTATAAGTATAGATGTGAAACTTTGTTCAGATGAGCACTAGAATCGCGAGCTGGACAGTGTCATAATCTAGAGTGGGATCAGAATCACAAATGCAACTAGGGTTGGAATCAGGAGCAGGAATCTGAATTTCAATCAAATTGAAAGGAGTACTAGATTGATGATTGATAAAAAGATCAAATAAACATTAGATGAAGGAATTCATTCTATCTCCTTGTGGATATATCAACAGGTGGAAGCTAGTAATCATTAAATGGATTTTAATTCAATTCAATTCAATTCAATTCGGGAACACTAATACATGGTGTTTCAGGATGAAGATTTAAATTACAGCATGTGAGTATTTTATGTAATATGATTATATATTAAATATCACTTTTAGAAATTAACACAAGTTGATATGATGAAGATGTATAAATATCAGTAAAGATAGTAATCTGTCATCAATTACATCAATGGCTAAGGAAGGAGCAAGATTGGCATCAAGACCCCCTATTGGGATAGCGGTATTGGAATTGGACCTGACAATGGAACCAAAATTGGCATTGATAACAAGATCATGATCGGGATCAGATTGATCGAGAGATTGAGCGAGAACAGCTAATATTAAAAATAAAAGTATTTATTCTATATGTATACATACAAATGAAACCATGGGTATATTTGAATCATAAAAAAACAAAGCAATTATTGCTGAATGTTAATTTGTGCCCAACGAAGTGGGCAGGTAACATTTAGTATATTCTAAAATATATTTACAATAAGATTAAAAATGTATATGTTAAAATCCTGAAAGGAAACTAATACTTATCTATATAGACACAAACGTATATTCTGTAAATAGTGAACTTCACTAGGAGAAACACCGATTTAATGAATTTAAAAATAAAATAGTGATTTGATTTAATTCAAATATGGATTCTATGTACCTATTTGAGAAGCCATTGCTGCCGCTGATACGAGACAATATGATAAAAGTTATTAATAAAGAATAAACATCATTACCAGTTTTAACTGACCATGATAAAAAAATATCTTCATTAAGGAACACAAAGTTCAATTGATATCAAATTACGAGTTACAATTCAGAATATACCGGTTAATTCTGATTCTCTCACATGGATCGCAACAAAAGTGTAAACAGTTCAAGTTATTACCGGTTTTAAACTGTTGAAGTGCGAAGAATTAAGATAAATACTTATATGGAGTATGCTACAACGGACTACTTCCAAAAACATCTGTAATATACGACATGTGTATACAGAATAGAACAAAGGGTACATATCGTGTTGAAATTTTCCAGCGAAGATGGTAAGTAAACACCGAACGGCATATCATTTCCTGTTACAAGAAATGGATTGAAATATTGGAAAATGCAATATGTTTATAGTTTGCATAATATTTAGAAGAATAAAGAATCTATAATGATTACATTGAAATAAAAGTATTTGTTGAAACTCCCAGAAATTCATAGTCAAGTGAGTTATAAATTTTTTTTAAACATTTCCATTTCGGAATGAATGAAAACAAAGTATTTATAACCCAAAATTTAATATTGAATTTTTTTTTTAGTTTTATTGTGTATCTTGAATGAGATTATTTATTAGATATAACATATAATAATAATATGACAAACTAAAGTGGTCTATGCAACATTATCAAAATTATGAGAAAACAGGGGCAATACCTTTAACTTTACTGTGGGTTTATAGATTTATATGAAATTAATTAAATGTATTTTTGTGGTAAAAATCATCTGTGTAGAAATGTAACATAGAGCACTTTTGCATTAAAAGAATTTATATTTTTAAATCGGAATATGAATAAAAGTGGATTTTGGGAAAAAATATTACATAGACCACTTAGTTCCTGGCTTGTCATATAAACTCACACCTATTTCCCAGAAGGGTAGGCAGACTATAGATTTCCATATGGTACAATCAATGCATATTTCTCTTGCCTCACTGAAATCCAGCAATCTTTTCATGTAAGCTCATCAGTTTCGGGTGCATAAACAATTGGCCCTTTCTTAATATGCAACCAACATGGTCGGCATAGGATTTTCTAGGGCGACCCTTGCCGACTTTTCCATTACACACATTCACTCTATAGATTTGTTTTGTCAGTTTACTTTCATTCATTTTTTCCAGATGGCCAAACTTCCGCAACACAATTCTTTCTATTCTATTTGATATAACCTAATAAAAAAAAGGAAGTAAAAGCTATCACTTGACTCATAATCTTGCGCTGTAACTATTCGACATATAGATAACCTTAGAACAATTTATTGTATAGATAAATTAGTCTCGGATTCCAATGGAGTTGCAGTTGAACTAAACCATATGAATTAAATCGTGATCTTAAATTTGACGTCCACTTTGCCATGACGTGTAATAAAATTCTGAATATGTATATCAAATATCTACTTACGTTTATTAATTTACGAAGTCACTTAAACTTATCACAAGAAATAATACTCAAATCCGAGAGTCATGGACGACTGGATATAATCTGGTGTGAATATGTTCTGGATTAGACAAAACGTGGCTGTATTTAAGAAAAGAATTAAGTATACAATAAAAAATCGCTACACAACGTTTTCATTTACGTGATAATTCATAGTCAAAATTGACGGCAATTTCAAACAAATGTCAACGTCAAAATAGAAACGTGGACTTTGATTTTTTTAAACAGGCAATGTAGTACATATGTAATAAAATCATAGACAAACTTTTTAATTGTTTGTCTATGCGGATCTAAGGATTTTGATGAAAATTCGTACAGTGATAACATTTTGCTTTTCATGTTTATTCATATAAATGAAAAAATGTGACTAGAACAATATTTTTCTAAGCGTTACTCAACTCAACTCAGATGACACTGCAATAAATTAAATAGATGGTACTTTATGACATTATTAACTTGAGAACAGGTAGCAGTTAAATTATGTTTAATATACCTATATACAATATGTATCTAACTAAATCTTTATTTTCGGAAATAAACATAAGGAAATTGTATTCCGACGACAAACTAGAAAAACACTGAGTAAAGCTTGGTTGCTCCTATATTTATTACCTATTTATGCTTGATTCTGGTTTTGCACATTGTAAATGACATGGCAGTTTTGGTAGTTTTTATTTTCCTTTAATTCTCACTTACTTCCGTATCTAATAAGTAAAAAAAGTGTTATAGCTTTGAAAGTACGTATATTCAATAGTACGTATTCAATACAGTGGGAATAAATTAAAAAATAAATTTGTATAATACACATTGTATAACATATTTAATTACATGCAAGAAACATAAAACATCAAAAGGTCTTAATTTCTTCATTAAAATACCTCTGGGACATACTATAGCAGTAACATTTGTATATTTGACATATTTTATTTTGTGATGTATCCTTGTTTGAAATATTTTTACAATCAACATACAAATAATATAGTGGGCGTGTGATTTATCGTAATGTCAATCATAGTAAACATTACGATATGACGTTTTGTAACGTTTGTTTTCTCTTTAATGTCGATAAAACACAAAAGCATGTTTCCTTGTAAAGCCAGTATAAACCTAAAATTTTAGAAAACTCGTTTTTGTTCAAATTAAGTAAAGTATCCATGCCGGCTTCGTCATTAATTACTTGATTTATTATGTAAGTTGATAGAGTACCATTTTCGTAAGTGAAAGTGACCAGTTTCTAACTGTTTTACCACGCCTTTACAGAGATTCATTAATTCCTTCTCTGATGATGAATCTATAATTAAATAATCAACGTAGAAGTCATGATAAATAACTTCTGCTACTAGATTGTCATGACAATCTTTGCTTAATTGTGACAAACAACTGGTGGCTAGGTAGGGCGCAGACGCGGTGCCGTACATGACGGTATTTAATTTATATTGCTTAAATTCCTCGTGAGGCTCAAAACGTCATAATATCTGCTGTAACTCGCGCTGTTCCCGCTTTACATTAATCATGTGGTACATTCTTTCAACGTCCGCCGTAGCAATAAACTCGTGTTGACGAAATCTAATTAAAATGCTTAATAGATCGTCCTGCATGCTAGGTCCGACCATTTGTATATTGTTAAAAGATAGTCCGAACGACGTTACTGCTGAAGCATCAAAAGCTACTCGTAATTTAGTGGATAAACTTGTAAGTCATTGTATGCCGTGATGCGGTAATAAGCAAGTATTAATATCATTGTTAGGATTTTTACTTTTAGTCATGTGACCTAATGTTACATATTCACGCATAAATTAGCAATGTTGTTTAAATAATACATCTCTACTAAATCTACGTTCTAAAGATAAAATCTAGCTAAAGCTTATTGATACGAATCTCCGAGTTTGTTAGATGACTCTTTTAATGAAATAGAGACGATAAGGCGCCCATTTGACTCACGCGTTAAGTTATATAAAAAAACGTTGTCACATAATTGTTTTTTTTTAATATTTGTTTGTAAGAAGGAATAGATTCAAACTTAAAAAATGTGTAATTGTTATCGATTTTCATGTGATAAAGTAACATGATTTCAGTGAATTATATTTGAATTAAGATTTGTTTGGACAAGACTGGAAATTAACCATCCGAATTTGGTTTTACATAACGTCGCCTTGGTTTTTTTGCCAAGGAAATGTTGCTAAACCAAAGTGCATTACAGAAGACGTCTGCTCTAAGCAGTATATCTAAATCAGACGGCGAGTGATACATTGGAACTGCTAATGTAATATTTTGCGGGATATTTAATGATTGATAATCCACTTATGTAGTAGGCAATAATTGTGTGATGTGTGGTACAATGCAGCAAGTAATTTTAGTTTTATATGAATTCATGAGCAAAAATACAATGACATCACAATATTTATTTAAGTATGAGGTTTGACTGTTCAACCCTTCAACTAATGACATTGAGAAATTGAATTATGTAAAAAACTCAATGAAAAATTAAGTTTTCTACATAAACTTTCGGTTAAGAAGCTCGAAGTGCTTCCGTTGTCTAATAATGCACGCACTGTATATTTCTAACCTTCACGATCGATAAGTTGAACTAAAGCTGTTGGCAACATCCCACGGCGTTTATTAATGGCAGATAGGGCAATATTATTTTGTGTATTACTAATTAACATTCGAGTTTCAGATGAAGTTTGCGGTAACGACGGCGGCGAGGGTGGCTAAAGTACTACATTTTTATTAGGAGCAGAGGTACATGGACTTGATGCAGGTGAATCATGCGTGTGTAGTAAGTTATTGTTTGACTTATTACATATACGACAAGGCGGTATTCTACAATTGTTTGCTGTATGACCTTGATATAAACAACTTAGGCGTAATTTAAGAAATTTAGATTTCGATGTTTTATTTTCTAATGGACATGTTGGAAATTTTTAACAGTGATAAATGTATGATAATTTTTACATAACGCACAAACGTATGATTTTCAAACGAAGATTGGGGGCTACTACTAAAGATTTTTGACGATTATATGTGACGTCACTATGTCTGCGTTTTGTATGAATTGGTTTCCAAGAGATCTGCATGTTTTTTTAGGAATTTGTTGAAATTTTGAAGTGCTTTTTAACGTGTTACGATGAGTTTCCCATTCACGATTGTGACGGAATGTAATTTACTAGAAACAATGTACGCAATAAATACATATCTAGTGATGAGTTGGTAACTTAAGTGTCTTTAAAGCTCTTAGATTTTTATTTACTATATCAATAATGATCTGTAACTCTTTGGAGGACACTTTGTTTTAGGTATCATTATTGAAAATGACTTGAATGTGGTTCTTTATTGAAAGTTTTATATTATTGACGCGATTACAAAGTAAATTTTAGGCAACATCATAACTGTTAGCCGAGAAATCAAGCGAAAGTGTAATTAAAGTAGCACTGTCTTTAAAAGCTGCGAGTAAGTAGTGAAATTTGTTCATTTTTGGAATGAACGAATCAGAATGAATTAGGGAATTGAAAGTGTCACGAAACTCTAACTAGTCATGATATCGACCCGAGAAGGTAGGTAAATGTATGGTAGGTAGTTTAAATTTGGGCCAACCTCTGTGACCATAAGCAATACTGGAACCTGTGGCCAACGTAGAACTGGAGCCGCCTGGAGAGTGCTCGTGCCGCTCCAACACATTTCGAGCCAGTATAATAATCCTGAAATAATCCGGCTCGAAGGACCATATATTGGAGAGAGAGCGTTTTACGTTCGATCTCAGTCGTGAAAGTTGAGAAAAAGAATATGTGACTTCGCGTAACAATTATTTAATGACAAATAATGAATTAAATTGAATTGAGCAGTGCGCTCGATAATAGGGTAACGGACGATGTAAAAGTGGCGGCGATGATTCTATGTACCTCGTAATAAAAAATAAAATTGATTCGTTGTATATGTGCGTGCTGTGTCAATCTGGAGCACACATGCAAGGCATCAACACTACACATTCTATTTCAATGCGGGTGGAGGTGCAGGGGGAAAGGTAGTAGTAAATAAGAAAGATTTCTTGTTTGATCAATCTATTTAAAGCAACTAGGAAATGCCATAAGTGTAAATAATTTCGCAACAAATGCGTTTGTTAATCCATAATACGTACATACATGTACATTTGTTTAGGATTTGGAGCCTTTTGAATTTAAGTAACTTTAATAAAAGAGTGGCTAAATTTGGCTACGTCCCAGACGACAGAAATCCACATTACCCACCAAGGGCGGATATAGCCTTGGAGTCAGGGAGGAGGTGACGTAGTCGAAGTTCAGTCGGGACAAGTTCTATAGATGGGGAGGTGTTAGACATTTTGGTCTCCCACTTCTGTCAGGTGTTATTGAATTCTGAAAAGGCAAATATCCATTACACTAAATATTTATTATGTACTGAACTCTCAAAAAGGGTTGATCCAATTCAGCTTTTAATGAAAAAGAGACATTTAAATAATTTAATAATTTTTGAAATAGCTCTTCCCTGTTGTTAGTTTTATAAGTTCCATAGAATTTTTTAAATCTTGGTATATTCATGTCTGTGAAATTCATAACACCATAAATTTTACAATTTTTTTATCATTAAGTTGTCACTAAACTTTCAAAACTAAACTTGAAAAAACTTTTATCTCCCAAACTGGTTACACGAGTAACTCCCAGATTAATTATTTTGTCTAATCATTTTTATTTCTATCAGTACTTTTAAAGGTTTTATATTGTATTTTTGGAAAAATGATGGATTGTAATCTCTTTATTCAGCTCGGACAGCTATCGATATACGCCGTCTCTTATACTTAAACTTACCCGTAAAGTTATTAATTCCCAGAAAGTGCATATAAGATTTTCGATCACCTATCAGGTAGAATGTTCACCGGAATTACCTTACTTTTTGAAAATACATTTTTAGTCAATTATATTACTGCATTGAAATTTCTACTAGCCTTAGATACATTTTTTTTTATTTCTTTGAAAATAAGTTGGAAAATACCTGATCAGGTCTTAAACCCGGCTAAATTATTTAACTTTTATCTCAACTTTTAAATATTATATTTAAAGTTATTAAAATTTCAAAATGCTTCAAGATAAATTTTGCGAAAAACATTTCTGTACTTTAAAAATTTAAGGATCTGTGTTAAGTCGCACTACCCTTCAGCCATGTCAGCATTTTTGTATTTAGATATTATAAAAAAAGTAATATACAATTTTTTGAGGTACCTCAAATACCTACCTAAAATTACTAACAGCTTTCGGGCCATTCATTTGATCATAATACTAAGTCAAAAACACAGTTTATCAGCTTATGGGGGTCATGACTCAATGACCCCCAGATCCGCCTCTGTTATCCATGTTAAGGGGCGTCCGTTAATTACGTGACGTGATTTTGGTGATATTTCGACGGTCACATCCCCTTTAGTGAGATAATGTAAAATTTAATCGACCACCCTCCCCCTCCTCCTGTCCAAATGCCCCTGCTCCTGACAGAAATTCTTCTTCTTGTAGGGGTGTAACTCCACGCATACATTATAACTACCATGATAGCTCATTTTGACTGAGTAACAGCGTCGACTTAGCTGTCGAGTAACGAAACATGTATGCGTGTAGACAGTAGGTCGGGACTTATCCGGCTCGTACGCCGCAGCGTTCGTCGAGTCGCGCGTTTGGCTGGCTGGCCGGTGGCGGCTAGACAATCGAGAGGTTACTGAGCAATTTTATGGTGTTCGCATAATTGCGAGAAATATCATTGTGTAAGATTTAGCCCTCGTTTTAGTGGAGAATTTCTTGCAAATTTTACTGCGTGCAGAAAAAAATACGTGATATTCGTCGAGACCCTCCGCGCCCCCACGTGACTTTGGGTGGGATTCGGCTCGACCTCCCCCTAAACATGTCACGTAATTAATGGATGCCCCCTTACGTCAATTTTGCTAAAAAAATATGTGATATCTAGACAACTCTACAATGATTATTTGTGACGATTTCTTATGAACTGAATATTTTGTATGACATTGTCATTGTTACAGCAGATTTAGTTAGGTGGGATTCCATATGAGAATTTTCTACCTCTTAAGAAATTATATAGTTGGTAAGATAATATATTTGTTCGTAAAGCGTTTAATTCAATCTTTGAGTGAATATTCAAACGAAAAACATTTTCCTGTTAGCACGTACGTTATTTTTTTTTCGAATAGGCGTCAGTAATCGCGTACATCTATCGCTTTATTGGAAGCAAAAACATTTAATTTAATTCGTACTTTGATCAGGTGTGCGTTCTTCGTGCCATAGATCCTGTCTTATCTTATTTAACTTCTTTTAAAAAAGAATCTCTCGATATATGATATCGGTGTTTATATGAATTTAAAAAAGATTCTTGATAAAAATTTACATCATAGAACCTGAATAAGCACTAAAATCGATCTCTTGAGCGTGATGAACTCAATAATTTATTACTATTTTATTTTTGAACGACTTGAGCTTGATAATAGTAGGAAGTTTCAGTGATGGCCTACTGTAGTCCCGGCCTAGGGGTAGAGCGAGTGGAGCGGTTGCTATAGGCTTCATGTGACTAGGGGCGTTAAAAAACCAAATGCAAAAGACCATTTTCAGCAAAAAAATAAATTTTGATGTTGCTTTCGGAAAGACATAGAATAGTGTTACGATACTAAAAGTTACTTAATTTAATTTAAGCTTAATAAGTCTTGATTTTTGCAACAAAAACTTATTTCGAAAAAGTAGCACTTATTATTTACTTATCATGAAGCCGAATTAGAATTTCTGGAAAATTAGAGCACTGATTTGAGGGCGCTGAAAAACAATCGCGCTCCACCTGGTCAGAACTAGGGCTGGCGCTGACCTGTAGGTTTAACCGCCTTTCAAATTTTTAAGCTCAAGAACTCATACACAATATTTATAACTCAAGGAACTTAAAGATATATCGATAAAGATCATAGCTGAAAGTTTTAGGGATGACCTGCAGGGTCAACTGTCTTTCAAATTTTTAAGCTCAAGAAGTCAAAGACAATATTTATAACTCGAAGAACTTAAAGATACATTGATAAATATCACAGCGGAAAGTTTTGTGGGTGGCCTGCAGGGTCAATCGTTTTACAATTTTTGTTTTTTACTTTCATAACCAGTAAAGTCCAGCGAAGTGGGCGGATGACCTCTGGCAGTATTATAAATGTTACGGTATTGTAATGTTTGCTTAGATGTTCGTTTTTCAATCACGCGCTGATACCTGGACGGATCTTAAGCAAATTTCGTGCAGAAGTAAATTATATCCTCGTATAGGATATTATATATATTTTATGAAAAAATTTATAAATACCCGTTAAAATGGTAATTTGCGAATACTAACATCACTAGCCAAGCTGAGCATCAAGATCAGTACCTGGGCCGGTATTGGAATTGAGAGTTGGACCTGTCCGGATCCTGTAGACGAGTCAGCAGTGACAGCGAGAATAGGAGCGCGATCGGGATTCGCATTGGTAACGATATCGGCTGACATAAAACATAAAAGGGTTCAGTCTATGCCCACTTGCGTGAACCGCGAGAGTGTTTGATTCATAAAAGAAAAAAAAACAGAAAAAACTGAAGTGGGATAAGTGCAAGTTAAATTCGCGCGGAGAGGGGGCACGGACGACGAATGTGTTATGTTTTGTAATTTATTTTCTTTGAAAATGCAATTTTAACCTTTCCATTTTCTCACTAGTACGTATAGTAGTATAGTACAAAATTATACTTATATATGTAGATAGAATTATATATATAGAATTCAATGATGGTTAATTATTCCAGTTAACAATGGAGCTTTTAAGTATAATTGAAAAATTGTCGCTATTTGATGCATCAATTGCCATACTGTTTTGTCTACCTATTGTAAGAAATTTGGAAAAAATATTTTATTAATTATAATATGATATTGATTTTAATAATGAAATTATAAATTTTATTGATCATCTTTTTAATTTTGGTGTAATGAAATTATAAATTTTATTGATTAGATTTTTAATTTTTGTACTAACAAACTTACATTTTTTAGTTCGCGGATCATGATTAGTTTGCTGATTTTTGCTTTTATTTACCAATGAAGAGGTAAAAGTTTCCTTCGAGTCAGTCATATGAATTTTAACATTTGTTTTATAATATTTCAAAAGTAACCTTACCTTTTTATAACATTTTTACATAATGCTAGTCAATGAAAATAAGCATTGTAATCACAAAGATTAAGTTGTGATAAAATGTAGGTTTACAATATTTTGGGCCTGTTCCACGTTATTCACGTAAATAATATCTGACTATACAGCAGTTGTACATCCGCATTGT
The DNA here is from genome assembly GCA_005406025.1 of Eumeta japonica. NCBI lineage: Eukaryota > Metazoa > Arthropoda > Insecta > Lepidoptera > Psychidae > Eumeta > Eumeta japonica. Next base: position 168,335 of record BGZK01000415.1, read on the forward strand.
TACCAACACTTACATATAAGTATATGTATTAGGTTGGTAATAGAGAGAATGTCACTTCCGTCCGAAAACTGTTACTTCCGTTTGAAAAAGATGTAAGTTACTCTCAAGTCGCAGTTAGAGTAGTTTTACTTTAAAATTACTTCACATTTTATCCCCAAAACCAAGCCTTGAAATACAAATTTAAAATGTATAAAGGAATAGACATGAAGCTTAATTTTTAGCACATTTGCCAATGTCATAAATGCAAAAAATGTGTATTAGTTGTATACAACAACGAACGCGTGCAGAACGTCGTGATTTTCTTACATAAAGACAGTTTATAAGCCGGAGATTGACATAGATTGCTATTGTCAGCTCCTATGGGACAGTCAATATAAATAACTCTGTAACGGCTTAGCCGATCTGAATTAAGGGTGTTTGGATTGACTTAATCTTAAAATAACTTATGGTATGTTTTTTGTCTCATCAAAATGTACGCATTTTGTACTCTCAGTACGGTTTAAATTTAATCTACATTGAATAAATATTATAAGCGGGTGAAACCGCAAGCCGCATAATCGAACGAATGATCGGAATCGAGAGCAGGATCAGAATTAGAATTGAAAGCGGAATTTGGATCCGAATCGAGAGAGGTATTGAAATTGGAAGTAAGAACGAGGCCGGGTCCGAAACGGAAAGTAGAATTGGAATCGATAATATTGATATTGAAAACAAGTTGGGGACCAGGATGATGAGTGAGAGATATTGCTTGATATAAAAATGGAGGAATCCATTATATGTCAACGCCCGCTGAGCTGCTGGCGAAAGCTAGTGCTTAAAACATTTTGATAAGCCACGGTTAAAATCTTTTGATCCAAAGGTTTCGTAAATGAATGGACGTTATTTTTATTACGAGTTGATAGATATGAGTCTAAATTAACATTTCTAAGCATGAGAAATTTTAGCCACATTTAAGAATACTTCTAAAGTTATCACGAACAGATAAAGAACAGTGACTTATTTTTATGCGCAAACACTTCATTAATTAAATTTTGTATGTCGTCAGCTATTCCAATAATGTCCGGTGAATACGCTGATAAGTTGCGGTCACGTTGTTGAAATAAATCTTCGCGGGGGGTAATACAATAAAAACACGTTCTTGCGTCAACGCCGTATCAAATAAATCATTAATTAAGTATGGAAAACCTTTGCTACACATGGAGATCGATGAGCGAGGGTTATCGGCTAATTAATACCGCTCATAATAACAATTATCACGTTGCCCGTGGAAGAATCAGAGCGGAGTCGAGAGTAAGTTTCCCATAATAATGTTATAACTAATTAGATGGGGGTAAAGCAATATTGTAAAGATATATTATACGAAGGCCTAATTTAATTATGTAGGTCGCTTTTAGGGTTCCTCGTGATTTACTCATGCTCATAGTAATTAAGTATGCGGTTAAAAGGCCCAAAATGTTGTGGATGTGCCTACAGGAGTACGGAGAGATCCTATAAAGTTTTTCACTATAATTACTAGGTCTTTTTACCTCGTAAAGGGAAAATGACAGTACCTGGCTGTAATGATGCTGGATTTTAATGATTTTTTTTAGATTTCTAATGCCATAAACAAAAGAAATTTACCTATTGAAAATTTGCTACAATTATGAAATCCTTAAAATCCATAAAAGTGTATGAAAATATAGCATTATAAAAATAAAATTATATACAAATATAAAATAAACATAAAAAATAGAAAGAAATCCAAAAAAGCAAAATAGTTAAAATTTTTAGGAATTTTCAAGTATTGATTTTAAGAAAATAATTATTTTTACAATTTGCAAGACAATCTATAAAGAATATGTAAAAAAAATATACTTTTAAAATAATATATTTTAAAAATGGCAAAAGCTTCAAAAAGTGACACATGCAAGAAAATTTAAATAATACAAATACATAATTTTCCATATAAAATAATTTGTATACAATTTATGCTAAATAATAATTACTATAAATTTGAATGACATAAGTATTAATGAATTTCTGTTGAAAGAATAATAATTACCTTAAGTAATTGTCTCCAACGTTTTCGTTTCTTTTACTATTTAAGCAGCTAATTGTTTTACATTGTATTTAAAACAATTTAAATTAATTTTTCTACATCCACAATCAGAGCCATACGTAATTTTACATGAACAAAAATCATTAAAAAAAAATCAGAAGCTATAAATATATAGGTTCTGAATTACGGTGCTCCTAAAAATATTTAAGAGCACCATATATGCTAAAATGCTTGAAATACCCCATCGCATAATATTAATAATGTCAGAATTATCATCAGTAAAGATAACAGGTACATCTTGTAAAGCTGTGCAATTTTTGATTAACTTAGTAAATTTATTTTTACCGTTTTTATAAAACACTGAACTTGTATCACATCCAGTCAGTACATGTGGCACCTACTTTTCAAGAACTTTTGTTATAATTTTATTTATTTTCAATATAAATTAAAGGATTCTTAACAGACTAGAGATATACATTTGTAAAAGAAATATACCATATATTTCTGAATTTTTAGTTTTCCTTTTGAGAATTTCAAATTCTTCCATTATAGCTGGATTCCAAGCATAAACATAATTTCACTTTACTATATTAGTACAGAAGTTTATTTTTAACCATTAAAGTCAATCAAATTTATATGTAATGTACTGTATTTATATAAACCATTTTTTTAATAATATAACTGTACATTCTTAGATACTCAAAGGTATTCTGTTTTTACGTTTACTTATATGCTTATCATATGAAAATCCCTATACGAAATTGTAAGGCGTTCTCGTAATTTAAAGTTGACCTTGCTATGTTCGTACAAAATATATTTGCGGGCTAAATTATCTGTGAACGTCGTGGGAGTGTCTTTGACGTGCGAGCCGAGATAAGAAGTCAGAAAATGTGGTCGTGTTGTACAAATAACCTTTGGTAGCGTCAGGCTGACATTTTGACCTGTGGGATGTTTTGTCTCGTTTCTTGATAATTACGAAATTTTATTCATGGGAAGCATGTATCTGACTCGTAAAAAAATGATTCACTCCCATTGGCTTTAGATGGCCGTTTTTTATAGCAGCGGTATAAAATGACATATAATAAAACCAGCGATCTGAAGAATTGAGAAAAGATGAATTACATTATAAGCACATTAAAAAATCTTATAGGCATATACTCGGAGGCATATACATATACTTTTGTATTCATGCGTATACAAGGGGCGTTCACTATAAAGTTGAGGATGATTTGATGAGTACATACTCTTTGGAACCAAAAAAAGTAAATACTGGCTTGTAAAGATAGATAAGCTTTTAGAATCTCAAAAAATAAATAAATTTTAAACTTGTTTAACTTAAACTGTTTTTTTTAACACTGAAAAATTATTTTGAGATATTGAACTGGCTTGTAAAGATAGATAAGCTTTTAGAATCTCAAAAAATAAATAAATTTTAAACTTGTTTAACTTAAACTGTTTTTAACACTGAAAATTATTTTGAGATATTAATTATTGGCTAAATATTACTTGAAAGCGTTGAATATAAAGGTTGAAAAGAGTGTTTGGTGTATCTGGTGCCGATTTGATAAACAACGAATTATTTTAATTTTTTATAATAAAAAACGCCACGATGAATGCTTAAATTCATGACTTATTTTCTATTTATATTTTTTGTAAAAGTTTCATTTCAACTGGGCAAACAGAATCTAAATGGTCATTTCACGAAAAAAGAATTTTATTTAAATCGGTCTATCAATCACAGAATTAGTTACAATAGCTATGTACTTAATAGGATTTGTGCATTTTTCATGACAAAATCGAGCCTGTACCATACTTTGGTTCATAAAGTATTGTTTGAAGTCATATGATTAGATTATGAAAGCTTTCTGAGACACTTTTAACAATATAAAGCGGGTATGAGTAAATTAAAAAAAAAAATGATAATAATTTATTGTTATTATTACTCTAATTATTAACAAAAATTATATATTCCATAAACATTTTCATTTAATATCGAATATACATTTACTGTTGAATATAAAATCAGAATACCGAATAAAAAAATTAAATATCAACTTACCCTAATGGGAATATTAAAATGTAAAATCTTTGTTTTTTGCCTTTGTTTGTTCGAAGACATCACCCGTTCAAGAGCGTTTGGCGCGAGTCGCCAACGAACATAAAACTTTCACGACGCAATTTCCATTTCATGATTTATTATGATTATAGAATAAGATTTAGAGTAGCAAGACTCTTGTGATAGTTTGATGGCAACGCTCGGCGAGGGCGCTAGTGCCGCTAGTTCACCACGGCGCTAGTAGTTTGTGGACCATTGTACACACACAAAACACTATTGCATTTTACATGATTATTTAGACAATCTTAAATATTAGATCCCATCCGAACGAAGTACGTTGATTAGTATGATTGAATTACACCATACTTGCGCTCAAATTATATCTCTATCTTTCTGTCTATAAATAGTATTTATTTAAGTTAATATTTTAAAAGTAAGAGTTCTCTTCAAGTTTTAGTTCTACATTTATGGCTGGATTTTGCGTGTCGTACCGTTCCCTCAAATCCGTTTCTCGGTTTTATACTTTTACAGGTATAAAATCGAGAACGATGTGAGTTTTATAGGTTGTCGTGATAGGCGTGTGTCACCCCACTGCCGGCGCCTACCCCACCACGAATTTGTTTCATTTCGTGCTTTGACCTGCTGCAGGCTGGACCAGCGTATGTTGACGGATTTAAGGACTGTTGACATTTTGTGGCGACAACTTTCTAGAAAGTGTTCTTTGAGCACGGAAGAAGTGATTTAATTTAAGTTAAATAATTGGCCGTGGATTTCATGTTTTATAATATACATATATTAAAAATATGTATTGCGCTTTATAATTTCCTCGTTATGTGTAGGAACGCGGATTTAATAAAAAAATACTGTGAAATATTTTATATCGAACCCGTTTTACTCGTATACTAAAAGACTGTTCACTGCAGTATCCGAGACAGAGTAATAATCAATGTAATATTTCCTGTTTAGGGTTCCAAAGTCAAAGGGTGTCAACAGGACCCTATCACTAAGGCTCCGTTGTACGTCTGTCCGTCCGTTTGTCTGTCTGTCAACGAATCTCATGAACTGTAACAGGTAGATAGTTCAAATTTTCATAGAAATTGTATTCCTATTGTTTATATAACAACAAATAATGAAAATAAAATTAAACTGAAAATTAAAGGGGACTTCATACATGAAACGTGTTTTTTTGGCGTTTATTACTCGATTTTAATAGTAGCAACAAAAAGGGGTTTAAAATGGTCACACAGTGTGTATTACTATAGTCGTTATAGAAAATAATAATAAAAATAAAATATAGTTAAAAATTAAAAGATCCTCATATAAGAAGCGAACGGTATTTTTTGTTTAATCTTAACATATGTTCTTTTCTTCATTCACTGTTTTTAAAAAGTATGTAGTGTTCAAAATTTTACGGGTTTTACGGAACTTTTCGCGTACGGGTCTAACTAGCACTTAACCTTTTTTTTAGATATCTACACCTTATTGTTGACATAAGATATTTGATTATCTAAAATAAAGGTTTGGTGTTAGGGTTACATGTAATTTATGGACCTCTCAAAATGTTTAAAACAAAGTGGTGCAAATCTTGTATAAACTTGGCGTCTCGTTCGTCGAAGGAGCGGATATAAAAAAATGATACGTGTCAGCCCCAATATGCGTCTGGTGTTTACTCCTTAAAACAATTATTTTGGAACATACGATAGGCTAAAGACATAAACAAACATATATTTTATAATACTAATAGAATGTACATACTTTTTTTATTCATATTTATCTGATTTTATAAAATATAATACATGAATCATGTTGCTAAAGAAAACTTTGAAACTCAATAACTGCACAATAAAACATTGCGTTTAACACCATATACGTAGAAAGCTTAATTTATCTATGTTAAAAATAAAACATTTATGAATCAACAATTGAAGAGAAATATACGCGTTCAGTATATAATATGCGCGAATGCGTTGCGCGGAGTGGCAACGTAACAACGACCTCATTTGTTTGTTAACACTCGATTTCGTTCGCCAAGCACTTTGAGCACCACGGACTATACACGAAAATCGATTAAGGACGAAACTCCAATAAAGGTGCAATTTTTAAAAACTAAGTAACGTACATATGCGTCACGGCTATTAGAAATAAAAAGATAACTGTACCGTTCGTAATAATAATGGAAACTTAGTCGACCGGCGTCAATTTAAAAACATCCGTCGCTATGTCAATTACACGACTTGTTATCGCAATTATTTAATGAAATACTCCGAGCGATTGCTGTACTACTGGTATTTTAGATTGATTGAAATGATACGTTGTTGACTCGCTCCAACCTTATACCGCATTGATAGTAAGTTAATAGTAATAGTAACAAGTAATATTGCGAATTTTTTGTTACTAAGCGATATTCATGAAATATTTATTGCATATAAGATATATGTCAGAAAAGATGTGTTTTGTTTCTGTGTATTTAATTTAAATATACTTTTTTGTCTAATGATACATTTGATGGGTGAATACGTATGTCATTTAAGAGGATAATCTCGAGGCGATTCAACTGATTGTAGAAAAAAAAAAATGGAAAATAACAAGAGTAAGCAATTTCGTGTCTATTTTTATCTCGTGAAGACCACAAAATAATGTATGCGTATATCAGGAAGAACAACGGAGTATTCTGTAATATAATCAGAAAAGGGGTACAAATTACAAACTGAGAGAGAGAAAGGTAACCATAAAAAAAAATTAAAACGAACTGGGGGAAAAGTATTATCGTATCTATATGACGACGAAAGCACGCCTTCATAAGAGATGCTCAAAATATGACACAGTTAATCTCCTCTTTAAATCAGCCTTTGTACGGTAGTAACATATTTTTAACCGACTTCAAGAAAGGAGGAGGTTTCTCAACTCGACTGTTAATATATATATTTTTTTATGTGTGTTCGCGGATAATTTCGTCATTTATGAATAAATTTTGATGATTTATTTTTTGTTTGAAAGGAGATATCCCAAGGGTGATACCATGATAAGGAAACTTGGATCTGGTGATGGCATCCCAGAGAAATCGAGGGGAATCCTCAAATAATACAGGCACGTACAGTGTGTTTAAGCTTTATTTTTTAGTTATTCAAGTTTTTGCTTATGATGGAAGCCACAGCACCCCTTAATGGTTAGAAATTAAGGATAGTACTGCAATTTGTCGCTAGTAAGACTACCTACTACTCAATGGCTATTATAAAACCTAGTATACGCGGAACTAAAATTAATTAGCTATTAATCTACTTACATATTTTCATTTATTTATATAATTCCAACGTACCAATCGTAGCAGTAACACATCAGAAATTTTAGCGATAACATTTGAAACAGAGTGAATTAAGTTGATGTGAAAGCGAATGAAAATGTAATCTGTATGAATAGTAGAACTTTTAAATTACAAAGAATAACTATAATTTATGTAGTTTGTGTAATAATAACTCGGTAGTTATTCTCCAACTAAGAATTTATAGACCCTGGAAGGATCTATACACTCTTGTGGACAGTAAATTCTGGATCGGAACTGCTTTTCCTTGTTCCGAATAAAAGTAAAGAAGATGCCTGGCCAATTTTGTTAACCATGGCCTAATCCACATTTAATGTGGTTAAATGAATTATATAGCCAATTTCAAGAATGTGTTGCCTTTACAATGATCTGGTATCTAAGCACGATGATCTAAATTAAATTAAATCACATACATTCAAATGATTCATGCAGGTTGTTCTCGGTTTATGCTAAACCGAAAAGCATTTTGTCTTTGTTTGTATCTCTGCTCATTATCATTGTTATGAAAATTATCACTATGGTTATAATTTTTACATAAATAGTACATAATATAGTAATAACATGTATCAATCATTTTTATTGCTTTATATTTTGCGTAGGTTTTAATTATTTACTACTTACTTAATCACTGTCTGCATAGCATGCTGTGTGCACATAGTTAGGATCGCAATCTTGTTACTAATACGAAATTCTTATGCCCACTAAGAATGCAATTAAGGCATGAATGCACAATTTTATGTATCTTATGAAATAAATAAATAAATAGTTTTAATTATTTGATAATTAAAAAATAAGAAAATTAAATTTTCAAAAAATAAAATCTTTCTAAAGCTTTCGAAACATATTTAAATAATTTTTAAATACACTCCAAAAATAACTGATTAGTTGTTTTTGGAGTCGGTTCCAGCTAAAGAAGAATCAGACACGGTTGTCTCCTTAGAAGATATCTTTTTGACTCAATATTTAACAATTCATTTTGATGTTTATATATTCTGTAATATGTTGTATTAGTTTTTCTGTCTTGCTAAAGCTGGAACCGATTTCAACTAAACAACTAACTAGTTGTTTTTGAAGTGTATTTAAAAATTATTTAAATAGGTTTTGAAGGCCTTTAATTAAAAAAAAAAAAAATGTTGTGTATAATGATTTATAAAATCTAATAGTGTAATATATTTGCATAAGATTTCAATGCATCAGAAACCTGCAAGAATGTTAAAATTCTATTTAAATCGGGCAGAAAAAGCCAGTTTTCTTCTCCAAACAAGAACAAAATGGAGAGCAGCGAATAATTCGATTATAACGCGAACGATTCTTTTGATTTAATTCAGTTTTTTTTTTTGCGCCCTAAGTGAATATTTCGCATTGGCGAAACTCGCGGGATTCGGTAAGTTTTTAAGGGAGTAAGCGAACGGAGTTTGTGATGAAGGGAGTAACTTCCCCCGGCCGCTCAGCTGGCTAATATTCAATTAAAACTTTTGAATTATCACTCAAAACCTCGGGCTAACGTTTTCTATTTACGGTACGTCGCGAATAAATTCTGTCTCTATTTTATAGTCGAACTTGAAAGTTTCGAAAGTTCCCTGTCGCATTCGAAACTTTTGCGAATTCATCGCTTCGAATGAGGAGATATAATTTTCGATTTGCATATAAAATTAATAACAATTTTTCCTTCGTATTCACAACTTTAATAACTAAAATATTCAAGTTTGTAATACATAGCATTAATAATTTATCTTTTAAATACATACATACATATATATATATTTACATTATATATATATATATATATATATATATATATATATATATATATATATATATATATATATATATATATATATATATATAGGGTGGTCTTTGAAAATTTAATTTCTTGCGACGCCCCCTTAAAAGCATCATTTTGATGAAAAAACATTGAGGATTTTTTTTTATTTATTTTTTAACTCAAAATAACACGTGCCTCAAGACGGCCGATAACGGACAACGGATCAGATGTCGTCGATCGAATAAAAGCTTTCACACGCTCATACCTCGGAAACGAATTAGTGATGATTAAGACTTATGTGAGAATTAACATTTGCACAGACAAACTGTCTGTCTATCGTGAAAATTGTGGCACAGATATCGAGGTAGCGTGCGTTCCTGATTCACTCTTTTGCTTGTCCGTCTTTTGACATTAATATGTATATTACTGTTCAAAAGAGCAAAAAATGGTGAAGCTTAATCTTAGATGAAAATTAAAGTGTAGTAGGCCGCATAAAATAATTTTCGCGAGATGATTTGGTAAGTTTTAAATGTCGACAAAAATTAGAAGACTTCGGATGACAGTCTAAGATAAAAGCTCTTATCAAAGAACTGTTTTCAACTCGATCATTGAATTTAGGTGTGGTTAAGTAATTATGCCGAAGAAAGAAGAAGAAAAGTAGCTGCTTCTTGACGGCTTATATAGAGAAAAAGTGCTGGCAATGAAAATTTTTCGTCAAGAAAAGAGACAAATTACATTTGATCCAATTTGTACAAAATACCATTTAGTAGAGATTGGATTAGGGAGTGTACCCGAACTTCTGTAAGGGTATTTTCGTGTAAAAGGGATAGTTTCACACTAAATGCAGCACAATCTAATGAAAGCTCAGAAACAGGTTTAAGTAGAAGGGCCATGATCATTCTTGACGCGATAGCAAAATTTGCAACAGGATCGTTTCGACGCGTTTACGATGTCGTTACATCGACGGATGAGAGGTAGACCTATCGGTATGATCCAGAAACAACAAGTCAGTCCAACTTGTTTTAAAATGAACTAAAGCCTACTAAAATGCAGTCAATGAAAACTTTGAACAAAATTTTGATGGAGCTTTTTTTTTATCGATCGATTGCCAGGTGTCTGTGACTTACGAGATAAAAGGGGTATTTGCGAGCATATTATTAAATATTGGCCAGAAGTTTTTACTGCTGAGAGCAGCAAACGATGGAACACTGGCCTGTGAGGGCTACTGCTTCACCATGATAACGCATTCGAGGACTCGACGTTCAAAACAAAGGATTTTCTGAACAGCACACTGGTAAAACTTGTAGGTCACCCCCCTTATAGTCCCGATTTGGATGTGTGTGACTTTTTTTGTTTCTCTAAATAAAGGATCTACTCAAGAGAAAAAAAAATCATTATAGGAAGATACAATGCTGCATTTGACAGGACTGAAAAATGTATTATGAAAATTGAGTTAGACGTATAAAACTGGACGTTGATGAAGAATTCTTTGAAAACATATAGCAGAAACATTATAACTTGCAGTACATTTTTCGTAATATTGTATTTGCATGTATTAAAGCAATAATTCGTATTTATTATTGCAATTAATATTAAATAATAAAAAAATGTGGGTTTGTATCATTTTTGCGTGCGTGCGGTTGAGGTAAAACTTATTTGGTGTTATATTTTAACCTTTTTTTTTTTGTTTGAGGTGTATTTTTATTTATTTGTAATATCTACCATGTTATGATTAAATTAAAATTCAACGAATCATGTTAATATTGACTAGTATACACCGGGATGGAGATCATGATTTAAAGACAAACGGATCAATATAATAAAATGAAGAAATTTGTTTGAACCATCGTATAATGACCAGCTGTGAGAACCCGCGCCGCGACGTTCGCATAGATGGTTATTAAAAAGGTATTACAGTTGTTCCACGTTATTTTCGTTACGTTCAAAGCATTGAGTTACTTTCTGGCAATAAAAAAAAATACAGAATACGTGTAATACGTCAAATGTGTCATTAAAAGTTATAGTGAGCGTTATAATTTTGTTGCGGGCAAAGAATCGAGAGACTACTCTCTTGAAAAGTCACAAAATTGCCACCAAGAATATTATTAAAAAAATTTAGTAAAAAACTACGAAATCGTGCTTTGGACCGTTTATGGAAGCTAGCGAATCGGCCAATTTCATATAATCTAGCATTTTTTGTGTAAATATTGTAATTGTATAAAATATGTTTCTGTAACGTCGTAGTAAAAATTCCGTAATATCGTTCCCAGAACAGCAGTTGATGCAATTAATTCCTGAGACATGTTATTGTATTGTAAATTCGATAATCGACGAAAAAGGTGCAATTTCATTGTGGCAACAAAAATATAGATCGAAAAGAAACAAAATGTCTCAATACCTTTGATCTTACCTGACAAATCTGTATTTTGCGAAACAATTTCAGTTATAATGGAAGATCATTTTTCCTACGATCAGTCAAAGAGGAATACTACTAGCGAAATTTTAGGTAATGTTGATTGCTTCTTTTAAGAAACTTTTAACTTTTGGCTCTCGGTCTGATTCCGCGAATTAAAAAAAGGCAATAATAAATATGTAATTTCATCTAAGATTAAAATATCTTTATGCAGACAACGTACGGTCCGTAGTCATGCGCATGACTCGGCAAATTAAAGTTGATAGCGAATTGCACGCTGCTACGATTTTACTTATGTCGACATAAAATTCATTTTATCGCTTATGACTATTTTAGTTTTATAGAATCGCGCCCTCTGACTTTGGTATATCGTTTTTTTGTCGTTATATTATCGTTTTTAAGAATCCATTTAGTTTGTATTTTATACTTTATTTTTTGTAATTGACAGCCGAGTTGTATCGTACCATTGACTTTCATAGATCACTTGTTTTGTACACGGCTTGTACAACAGTAGGTTTCGGCAATATTTTAAAATTACTTTGATGATATTGACATTTTGAACCAAAAAGAAATTTGATGATACAATTTTGAGGTCTCTTTATATTTTTTGGGAAAAACAAGTGCTACATTGTTTATAAATTAACTAATATATTAATGCAGATTAAGTATCTACTGCTATGAATCACAGAGAACTCGAAATCTACTCTATAATATTCACTTTTTAGTGAGAACTATTTGCGGTAACTACGTAGAAAATAAATCAAAGCAATTCCAATTTGAGGCATTTACTAGTAGCTTCTAAAAAATTCTTCCATCCACTTTCCGGCTCCCTCGTCAGGGCTCTTGTTACCAAGTGTGTTGTATTGTACATACAAAAACAATCCAAACGTGATTAAAACTCGAGAGGCTCATTAAGTAGTCTTCGAATTATTCCATATTTCATCTTCCAGCTCCATCGCCAGATCCTCGGCACCAAGTGTCATGTTTTGGACTCGTTGAAACAAATCAAATGAGCGTTAAGCTTGTGCACCTCACTAGGAACTACTGGGTAGCACCACTAACCACCTCCCGGTCGCACGATCAAATCGCTCGATAGAATTTATTATTTTGTCATTAATTTATTGTCATCGGATCTTAATACTTGTGCAGAATCCAAATTATACTAAAGTCTAGAATTAGGTGACAACTGTTTTTAAGATTCCATTACATTTTTAGGTATAATATATTATATAAATCAATACAATTCAATACAAAGCGCGTAAAAAATGTTTCCACTACGCGGCCAAGCAAATATATCAACAGTTTATGTTCAAAGGCCGCGGGATCGTAAAGATAAATCTTAACCAATCCGTACTGGTTGTTTCTAAACGGTTGCCCAACTAGTAGCAATAAGTTGCGTCATCTCGTATATTTTTCCATTGAATCTTGCAATACATTATCTGCATTTTTTTAGTAAAAGTAATCTCGTTTTCACTAAGAATACGTGTAATATTAGAAATTGTATCTATAAATAATTTCTTACAAACAACAAGGAAACTAGCTCTTTACCATAATACAAGACACGAATATTGATATAATAAAAATGAAAGTAATTCTCATATAACAGCATAAAATAAGACACTGTTTTTTGTCGCTTTTTCAAACTCCTACTATTGTTTAAAAAATGTTTCGTAAATTCAATCTTGGTTTTCAACGTGGAATAACCAGAGACAAAAGAGAATGTAACAATAAAGTAAAAGTAGTCTTTGTGCATTCTCAAAATATAGTTTTTTTCACAATGGTATCATTCGCATTGGGGAATGGTGTTGTTAAATATACGAACATTTACAGTTTAGAAAGACTTAGGTGGTATACCTATATACGATTGGGGATGAGATTACTACTTTCGGATCAAGAGTTGAGCGCTCGTCATCGTGTTGAAGATGATAGAGCGAAATCTTTTTCAAAAATCGGTAGAAATTATGGGAAATAAAAAGTTAAAAATATAGTGGTATATATATGGCACAGAAGTTGGAATGTACATTATTCTATGTATAATTTTACTCTTAATGTTAATTGTTTTCTGTTAAAATTCCTTTGGGTGTTCGTGAACGTGATGTCACACGACATCAAATGTTATAAAAAATACTTGATTTAGTAGTTTAGAAACTGAAAATAAAATACTTATGGACATTGTAGCGGTCAATTTTGTATATCCTGAAATTATGTAAATTTTATAAAGCATAGCAATTAAATTATAAAGCATAATGTACAGATTATATGAAAACCAGTCAAAGTTATATGTGTAATACTAGCTGACCCGGTAGACATAGTTCTGCTGTTTCTTGTGGCGATTTGTCCACAGAGTCAATGAACGCAGTTCCGTCAGCGGAGACGTAAAATTAATTCTTTGTTCTTTTGTACCGATCAATGTCAGTTTCAATCCCGGTCTCCTTTTGATTCCGATCTCGGTCACACTTGTGAATCCAATTCCGACTCCACGCTCGTTCTGGACCACAGTCCTGTTCTCAAGTACGGTCCCGGACCCGCCTTCGCTTTCTGTCCTAGTTTAAATCACGATTCAACTCTCCATCCCGCTTTCGATTCCGGTTCTGCGACCTTACTAGTCAAAGTTCCTATTTGGACATAGATGTAGGGCAACTAATAAATCGTTTGTAATTGTCCCAATTTGTTTTTTTCGAGATTATCGAGATTTCGAAGTTAGAAAAAAAAAATAGCGAGATCCGTTGAGCCATTCTCAAGTGATGTGCTTACCAACCGACAACATTACATTTTTGTTTATATAGATTCAGAAACGGAGACTTTAAGCTTCGAAACTAATAAATTCTTATGAAACAATAGGTGGTCGACAGTGAAGCAAGATACACATAAAGATCGTCTATGTGGAGTTCTGTGGTCTTTATAAAAACAATATGGTAAATGTTACGATGATAGCATTGATATCAACTAGACCGATTGCTATCCGCAAAAAACATGTTAATATCGTTAGCTAAGTGTTAACGATTTTAGAACGAATTCCCTTGTTTATTCAGCAGAAGTCGAGGAAATATATTCCTAAGAACAATTGTTGACAATTGTCGGAACTGTTTACGAGTTGTTATGACTTTTTCCGTCGTCTATCTCTGAGAATAGTATGTCAATAAATAGCCCAGTGTTTAATTTCAAGATTGGCGTTTCGTTTGAAATAAAATCCGAAACACGACATCGTCAATTGTATGGCTTTCCATACAATTGATATGCATTAGATTACTACATGTCGAATATTTGAGAATCAATAAATTATTTAACTTGAGTTCCGGCTCTGAGTTTGCCATTGGCTTCCCTGGTCTACATATTCGCTATCTTTATAGAACTAATTTGGTCATGATGCTGATGGTTATCATCATCGTCAAGATCAGCGTCAGATTTCAGCGTCTTTGTAAACAAAAAGAAAATTGGTATGATATTTTATGCAGTGAAACCGATTCTTTTCTCTACAAAAAACACTAATAATGTTACAAGAAACACAATGTAAATCATTTCTTTAGATGAGCTTGTGCCCTTAATAATACTCAGTCTTTTGTTTCAGACGTCTTTAGTTCTTTTAAAGCGTTTTTCTATAAGTATAAAAAGAAGTAAATAAAAAAAAAATTGTAAGAAATACCATGCATGATCATTTGTAAGGTAAAAAAAATTAGAAAAGGACCTGAGAAACATACACAGTACATTTTATGGTATAAGAAATTTGCCTTAATTTGGTTGTCCTAAATATAAAAATTGAGATTTTATTATGAATTTATATATATTTCTGACTTACATCGGTAAAACACACCGAACGAGTGAGGAAACACCCTGACGCTGTAAGCGCGGGAAGAGAGCCAGCATCTCTATTTTTAGTAAAACATGAAAAGCACGCGAAACGAAACATCAGTCCGTGGAGTTTCGCGGCAATCCGATAAAATCTAGGTTCAGATCGTGAGCCCTGTAAGAGTCGAACTTCTGTTCCCGAGTCAAAGCCAGACTATTCCGCGCTACATAATTTTATTAAATTGATTGACTAGACGATCACGCGTCTAAAGCACACGTGTATAATCAAACAGTAGATACATGTAGGCCATATAAGGGTTCCGTTTCAGCAGTCAGATGAGATACGATTAAAGATAATGCGATTTCGTAGGATAAGAAACAAATATCCTATAGTGGGAAATATGATGGTCGTCACTTTTCCTCTATATCATTCCGCCTCTCGCTAATATTCGCACGTTACACTCGCAGCGTGATCGCAGAACTATTCCCATATCCCAATCACGTATGAACAAGCAAAGGGATCCCATTAAGGTGAACTTCCCCAACGTAATAACTCCATATACCGGAACGAGATACACGGCAATAACGGCTTAAGTAGTGTTTAATCAATTGTTCCGCAGGCTCGCGTGGGGGGCGCCACGCGCGAGGGCCGGCACGCGACGGCGAATTATTACATTACTGTACTAACACTCGCGTGACCCGAAATTACTTTGTCTAACAACTATCCCAACTAATAACAATGTTGAGACGTGAAGTATAGAGTTTCACGGATCAAGAATACGGCGTCGTATCACATGATGCCGTTCGTTTGCGCGCCGTTCGTCACGTGGTCGTTCGATAAGGGATCCAGTAGAGCATTTTGAAGTTTGTGTAATATACCAAATACGAGCATATAGTGATACATCAGTTTTATAAACAAATGTTTTTTTTTTTTGTTAAGAAGTTTTATCGCTATTGTCGTCGTAAGACCAGTATCAGGAAATTATTGGACTTTGATCTTCTAAAGGTATATGGAGTTTGGGTAACCATAATAAGTTATTAAAAAATACATCGGATTCGGTATGGTAATTATTTTGTTTTCTAAATAACTGGTATCAGATCCCATATGTTTTCCACGTATATACATTATGTACTTCTGTGTATTTTCGCATTTGAAACATAAGCACAGGGAAACTTAAGTAGTATAGCTAGAGAATGACGCTCCTCATAGGATGCTTAACGCGTACGAGTGTCCATGCGAGTGTGCGATATATAGTACTAGAAATAAAACTGTCTTACCTATGATCTCTTTAATGTTTTTATATGTATACTAGCCAATGCGACAAACATTGTTATGACTTTCCTCGTGGATGGTTCGCCCATATAGTTAACGCACGTAGCTCCGTCGGCATAGTCATGTGCCGGCTATCGGCTACATACTGCGAATGAATAGCCTTTCATATTTTCTATCGATCGATGTCAACCTCAATCCCGGTCTCGGTTCCGATCCTCGTCCACATTAGCGTCTGCGATCCCATCCCTGCACTAGTTATTGACTCCAGTCCCGTTCTCATATCGGTCCCGGTTCCGCTTTCGATCCTGATTCCGCTGCCAGTTGCAGATCTTATTTGAACGAAGCCAGCAGCAATCAATCAATCTTTTCCGATTCTTTTTAGTTTTCACTTCTTTCTATTTTCCAGATTCAGAAACGAACAAAACAAAAAAAAATACCAATATCAATTGTTAGAATCGTGAATTACGGTCACGAGTTCAAACAAAAATTCTTTGTCAAAAAGTACTTTCAATTTTTTTCCAATTTAAAAAAAATCCGGGTAACTATTTTATTTTTTCCCCTTATAATCTTATTCGGATTATTACGGGCATTTAAAAATAAATTTTCCAAATCGGTTCAGTCGTTCTCGAGCGATGAGCTTATTAACTCGCAGCATTTCATTTTTATTCGGGTAGATTGTGATTTATATTTATTTACTCTCTTTAATGTATAGTATGTTTTATTACTCTCTTGCTGTGCTGCCGTGGACAATGAGCACCCAAAAGATACCCAGAGTATCAATACAAATATTCCAGTTTCTTTGAGTAAAACCAATATTTTCATTATTGGCATAGTGATAATAAATCTATTATCATAGTTATATATTTAGAGTCACTAAATCAATACACGTTATTTTAACTTAATTGACGTATGGTATGAGTGATTTTTCATTATTAATTGTAAGTCTTTAGGTTAATCGCCAATTCCTTTTTTGTCAAGTAGATAACGATAAAGTTTTATTTATATCGGAGATAACTTTAGATATGGTTTTAATCACATAGCAATGGAAGAAATGTTGAAAATATTTTTTTATAGTATTTTCAAGGGACAAAAGAGCTTGCTAACCACCAAAGACTAAATGGTCATCGCTGCCCATGGACGCTCACAACCCCAGACGAGTCACTAGTGCGTTGCCGGCTTCTAGGGTAGGAATAGGTTATCTGATGAAGGGGGATTGTAGGAAGGGAGTGGACCACCGGAACTTTCAATCAATGGATGAATGCAACAGCAAAAATTGTTACTTCACGTTTGCATTCTATGAGACTGCGTTAACTCACAGGTCGGCGTTAACACCTAAGTTAACCACAGTGTAGATCTACTACTGTAGAATTTAGTTATTAAGTAATAAAGCGTTTCTTAAAGCAATAAATAGTTAATTTTTAAATAGTTGATCCTTAATTCCTTTGCTTAAAGGAATTAAATGAAAACTGAATAAGTAAGACAGGGAAGAAACAATATAATAGAAGTATTTTATTGTTTATTTTAATTCAACCCTTCTCTTAAATTCATCCTCAAAAAAAAGGGTTGGGGTTTAAATAAAAATCGCTATGTACATGTAAACAAGTTATGAAAGAGAAAATTTATAAGCCTTTATATTTGATTGTACGTCACAGGCAGTGGCGGATTGAGTCAACGCGGTACTTGTATCGAATGCGTTAAGAGGCCGTTGGTTTTTTTAGAACTAGATTTGGGATATAAGGTAAGGCGGTGATTTCGGAAAAAGGTTTTTGTAGTTTAAAGACTGACTAATCTAGACTAATCTAGAGACAACTCTAGCGAGATTAGCGTGTCTAAATAAATCATGTTCTATGTTCATAAAAGTGAGATTTTTTATATTGACGTTTTTGACTCATAGCGTTACTTAACCTGATTAAAAAAATTAATTTGGGATTTACAAAAAATCAAAAATTATAAGTGGATGTTTGTGTACAGCATTCTGTCTGAATTTTATAAATCTTTGTACTAGTTAAGATGGCAGGATTTTGTGTGTTATCAGATTCCGCGGCGGAAGTCTAAATGCTATAACTGGAATAGAATTCAGTGATTAGTGCTAGCATCCCTTAATTTAGAAAAAATACGAATCGGTAGGCTTAAAATAAACAGATAGACAAATCCCATAAATGTTTTTTTTAGTAAGTACGACGTATGTCTCTTATCTTCATTTCCATGAAATATATACGTTTATATAGAAAAAAAGGTAAAAGTTTAAATCTAATAAAGGTATATAATTTCCTGTATGCAGTTTCATCACTGTAATTTTATTAACGGGACAGTGATAATTTTCACCAATGTGATATCACCAATAATTTTATCACTGTCCCGAAACGTAAGACCTCGTTCTTCTAAAAAAGTTATAGCTGTAGTAATTCATTATATAAACATCCGTCAATATTTTGGATGGTCTTTATTTGGCTGATAAGTCACATAGCGCATTCTCGTTTTTGTGAGCTTAAATTGAAATCGATTCTTGTCTATACGAAGTGCTTTCCATGTCTTTTTTTAAACTAAACTTGCATGTTTTCTTAATCACTTAACCCTTCTTCGGTAAAATGTACTGAACCGTTTGAATCAGTAATTTTATATATAAACTATCAGGTACATTTTAAAGGCGAGAAACTGCCGCTTATTTATACATTTTCTTTGACAATCTCGATTAAGTTGTTTAGCTCAGGTATACACTTTGCCTTTTTGTTTTGTTTTTAACTTTTAGAAAATGTAGCAACATAGGAAGCATATGCCATGCTGTTAGCTGGTTTCTTTGGCTCGAAAACGTCTAGAAGACTTACTGTGTTTTTAATTTCTCTTTGATTAGGAGACTTTTATTTTATTGACTGAATTGGGGATACTTGCTGGGCTAGAGTGCAATATCTTTTTTTTTTTATTTATAACTTGCGCCTATTTTTCAAAAAGGTAAGTACAGTCTACAGATCATCTGTCTTACACAGCTCTTTTGCATCACTGGTACCTACCAACGGTTAAAATTCAATTCTTTTTTAATATGTTATCAATTTTCTTTCCACACTTTTTTCCAGGCCAACCTGTACCTGCCCTTTCATCGGTTACTCTTTCATCCCTTTCGTCGTTCTACTTTTTATTTTTTCCAGATAGGAACATTAATACAATTTTTTTCTACTGTACTCACTACATCTTTCAAATAAAACCATTTTTTAAAATAATTTTTACTATATCTATCTTACGAAGATAATTCACAAACATTACAAAGGCTGAGAATTTGGAATTACAACTAGCGATAAGATCTTTTCCCGTGACTATTAATGGTAATTTGAAACCAGCTGGTTATCTGTTACAGTTTTTGAGAAGAAAATCTCAATAATATCAGGTTGAAGAGTTTGATTTAGAAGGAATTATAATTTTGTATTGTCACTGGATATACGCCTGCTTTTATAATTTTGTCTCAAACGGTTAACGACAAGTGGGCGGAACTTTCCTTGAAAGCTTTGAAACTGACATACAACATCATTAAGACGTTTTCGAAACTAAATAACACCCGTTTAACTATCAAATGCAAATCTACTATTATAATGAAATTCTGCATCAAGATAGCGTTAAACATACTATGTTATTTCAATACAACATCCATTTTGTAATGAAGGCAAATCATGCATCCATAATTGACGCCAAGATTGTTAAATACCTAGCGTGTAATGAGCGAAATTCAAAAGCCTGATGCGTCTTTGTATCATCAAATTTGATGAGCGTGCGTGATTTGCGCGACGCGCCGTGTCGCAATTTATGCCGTGTTACAGTAGTTACCCCATCAATTTGAGACAGGTACTTACGTAATGAGTTCTTGTCAAATTTGGTGATGCAAATTCCCTCCGTCTGTCGTACTTGTCTCATCACAATCAGATCTGTAACCTACGTTTTTTGTTTTCTTAATTTGACACCGAAAGTAAACAAAATAAGTACCTTACCTTGTGTTTCGCTGCTTCTCATTTTCACTATTTTTAAACTGGAGTATTATGTTTTGTAATTGAATTCTTGATGATAACAAATAAAAAATAAAACAATAGCTAAAAGAAAAGTAAGGATTGCCAAATTGTAATGTCATATGAAAAATGTCCGTAAATACAAAACATTTTTCATTCTAGACGACTATCAACAGTATAAAAAATAAGATATGTTTAATGTGGACGGAACAACCTAGTGTAATATTAGATTTATTAAATGAAATAATAACATTAACATTTTTGTAGATAATCAACAAAAAATTATTTCGAATCATCGTTATACTTTGTTAACGCAATTGAATCGCATTATTTACAAAATAAGGCAGCAAAAAATATTTATCTTTCAAGTTACTTACTAGGGTGGGTCAAAAAAATTTTTTTTAAGATATCCATTTCTAATAGCAAAAATATTTTGTAGTTAGGTATCGTTATAAACCCTTTAAAATATTATCTAATTATTTTAAGTGGAACAGCCCGCGCAAAGCCATTGAAGTTTTGAAAAAAAAAGTTCAAGTACCCACTTTTGCACCTTAAGTTACACGTTTGACGTTGGGTTTAGTTTAATGTTTTAAGCAATATCCATTAGAACACACGTTACTTTTGTTATATAAATTGTGTTGTTTAGTAAAAGAAGATTTTTGAGGTAAGTACATTCAGAGAGTTCATGTATCATTGTGGTTAGTTTTTTGTAAAATCTTGTGAAATTGAAAATTGTGTAATTTTTGTTTTAGGACTCGAAGTTAATTTTTCCATTATGTCAAATAATAGGCAGCCACACAAGTGCCCTATATTTGGAACTATAGAAGATATAAAAGAAAACGTGTTACCAACATACCAGGATGTCATGAAATGTTATGAGTGGAATAGGCTACAGGTGAAAATTAAAAATGTCAGCAACAAAGAGCCCGCCTTTTCGAAATTGCAGAAATTGTAACCCGGAAAGTAGAAGGAGTATGGCAAAGGCGTCAATCCCTATAGTCTCACATACAAGAGTCATTCAGCTCCTAAAAGCTTATCATTCCAAATGCAAAATATCATCAAATCATTGAAAAGGTTGGCAACTGAGAAAAAACTGAATTCTTCAGCAAAGCGAAATTTTGTTTGATATTTGTTCATGCAAATGCAAGATAATAAGTCAGTGCAATTGTCCCAGAGAAGCTAAAGTTCCTAAAGAAGAACACGACTTTTGATTGATCAACGGGGTGAGAGAAAATGAGAATCGGCGGCATTGATCGCAATCGAACAAAAGTTTACAAAAAGTTTGTTCGAAAGCAAGGTTCAAAAAAAATCTGTCTGAAGAGCGATAACAACCCATCCAAAATGCCAGAACAAGAATTAATTTTATCAAGTAGTAGTGATTCTGATACAAGTGTTTCACATCCGGTAAAGCTACACAAAAAAACAGAAGAGCCCTTACCATCTACCTCAGGAACTACGGAACATAAAAAATGCATGAAAAGTTTACCAGTTTTGTCGCAAATATGTGACCGTTATGCAGTATCCGATAGAGCTGGTGCTGCGATTGCTTCTGCAGTTTTACACGAGCTTTCGTCAGATATCGTTATTGATAAATCAAAACTGCGTAGAGAGAGAAGAAAAACACGCGACACGCTTATGAAGAATCAAGCGCCTTTGAACTTGCCTGCTTTATATTTTGATGGGCGGAAAGATAAAACCCTGAAGATAGTTAAGAAGGGAACTAAAAGGTACAAGCAAGTAGTTATTGAAGAACACGTTTCTGTAATTAAAGAACCGGAGTCCATTTATGTAGGGTATGTGACGCCATTACAAGGAACTGCAAAGGCTATTGAGATATCAATAAACGCTCTTCTGTCCGCCAAAAATATTAGTACTGTTGACCTCCTGGCTATTGGATGTGATGGAACAGTGACAAATACGGGTAAATTTAATGGTGTTATAAGGCTATTTGAGAGAAGACTTCAGAGACCTTTGCAATGGATAATTTGCATGCTGCATTTAAATGAACTGCCTTTGAGGCATTTGTTCGATTATCTCGATGGTAAAACTTCTGGTCCATCTACGTACAATGGTCCAATTGGTAAGTTGCTGGACAAGTGTGAAACGCGAGCTGTAGTTGAATTTGAGTCAATACCAGGTCAATTACCAACGCTAAAACCTGATGACTTAAGCACGGACCAAAATATTTGTTTGAAATTACCTTAGCAGTAATTACTGGAAGTTGTGCAGATGACTTAGCAAATAAATCACCTGGAAAAATGTCACATGCCCGTTGGTTGACTAAGGCAAACCGGATCTTGCGTCTTTACATTTCTACGCCAACACCATCAACTAATTTAATTATTTTAGCTCAATACATTGTAAAAGTATATACTCCCGTGTGGTTTCAAATAAAGACCCACTCATCATGTAAAGATGGATCACGACACCTTTGGAAATTGATTGAAAGTTCGCGATTTTTATCAAGTGCATTAAAAGCAGTCATAGATCCTGTTATTCAACGAAACGCATATTTTGCTCACCCTGAAAATTTACTATTGGCGATGTTAACAGACGGAGAAAAGCATATAAGAGAACTTGCAGCTAGAAGAATTCTAAAAGCACGTAGCTCACCTACAACGGGAAAACTACCACGCACTTTTGAAGTGCCTGAACTTAATTTTAATGCCAAATCTTATATTGATCTAATAAACTGGCAAGAAACCAACTTTGATCCTCCTATTCTAAAAAATCAAACGAATGACGAACTTATTCAAATAATAGAAAAAAAAGGTGACGAAACGATGTTGTTTTTGAGGCTGCCTTGTCATACACAAGCGGTTGAACGAAGTGTGAAGATAGTGACAGAAGCTGCAATGTCGGCATGTGATAAAAAAGCAAGGGACGGCATAATTCATGCAAAACTTGCGTCAAGGAAAGCTATGCCGAAATTCGATAGTAGGCAGGATTTTTTCTATTAAAATGAATAATTTTTTTGATAACTTTTTATGTTTATTTGTTTAAGTTTATTGTTTCAAGCGTTAATATATGTCTTTCATTAAATATTTCTTTTGTTTTGATAATATTTTGAGTAATTTCTAATAAAAAACTATGCCATTTAGTAATACGTGTTTTTTTTCAAAATCGTTTATTTTTAAAACTCATGCGCGGGCTGAAGGCATTTGTTTAATTACCCGTTTTTTAGCTAAAACTATTTTTTATAGTACACTACAACATAATATTACTATTAGAATGTGATTCGGCAACTTTTTTTTTTTTCAATACTAGAGTGACCCACCCTAATACTTACGTCAGAAAATTTACAATGTATTTTTAAAGTTAGGTAGAGTTATTCAATTCACTTCGCGATGGCATTAAGGTCGCTTATTGGTTTGGATTTCTATTCGTAATTATGAGTTTATAAAAGTGATTGCAAGTGTTCTTATCTGATATATATATACATATATATAATTAAATAAAAAAATAAATATATATATATATATATATATATATATATATATATATATATATATAGAGTGCTGAATGTGGCCAAGGGCGAATCGGTCATTACTGTTTGCAGTGATCGCTGGTAAAAAATTCCGTGAAAAGATACAATAACTTTATTCCTAGTTTCGTGGTGTTTTGTTAATTATTTACTGAAAGTATGTAGTTTTATTAGCGTATATTTGAATTTATCAGACTTGCAATAACGTTACGACAGAGTTATCTAGCTTTTATGAAGAAATAGGAATTTTATCGAATTGACGTGCAGTGAAATTTAACCTATATGATCCGATTTGACTTGCGGCAGCATTCCTATTACATTCCCATTAAAATATAAAGTCTGAAACAATGTATTTCATGTATTAAGAATCTAATTGTAAATTGAAAAAAATAAAGAAATATGATAAATATCAGCATTTAGGTTTATTTTACAAAGTTTTTGGTTAGGGTGCATGTTGCAATGAATCATCCGGTCAGCCGTGAGCGGGATGTCGGGGAGTTGCGCGCTCAAAAGTGTTAGCAATCTTCACACTACTTAATCGTATTACATTTTTAGTTTTTGTATGTCATGTGCTTCATTTATTTATAGAAATACCAAATTGTGCTATATTTCGTTACGGTAGTGATTCTTCGACTGTACGTGTAGCTGATAGAAATAACGCGTATGTCAATAAGTCTAGTTTTAGTATTAAATGGCTTTTTAATTCTTTTTTTTCAATGCATATATCACGGTAGTGCTATTTATATGTTCGTGTAACTTAGTACTTAAATACTCGCATTCCTACTAACACGTATTTTTGTTTCATTTTTGCTGCTATCTCGAAGTCTATTTACTGCTACGAAATCTCTCACATTTAACACCTTCGTATGCGTTTGCGGATCACTTATGTGAGACGATTTCGTACAGTCTACTTTAAATAATATATTATTATACTGACATTCTAAATTGAGCTATACAGCTCAAAAGCAAGATCAAGAAGTTGACCTGTAGATATTGTGGTATAGTCAAGTTGCAACTTAATGCAAACTTAATGTGCAAATGCAAACATAATTGGAACGTAATTCGTATAGTGCGGCCGGCGCTTATTTTAAAATGATTATTACTTCATTTCTTGGAGGGTAGATGGTATAGCGTGTGATATATGTGATGTACACATACCACACAGTATACCATACATGTGGTATATAAATGTTTACATGACATACAATATTTATTTGTGCACAGTTACAAGGCCTTTCCAAATGCTAGGCTCGTTTGCTATTATGCTCACTACGTCGCTAATCCCACACAGCCTTACAGACTCCTGCTTTAGCATTACTCAGTTATGGGACAGATGTGGGTTCACGTACTTCAGTGCCACTCCAAGTGTTAACCTATCGTACTCCTTATCCAAAGTTTTAAATAATTCCAGAAATCTCCACATTTCAAGAAATTCAATACAGAGTTTGACGAAAGCCGAATTCTAAGGTTGAAAACATTCTCTTCAAAATCCAACGAAAATGGTTTTTTGAAACATATCGATGCTTTTGTACTTTCTGGATTAATTATTACCAATAAAAAAAAATCTATCGCCTTTTTTATATAAATCCTCTGAAGCTTACGTATTTGATACATACATGCGATTCAAATAGGTACCTAAAGTGTTTAGATGAAAAAACTATAATCTTGTATTAATCTATACTCTACTTGTATTCATATAAACAATAATTTTGTATATATATAGATAGTAGCATTTTATCGTACGAACTGAGATTTCGTTACGGTTTCCGTCGATATTATTCCGGCAACAAAATTATCGTCTAAAGATACAGAGATTAAAACAGTTGCGACATTGCACTTGGAAATTGCACGCAAACATCGTGGAATGTTAATAATCGCGGTATCATCGCGCCTGATCAGGAGGTGGTCCAGCGCTAATCCCTCGATATGCATCAGTTATAGATGTATATCTTGGCGATGTCGTCACCGGACGTGCACAGCTCTCATCGGAATGATTACGTCTACCATGCCAGACTTAGTAGTAACGACGGCCGTGCATTATTGTGAATGAAAATTGTTAACTATGTGTTTTTAAGTGACGATTAGGGGATTTTTAAAGAAATTGATCTATCAAATTGAAAGAACTGCGTTTGCGCTTAAAAGGCTGTACACAATGTCGCAAGTCTAGTTGAAATGGAATAAATTGATTTAAAAATATTTTTGTCAAACACATAAAAAAAATGTTTTTCAAAGAACCTTTTCATTTCTTCAGCGATCGATTTTTATAATTTAATAACTTCTTGAGTTCAATACATGGCATCGTATGTCGTAAGCGTCGATCAAATCGGTTTTTTAATTCAAAATATATTATTGCCGAAGTATAATAAATTCAATGATAAAGTAATTTTTGCGATGTCTATATATATGTGTATATATATAAAAGTGAGTATGTATATAGATGTGTGTGCACGTGCGTGTGTGTGTACGTATGTTCCCTATGAACTCCGAAACGTCTGAATCGATTTTGATGAAATTTACCGGTAATCTTTAGGTTAGTGGGTGGCCTAGTGAGTGATCCTGTGAAGTTTGCTAGCGATTGGATCGATAATTTTTTTTCTATTTAATTTTTTTTGCTCTTTTAAGGACAGTTTTATTGTCAATCCGCCATTGTTTTCATAACACCCATTACATTGACACGTGCATCGTATATTAGATTATTCTTTACATATAAAAATCCAGTGACACGATGTGTGTCCACGATAAACTCTAAAACAACTCAACCGATCTTCATGAAACTTGGAATTTTTGTGTAATTTGGTGCACTTTGAGAGATAGTTTAGTTTATATTCTGATAGTTAGCGTAGTTGTCAAGTATTTTTTTAATTTTTCTAATTATTTTTTTAGATATCTCATCCAAAAATACTCATAAACACAAATTTTAATTTCTCTAGACCCTCGCCCCACAATTGGTATAAGACGGATGGATGAAAATATCGCTTACCAATTCGCATGACCTTAAATTTAAAGTCATTACTACACTTTAAGATTCATAATGATAACGGTGTTGAAATTGAAAACGGAACAGAGAACAAGAATTCAGAGCCAGGAGTGGATTCGAAATTGAGAACAAGACTAGGGTTAAATTGAGTGTGGGTTTGACATCACAATCAAGAGCCTAATAGGGATTGAAATAGAAAAAATGAAGGGATTGTTTGCCTTCGACTTCGCCCAAATCAGAACTGTAATTCGTAGCGGAATTAGAATTGAAAGCGGGACGGGGAACAGAATCGAGATCGGGAACGGGATCACATTTGAAAGCGGGACTGGGATCGGAACCGAAAGCGAGTCTATGCTTGAGTTGCCATCGATCGATAAAAAAGATAAAAAAAAATTCCATGTCTATGCTGAGGGAGCTGCGGACATTAACTATATAGGCTAGCCATAAGGGCAGAACAACGTCTGCCGTGCCAGCTAGTATTTAATAATATTGAAGGAGATTGCTGATTTTTAAGTTAGTGTTAGATGATTTATAATGAATAGTGGCAGATTATTATTTCGGCCATGTAAAATAGCGAATTCATACTTAGGATAAATGGTCGTGGTTGATACCATTTGAAACAACATAGACATATGTTTGATAGTACGTGGGTCAATCTGGAAGACCTTAGAAAACCAAAAACTAAGCAAACTAGCAAGTTTTTTTTTTATTATTATTTTTATTTAAAATAGTGTCCGTTGAGATCAATGCATCGCTGTGTTCAATGAAAGCACTGAGAAAAATATTTTGCCCATTCGCACTTGGCGGTTGCTTCGACGGCCCTTTCATATGGAGCCACTGATTCTTCGGCGCCGGTAAACTACTTTTCTCGATTTTTTTTTAATTGTAGGAAATAAATAACAATTGCATGGTGCGAGATGGGGGCTGTAAGGCGGGTGAGCCAGTTTTTTTTATACCTAACTTCTCCAAATAGTTGTTTGTCTGACGGTATGTGGTCACGCACATCATAACAACTATGATGAATGAATAATCCTACTGCGAGGTCGTTTTTCCTAAAATTTTTCCAAAACAAGAGGCAAATCATTGTTAGTGTATCAGTCTGCAGTGACTGCTTTTTTATCTTCTGAAATAATTGTTTATGGCATTTTGAAATAAGGACTTCTTTAGGCACGATTTGAGAGTAACTAATACCATTTTTTTCAGACGAAAATGACGTATATTCAAATCTATATTGCGTTTACGCAGTTTTGCATTTATTTTTTTATGGTAGATTGAGGGGCAAATAATAAGCGAGCCACCAAAAATTCTAACCCCCAGGGAGTCACCAGTGCGTTGCCGGACGTATGGATAAGAATAGTAGTATATTTAATGGAGGAAAGATTGATGGAGGGAGAGGGTTGTGATGGAGAAGAGAGTGAGGTGGTGGAGGGCGAATGGGAAACCGGAATTCTTACTCATTGGATGAAACACAACAGTGGAAGTTGTTACTTTACGTCCGCATTCTGTAAGAGTGTGCTATTTATAGTCTGAATTTCGATTTGTAACAAAACAAAGAACACTGAAATTTAAAATAGTCACTATTCGAAAATGGCAATGTTATATGTAAACTACTAAAATTCTTATCAATAATTATACCCTTAAAACTAGTCGTGCACGCAGTTGATTTGTGTTGGGTGGAAAAAATAATTCTTTTTTAAACAAAGCGATATTCATTTAGGTCGTGTTACAGTGGTAGAGCTTTACTGCGGCTAACATAGCTGCGGCAAAAAAATGGGCCGGCTCGAACGGTGAAATACCACACTTTCACAGTATATAGACGTGAAGTAGCAGCTTCCGTTGTTGCATTTCGTCCAGTGAAAGAGAGCTCCGGGGGCGCACTCACTCTCTCCTTCTTACATTAACTTGATCCTTCTCCAACAGATACTCCATTTCCTCCCAAGAGTCCGGCAACGCATGGTTAACTCCTCTGGGGTTTTGAATGTCCATGAGCGTCTGATTACTGACCTGCTCTTTTGTATCTCGACATTTATAACTAGGTTTCGCCTGCGGTTTCGCCCAAACGAACACAGAATAAATCTTTAATCTATTATATTGGGTAAACTCTCTTTAAAGCATAATCCCGATTCTGGTCTGTAATATCAAATTCTAAAACTAATAATTAGTTTTAACTTCTGTCAGAACGTCAAACAAAAAAGTTTTTCTTGAATCGCTCGTAAAGGTTACATACACTTATTATAATTTTGTAATAAATTTCATTCCTTATTTTATAAGTGCGTGTAACCTTTACGAGCGATTCAAATAAAACTTTTTCGTTTGGCGTTCTGATAGATGTTAAAATTAATTAATAGTTTTAGAATTTGATATTACAGACCAGAATTATATTTATATATATATATATATATATATATATATATATATATATATATATACATATAATTATATATGACTTTGTATATATTTCTATTCATTTTTATACAGTGTTTCACGAATAGCAACATCTACAGTTTACCTTAGATAGGTTAGCAACATTGTATTGGTTGACATCTACGTGTTTAAAGAGCTGTAATTATGTGAATAAGTTAGAAGTTAGCTAGCTAGAACTTTTACTTTCGCGCGCGCAGAGTTTACTCACTTTGGTAACTTTCGATCGTCTGCCCTACAAAAGAACCTTATAATACACTCCAAACTTCAAGTCCCTAGGTAGAGTTGTGTCGCTACATGAGCGAGAAATCGAGGTACCTTTTTAGGATAAGAGTGAGCCAGTCTGGCTTGCTTATGAACTTACCATAAAATGGTACTCCCTGGCTCAGCCAAAGTACTTGTATGTGTAAGTACTTTTTACGACAAAACTCTCTTAGTAAAAATAGTTTTTGATGTTACATTCAATAATAGTCGTCAAATTACAAAACAGTAGGTTGGCTGTCTGATTTTTACAGTATGTAAAGAATTTCCTTTTTTTGATAATATGCTAACATCGTTTTAAATTGTTAAAAGAGAAGGAAGAACAAATTTTTTTTTCGGTAGATTACAGTCTGTTGCTTTCTAAACAGTTACCATTTCGGTTAAATTTTTGTTATGGTTTTCAAAAGGACTTAATTAAACTTAAGTTTCTTAAAAAATTGAGGTCGAGAAAATTTTTTTGAAAAATGTATTCTAATTATTTATCAATTATTCTACTGATCGTTTAAAAAAATATCTAAT
This sequence comes from Eumeta japonica, assembly GCA_005406025.1. NCBI lineage: Eukaryota > Metazoa > Arthropoda > Insecta > Lepidoptera > Psychidae > Eumeta > Eumeta japonica. The sequence continues at coordinate 198,636 of BGZK01000415.1, forward strand.
GATCTATTTATAAAAAAATAGCGTTGAATGTTGTCATTTTCAACGAAATCATCATTAAGAAAAATTTTCACAAACATGCTATTGTATAATAATTTATAGATTTGTTTAAAAATAATTTTCGCAACAAAATTTTATGTTAAACGCGGCAAGTCTCGTTGAAACTAATTAAATTGGTTGAAAGGTGTCATGGTCGAAAAGTTAAAAAATATTGACTTAAATTACTTTTACACTTCTTCAATGAGCAATTTTTAAAACCTAAATGCTTTTTGAACTGAGAGAAATGGAACGAAAGCCGTAAGCTCTGTTCATTTCAATCGATTTATCCAAATCATATCTTTGACAACATATTTGAAAAATTACAATTAGATCATTTGTTATGTACTTATAATGATTTTGAAAAAGAACGCGAACAATTTTGAGTTTAAACATATGAGTAATAATATTTTATTGGTCATATTCCAAGCGGCTGATTGTCCAAGCTCCGAAACATCGTTTTCGTGGCTGGCCTTGAACTTCAACTTCTTCAACAACTGTGACTTTGTTTAATATCAATTACGAGATTATTAAGGTTAGCTTCTTTTTCGTGGAAGAATTATAATAAGTTTTCCAAATTATAGTGTGTTCAATTTTGAGGTAAATACTATCAAAAACAAAATTCAACAAGACTTTCGCTTTTAGGTTAACAAAACAAAGTAATTTCCCAAAAAATACTTAGCCTTATATTAAGAAATTCATAAATAGATATCGTACCACAAAGTACTTGTCGCGCATAGCTCTACATTCACCATACATGCTCCGGCGAGTCGTTAAGGGGCTCTGTACATTTTTACCGTCTGGTCGCAATTCGTGTCCCGGTCTATGGACAATATTTAACAGGGCGGCCGCGCGCGGCGCCCGGTCTAAGCGCTTTTTAATGTCATCCGCCCACAGGAGTGCAATAAACGCTTATATTTTACGGCACGGCACTCTGATGCCCACTTACAAGCGAAGAGCTCGCACTAATGTGTATTTTCGGTCTGGCTGGGTACGCGTATTACTTAAAATAAACTCAAAGTCAGTGTGTTTCTATGTATGTGCATTACATACATGACAAGTTACTTAAGGCGATACAGCGACGACGGGAGGGCGATGTTCCCGCGCGTTCGCGTCACCTATGACCGGCACTCGGCCGACGAGTAAGCGAGTTAGACCAGCGATACTAGCGCATACAAAAAAATGGAATATCAGCATTGCGCGTGCGCTCAAAATGTAAGACGTAAGCGCAAAACCAAATGAAATTCGTTCAAAATAAAACGACGGTAATGAATAAAAATACTGTTTTATCAGTTTATCGAAAATAGTTAGTACTATTATCTGGAAAAAGAAGTGTAGAGAAATCAGTTCTCGTTTCCGAATAACAGCTAAAAAGGTGAATAATTAAAATCTGCTCTGAAAATTCTGTAGAGAAAATGTACTCCAATCCAAATGTACTAATTTAAATGGTTAAAAAACATGTAACTAAAAATCAAACTCGTAACTCTTGTATTTAATGAATATAAGGAAAAGACGAAACTGTCTTCATTTCATCGATGTATTACATAAGAGAATAATTGCATGATGATAATTGATGTTTGTTTTCTCTTAACAATTTTAAATATTACAGATAAAATATATATGGTGGTGATCTGAATGAATAAAAACAATTAAAACGTCATAATTCATAGGCAAATAAACTTTATTTTCTTTATTTATTTTCTATGAAACTTCGTTGTACTCGTTTCTATGTCATCGTGACTTACGATGATATTTGCAATAAACTCACAATTAAATAACTTTTAAATTAAATAGTTCTTAACAGTGAGCTCTACTGAATAGCAAAATATATTATATAGCATAAGGTATGTAAATACAATACTATTTACGAAATTTAATATTGAACAGTCAAATACAATTATTCAAAAATCCGACGCTAATTAAGTATGTAACCAATTTTATTTGTCAAATTTTATGTATTTTCTGGGTATGCATAAACACTGTTTATATGCCATAAACACCTCGTAGGAATCATTGAAAATCTACATGTTCCTCTTAACATTTACATGTTAAGAAGAAAAAAATTCCCTTTGTTTTATAATTATAAATTTATTGTACAATAAGATCACTCCACGCTGCATTAAGGTTTGGGCAATAGCGGCAATTCGGAAACGCAGTGCCTTCCTGTTTATCGAGGCGTTTCTAATTAAATACGATATCTTTAAAAGAACTAAAGCTGATTACGTAATGAAATAAAATAAATAAAGATTTATGCTTGAGTTTGCATATTACGTAAGGAAAAACCATTATGCCCCTTCCATTCGGCTTTCAGCAACTCTCTTTATCTCTAAAACTCATAAATATTTAATAAGTGAATATTAAAAAAAAATATTAAGTGAAAACTTTTTGATTTGATTCAATACTTTATGTTATTTGTTTTGAAAGAATGATAAAACAGAAAATAAAATATAGAAATCACAAGAATGAGAAAGGCAGAGAGAGAAGAGAAAGAGAGACAGAGAGCGAGAGAATTAAAAAATCGTATGGAGGCCTCGCAAAAATTCTTTCCTTTCGTGACAAAAATATATAAATATCGACAAACCGGTACGCCATATAGTGTTTGATTCGGTGTTGTTATAAATAAGTAAAGACTGAATGAGTAGTTCTCGAAAAGTGGTTTCCTCGTTCGTTTCCGATCGATCTTCCTGAAGCGACTTCGCTGAATTTCCTGTGAAATCGGGGCTCATTAATTATTTTCACGCCGCCTTCCCCGTCGGCTGGGCAAATGTATTGGAATTTCCCAATTAATAATAAAAAAAAGTAATTAAAAGCCGGAGAGGGGACGCCAGTGGACAAAGTGCCCTGTTTATTATTATTAAATTAATTTATCGTTAAACGAAAGTTCCCGTTTCGCTGGGTCGTTAACTGCCCTTCTTAATTAGCCCTCCTTGCGCCTCACCCCCGCTTCTACTTCTGAATCGCCAATTGCTCTTTATGAACTCTTCACGTCTGTCACGAATGGTTTTTCGATTAAGCGCGGACTTTGTCCTAGAGGGCGCCTCCCCTCTCAATTACTATGAGTGCTAATTTTAGGGCACTGACCCATTTGGGATCAATTAACGAGGCGATATCTCTGTTTTGTATTAAGGGACACAATCATGGCAGTTATCTTTCCATATACACATCCATGCATAGGTACTATAAGAGGCTGAGAGCCTCTTGCGCTATCCCCATTTAGACTGACATTTAACTAAAAGTCACTTTTAAATTAAAATTTGTGTTCCACATCTTCCCTTTTAACGGCTCTTCCGGCTAAAACCCGCTTAAGGGAAGAGATGGGAAGCAAATTTTAATTTAAAAGTGACTTTTTGTTAAAAGCCAGTTCAAAAGGCCCTAAATGTAAGGAAGTGGTTCGAATAACAGGAATTTAGCAAGCTTCACTTTTAGGAATCCAGTGCCAATTAGTGTCTATAAAATATTATGACACTAGGTTTGTCGTTCCAATAAAGTTTCAAAATTCATAAACATTAATAAGAATTTTAAGGAAAATAGTGCTGGAAATATCGGGTAAAGTGATCAATGGGAAGGGAATTATAAATTTGGAAAACGGACTAAGGCCTCTTTAACGATTTCCTTTTTAATGTGCTCTGGACGAAAAGCGCTCTCAAAATGAATTTTGAGTTTGGAATTAATTAAATTAATTAAATTAGTTGTTTGATTTAAGCCAAACTGATGTATTCGTTTCATCTATTAGAGAGCATATTCAGACAGGTTGTCCTCAATGATGGTTGTCTAGGTTGTCCTTAACAGCCTCAGGACAGTGTCTGTGTGGTGGGTTTACAATACATGTCGCCAATCCAATATTAAAATATTGTGGTCTGCTGCCCTGTAGTTTGGTGACAATAATGTGCCGCAATAACATAATTTATTTTATATCTACTTCAATTAACTTATTACTTTCGTCATTGTAAGTTATTGTAAGTTTAATTTGTCTTTCGGTAATAATATATACTCGTTAATTAATCAATCCAAGTAAAGACCTACGTAAATATTTAAATTGAATGCAAGATAGTAATTCATAAGTGCACTTTTTAGGGTTTCTTAACCGAGAGCACAAAAAAAAGAAACCGCAATAAAACTAAATCTCACACTCAACAGCCTCATAACGCCATTATTTTTTCAATGTTTCTAATGAAATTATTTAGGCAGGTGCTAATATTCAGATATAACCATTCAACGCGAACTTATGAGTAATAATATCTAGTAAATAAGAAACAACTCATATGAAATTGCTAATTACTCAAAAATTTGGTTAAAAAAGAAGTTTCCTAAATATATGTTGAAAAACATAAAATCTAAGTTTCAAAATGGCATCAGCTTTGTGAACTTTCACCTATATTTTGTCAACAACCCCCATTACAGAAACGAATTTTTATTTTCTACGAATTCAATACGACGTTAAAAATATTTATGCGTATATTCCACTTCTCATCTAAGTCACATCTTTAATAAGCGGCAGAAGAAAAAGATTAGTGTCGGTCTTACAGAGTGATCCATTAGTGCTTTCTAGACTAAAAGTTCGTGCAGAAAAACATTGTAAGCTCTTGTGAATTGCAAATTAACTATTATGGTATATAACTAAAAGTTTTTATAGTACATTATTTCGTATGCTATTAATCAATAACGATGATAGGAATTTGAGCCAAGGTAGGCAGTCAACAGCTAAATCCTGTATGGGGTTCAGCTGTTGCTTGTTAAGTATATAATATCATATTTTTACTTTTCGGTTTCTACGTTTATGTACATTTTGTTTTCTTTTGGATATGCCATAAGTGCTCACATTATTATTATAAATGATCAAAAATTTTGATCTCAAATTTTGTACGATTATTTAAACTCATTAATCTACTGCACACAGCAAGCTATTTCAGAAGTTTTTAGCACAATGTTTCGTAAAGAACATCAGTTTCTGCGAAAATATAATAAGAAACATCAAAAAAAAGGTAACGTCAAATACTTTTAAACTATGCAAGAATGGCGTAGGCTTGACTCAATTTATCACCGTCCCATATTTGCGATTCGCAAATTGTAAAATCAACGTGTTTTAGCGACGTACGGTATTTTGGTGAATTGGCGTAATGTGGTATCATTTCGTACCACTGAAAAAAAATCATTACGCTTTTAATAATACTGAAAAATCACTCAGTTTTACCGAAGCGTTGACCCAATTTAGAAAGAATCTAATTTAATATTAGCAGAATATCAAACAAAAAGAGTTAATGGACAACGATCTTTAATTTAAGCTTGGATACCGTTTTGTTCAGAAAATATAATTGCCGCACCGTCATATGTTTCAGTTATTTGGATAAGCACTCATATTCTACGAGGACACTCAAAAATGCTGTACTTAGTGAAATAGTAGTGAGGTCCAAATTGACATCCACCTATTTTATAAATCGGTCGACTACTTTGGAATATATAAAATATCGCAATATAACTACGAGCTATTCCCTTCCGCTGACATACGACGTTTCATCAATAATGATCGCCATAAAATAAGTATCCTGTATTTGTATTTTTAATTTTGCTCTATATCAGAGAGACAAAACTAGAAATTAAATTATTTTGAACTTTACTGCATAAGGCCGTAAAAGCGCGAGTGGAAGTTAGTAAATAACTTTCGAAAATACCATCATTTTTCGACAACAAATCAACCATTTCTAAATAATTTCCTTTATTCAACGAAGAGATTGTTTCTTCATGTCCTTGAACAGGTAATTCTTGTTTGCCCAATAACATATTATATCGATTAAACGTTGAAAAATGTAGACTCTTGCCTGCAACATGCATTAAAATGCAGCATGCAACCCACCGCTGACCCTCGAATCTGCCTCTCCACTACGAATCTCTATCCAAATGATTGAATATTGATTCCAGGGGATTGACAGATATCGAACACCTAAGCTCGTGGAATGAAGGATTCCAAAACATGTTTTGGAATCCTTCGAAATTTTAAAACATAAAGATAATAATAATATGCTCAACGACCAAATTGACGTTTATAAATCGCCATTATTGGACGCTTGCCTGTAACTATTTGGTTAATGTTGGTGATGGTTAGTCTGTGACATTTGACAGACATGTCTATCGGTGGTGGTCTGTGGCTGCCTTAAGAATGTTTTCGTCACTCTTTGACCATTGCATGACAGCGGCCCGCTTAACGAGGTTGTGTTGGTTGTTTTAACGCTCCTTGCACCCTGGTGGATGTGACTGTCGACAATTTCCTGAGGATGTGCCTGGCTGACATGAAACGTACGTAGAATTGACAGTTTAACAGTTAGCGAAATAAGATAATTATAAAAATAAATAAAACTTGCTTAGGTGTTTGATATCTGTCAATCCTCTGGAATCAATATTCAATCATTTGAATAGAGATTCGTAGTGGAGAGGCAGATTCGAGGGTCAGCGGTGGGTTGCATGCTGCATGTTAATGCATGTTACAGGAAAACTTCTATTATGGATTTCCGTGAATTAACACCTCACACAATACAATGTTGAAAAATGTTATGATTTATATCTAATTTGAATTGTGTTTTTGAATGTCTATATTGACTGCATAAATTTGTTTTGATGCGAGTTCTACCAAAAGCATATAATTTTAATCACGACTAACTGCTTTTTTGACTGGTCATGTATTTTAACCGCATTTGTGAAATTTCGCAAATCAACATACCCTTAATAATTCCTAACGAATTTTGTAGTTGCGAATAGTAACGAAACCAAAACTGCATAAGACAACTAATTAAATCGTTTATACCACTGTCCAATTTTCACATGCAAAACATTTTCGTCACAAATTTCACGATAATAAGTAAACATATTTACTATTCGCACAACAGAATAACACAGCTAATATCAAAATAATTAAATTCTGGTTGTTGAAAAATAACGATAACGTATAATGTCGTATATGTGTATTAATTGTTAAACGCTATTTAAAAGTACAAAAGTATTCAGATTAACAAACGATTTAATTTTGTTGGCTATTCATTTGAGACTCGGTCTAAAATTACGTCTGTGCTGATAGTTAGTTTGTATAAAAAAAGCGATTTTTTGTCTGTGTGTACTCGAAATTAGATGCTGAATACAATAACAAGCGTGAGAAAACGATCTCTATGATTATGTGTATATATCTTTATTAGAGATGCCTACGTATACCCATAGAGAGCGTTATTATTGATTAACATAAATTTATTTTTTTATATAAAATTGAATTTTTTGTGTACTAACTGATGTTTTGTGTAATTTTTCGTTTTTTAAAAGGGGTCAGGGTAGGCGGTGCCTGAAATCTGTACGATATAAACGCGCCTGCCGTTAATTACGAATATTATACATTACATAGGCTTTAACTATAACTGATTACCTATGAGTGCTTAAAAATAAATCCGAGATAATGAAAACTCAAGCCGTATGTGACTTGAGCAACTTTAATTTAAGGTATATATATTTGTATAGTTATATGCAGTGATTTCAATTTTAATCCGTTACAACATAATTATTATGTTTCAATACAAACTTTGTATATATACAAACGATCGCAATTCATAAAATATTTATAAATTTATTGTGAGTGTAATCTATTTTATGCAATGCTAGTAGGTATAAATTATCTACTTAATAAGTTTTAAGTGATTTCAAAAGTCGGTGAAAATCTGAAATTTTCAATGTTTTTAGGATAGCACTTTTGCCAAAGAAGTTATTAATATTGATATGATTGTGAAGAGATGTTTTTTCATGCCTTCTATTGCGTATCATAAGACCTATAAAGATTGACAAATGTCAAATCTGACGTAAAGAAAATTACAAAGAAATGCGTTGCATTGCTAAGCAAGTAACATGTTGTTTTTGAACAAAAGTCTAGATACTGCAGGTAGTTTTTGCGTAAATTAGTATCTGTACAGCATATTTTATAACGTGACCATTGTGAGTGTTTTGTTTAGCAATAAAATGGATGTCCATGTTCGTAAATTCAATTTATCTGAAGTTTGTGTAGATTATTAACACTATATATTAATGTTCATTGACTGCTATGGTTTTTATGTCAGTCTGTAAGAATGTGGCTACGAACAACGACTAAAAACTAAGTAGGTATTCATAGTAATTAAAGCAAGGAGACTTAAATACTATAGTTATAGAGCAGGCACTGGCGATTTTATTTTTGGTGTTTACATCTACAAAAAAATTGATCTCGCGTATAAACTGACCGTTGTCTAGTAACATTTACGTGTATTACACTAAATTGAGCGACTCGTTGCCGTTAGGTAACAAGTTGTAGCCTACGATTTTGTCCGTATTGCGTGATGTGGTACTATACTGAAATCTTTTACATTGAAGTGATCAGACACTCAATGTATTGCCTATCCATAACAATAAAGGCGCATTTTTCACTTAGGTGCTTACTCAACCTAAAAGCCTTGCTGTGACGGGGTTAATCTGCTCTTTTTAAGCGACGTAACACACAGTAAATATTTTCCTTTTTCACCTGAACGCAAAACGGTCGGCGAAGAAAACGAGGGGCGGGCGCACCGCGGCGCAAGTTCGGGCCGCGTCCGCACTTACGGCGGCGCCGCGGCGGGCCTCCATTGAACCGGAAATGGGGTCTGCGCGCGCGGTATCCATGACGCGGTCTTATCGCGGCATATATCATATAATAAAAACCGGTCAAGTGCGAACGAAATTATCGCGATATCAATGCCTTATCGGCGTCCCGCTTTTTATCCGTCAATTTTTGTGTATTCTGTTCCTCCGGTCGGGTTATGGGGTTACTTGTTGAGAACCAGCAACGAACTGTTTTTTTTTTCGGTTTCTAAGTTTATGACGGATTATGGCTATCGAAACGAAATTCCATCTTGAATTTTTAGTTAGTATAGAATATTTCCAATATACATATTCATCTTCTTCGCTTTTAAATATTTACGGAAAATGTTCAGGAGTTCCAAGTTGTAGAGGCATCTTGTATGGATTTTATTTTAATATCTCTTACCTTTTGGAGTATAACACATTTTTTGATTGTCAATGAATATTAGTTTTCTTATCCCTGTGATTTGGTATTACATCTGAATGTGTTTCATTTGTTGTATAATAAAATAAGATTGCAAATGAAATTGTGACGTTGAGATTAAATGTTTACGATTTTATCAAATTACATAATATTATTGCCTCTTTTAATCAAATTTCATTACTCCTTAGCTAAGATAAATAACATTATTTATATTAGAATTTCATAATTCACTATTAAATTATACCCAAGAAGTATTAATTACGAGTAGGAATAAATAACCAAATTCTAGTTAACGACCGTTAACGTTAAGATTATTAAATCCCTAAGAAAAACACGGGAATCTCTATTTTAAACAATGTTTAGCCAATACCATGAGATGGATTACTAACAGAGAACAATATGAAATAAATACTGAAAATAGACGACAAATGGAGAAAAAAAATGTTGTTGAGATTTTTTTATTATATTAGCTGAAACTTATTAAGCTTGGATACAATTATTGTTTATTTATATGTACCAAAAAATATTTAATTAGCGTAATTGCTCAAATTACTTTGTGAAACTTTCGAACATTGTAGGAACCTTAAACCTTAAAGAGCCCAATCGACTGAGCCGATTGAACATTATCCAAATCTATGAGTGATAGATAGGCCTATATGGAATTTATTATATATATATATATATATATATATATATATCGTGAAATAGACAACCGAGTGCATACAATCGTCATTTCAAAAGAAACTATGAGGCTTCTTTATGATGGACGGTTGTAAGGAAAAAGAAAGAATAATTGTTAATAGAAAGTATTTTAAATAATTATGTAACATTATATTAAATAATCAGATAAAGAAACGTTGAGTATATTAAAATAAATCCTTAAAACGGGGGGCAGTTTTAAGTATGCCACCTCCAAAGTATGGAATAATATCCTACCCCATTGCGTAGCCTTCCATCAACTTACTCTTTCAAGCGCAATTTAAAAAGCTCATTTTGACACTACAACTGGATGGTATTAAGATCGCCTGCTGTAAAAATTTTTACCCTTAGTAACTATGAAAGGAGAGACATAATTTTAACTTTATAAAGAAAGAAAGGTGGAATGATTTTACTTTCTATTTATTATATGTTTACTTTAGACCTGGTTATATATTGCTACTGACCTAAGAATGCGCGAAACAGGGTCCTTAGCACTAACTGCCTTCTTATTTTGTATGCACAAAATTTCTATTCGGTGCAGTTATCAGTACTAATTTCAGCTCTTCAGGGCCCGGCTAAAAATCAGCATTTTGGTGGCATTTTCAGCAGCATTTTGCTGAGCTGGTCAACCTTTCGGCCTTTTGTTAATTTTTTTAAACTTGTAAGTGTTGTATGTCTTAGTTAAGTTAATTTTAATATGTACTTGTCTACCTCTTCGTTTTTTTTTTAAGGGCCGAACAAAGGTTTATTATTATTAATTAAAATAATAATAACACAGAAATAATAAATTCAAAGCTTCAGATAATTATTCAACAGAAAACATTTTGTTTTTTCAAGTCCATAACATGCGGGAGAATTGAAATTTCTCCGAAACGAGAATCGGTTAAAATAAATCGTCGTGAATGGACTAGCGCTCATTCCCTTCGAGCTTTTAGCGAAAAATAAACAATGTGTTAATTAGAGATAATACATACCTACCATAATGAAAACAATAGTAATAAGAAGGTTTATGAGAAAATTTGTTTTGTTTTCTATTTTGTTTTCCAATTTTAATATCTCTTTTTTTAATTTAGTGCACTTTCGCTGCACATTAAAATAAAAATAGCTATACGTTAACATAAACAATTTTTACTATCAAGCTGTATTCATCGTTTGTTTTAACAATTCACAAATATTTTTCTCTTAAAGTGATTTCGACATAATCTAGAGTACTTGGTTAATTTAAAGTTTCCTCTTCGTAAAGCATTTTCACATCTACGTCTCATACAAGAATTTTTGGGAAACTCGTAATTACCTACTTCATTACATTTTAAAATACAACAACGACCCATTATTTTATAATTTTTTTGGGAAAAAAAACAATAAAACTATGCATATAATCTGTCAGTAGTTTGGCAACAAACATAAAGCGCCCTTGAGATTAATTGATTTCATAGTTGTCTTCCCCATTATGTACAAATTTAAAAAGCTTGAAAGCTTTAGTATTACAATACCATGCGTTATCTATAACAATATACTGATACTTACACTTTTATTATAGCATATCAATATCGTTGTAAGCTGTTTTTTTTCATACAATGATGCTTTATTTATCGATTGGTGTAATGCATTGATTGCTTTTTCTAATTTCAAACCGTATTTCTAAAAATTGATTTCCAACCATTTTTTAAATAGCTACTCGCTTACTCAGAGGTATTTATTGTATTATCCTGGTATGGGTGTTTTTCAAGTGTTTTAAATCTCTTGTCATTAAATTGGCAACGTAATGACAGTTTTTTAACGGGATATCGTAGTGTCATTTTGGTAGACTCATAATTCGTTTTGATTAAAAGTTAACAGACAATTTTTTCATTTATAACTTTACACGAACTACGAATTTTATGGATCTTAATTAAAGAAAAATTATAAATTACCTGTTTTGAATATTTTTAATGTTGTTCAATCCTTAATTTGATTAAGTTGTCGTGTATCTATGTGTCACGACCAAAAATATTTTTCGAGTTTACAAGTATGCGGATAAACTTTTGCAAAATAAAAAAAATAAATAAACGTTGACTAAACCATGGTGGTACAGATTTCTCTCCAGCAGCAGGCCCAGCACGACGTCCTGGATAGAGTCTATGTATAGGGCTATCCTTAGCGCGTCAATATAATGAGCGAAAGGGATAACACTATAGACATAATATTCTCTAGAGCGTTGTGCTAGGCCCGCTAGAGAGGCGATAACTTGTGAATATACTCTGACCTCTGTTATGGGTCTTGCTAAAGCGCAGGTAAGATACAAGTCTTGTTTAAAATGCGTAAAACGGTTGACCCTGCAGGCCACCCCTAAAACTTTCCGTTTTGATATTTGTCGATGTGTATTTAATCTCCTTAAGTTATAAATATTGTCTATGAGTTTTTGAGCGTAAACATTTGAAAGATGGTTGACACTGCAGGCCATCACTGATACTTCTTACTACTTTAGAGATCAAAAAATTTAAAAATTAAAGTAGCAATTAATTATCGAGTTCATTACGTTAAAGAGATCGATTGTAGTGCTTTTTTAAATTTGCTCTGCTAAGCACAAAAATATATTTCTAATATGTTTTAAGTTAGTAATATATTTAGAAAATGCTTAACTTTCGAACGCGTTGTTTTGTAATCAGTTTTGTAAAAAGAAAAAAAAACCGAGTACCAAACACCAACGCATTAAAGTATTTCTCATGTGTTTTGAAAAAACCAAAACCTTTTTTTTTAATACTTCATTAACCATATCTCTCAAATAAAGTAATCTATTTTGATGCAATTCACAACCATCAAGGCTGTTTTTTAAAGGAGATAACTAGTTATATTTTAACATTTATCGGTAGAGTAGTTTCAAAAAAATTGCAAAATAAGCATTTTAAAATACTTTTTCTCCAAAAATATCTCTTAAACATATCAAAGCATTTTGACGAATTTATCAACGATTAACGTTATTTTCTAAAGAAAACAATTAGACAGATTTTTGAATTTATTAGTAAAATAGTTTAAAAAATATTGAATAAAAACCTTTTTAAAAATTTTACTTCAACGATATGTCTTGAACAAATCAACAGATTTTTATGCAGTTTACGGTAGTCGATATACCTGTTTAGAAAAAAGAGCTGATTAGATTTTAGTATCGATCGGTATACTAGTCTAAAAGTTATTACACTAAACATTTTTCTAAGAACTTTATTTTTGAAATTCCTGAATAAATACCGAGAGAAACTAGTTCGAAGTTTCAGAAAGTCTAAGTTGAGTGGGTCCCTTTTGAATGTCTCTGCGTTTCGATTAGTTAATTCGCTCAAAGTTTACAAAAGGTTTACACACACGCACAGACAAGCATACAGACATTACTCGGAAAATGGTCGAAGTAAGAAAAATCTTTGATTGGCTATATTCTCGATACAGTTGTAAGTTTTATATGAATAGGTCACGATTTATTTTTCCAAAACATCCCAGAATTGTACACATTTGACACATAATAGCATATAGAAATATTTAAAACACTTTTACTCACTTTCGGAAGACGTAAAAATGGTTGTTGTGTTTATTTCACTCATCGCCACGTGAAACGTATTCCATAAGTCGTGACAACCCGAGTTCATTTGCTAGCGAATTGTTAATATAATACATCTCATACTTACCGATATTGTTCACTTACGCGCCGATAGATGGCGTTAGTTCATAAGCTTTTGTTCACCAAATGACCCCAATTACAAATGAATTCGTGGACGTATACACGTTGAAACGTTTTGTGAAACATGCCACTTACCTAGTCTAATCCGTTATTATGAAAGTTGATAATTTTTATATTTTATCCCTCGTCACATTGTCGGCCGACGACTGTTATGTTGCGATCGTAAATAGATGGCTTCTTTATTTGGGAATAACAAATAAGTAAGTATATCATAAAGTGAAATTCAATAATACATATCTGAGTTTATTATAAACTAAGAACCGCACGCCCTTCATCTTGTATGTATCCATTTTATCGGAGAAATATTGATATGCCAGTGTTGGAACAAATTAAGAAAACGTTCTCCATCATTTCGCGTGTATCCGACGAGCGGAGGCCTAACGCGGCCGCCGGCCTGCTTGATAAAACGCTCCTTCGCGGTATTCGCATCATCACGACTTGTTGACGAATATCCTGCCCGTCAGCGTCGCAGCCTCCTTTTCCATTATCTACGAAGTCTTCAGAGGTAAATGGCATGTGTTTTAGTTGAGACGAGCTTTTTCTTCTGAAACGTTGGCTTAATATTTATTCATAGCAGAAAGGGTATCGACTTTGGGCCGTTAAGCGTATTCTTTGAACTACGTAAAATTTTATCGAAAAAGAATCTCAATAGATATGTATATGATCTGGGATGTTATCGGAAAATGGTTTTTCTAAGGGTTTTCTTTATGCTCTAAAATCGGTTTCGTAAAAAAGAAAAATTGCTTATAAGCCGTGAAAATCACTACCTTGTAGTTTGAAGAAATCATACAGCGGTGATAAATTAAATAACAGATAGAAGGTAAAAAGAAATATTATTAAATATTAAATCCTAGAAAGATTAGTTTTATACAATTACTCTATATATTAGCTTTCGTCTGCGGCTCTGTCCGTTTGGACACAGAATAAATTCTTTTATATCTTCATCGATCGATTGCGCTGTCAGTCATGAACTCGATCCTGGTCCCACTCACGTCTCTGATCTTGATGCCGTTTTCGATTTCAATTCAAGTCTCAATCACCATTTCTATTTCGGTTTCATGGTTCAATCAGATATAAAGTTTATATATGATTGAACCATGTTAATATTGTAAACACATTGTTGACATACTTTCTTATAATGATTCATAAAGTTAATATCGCCAATTATTTAAATAAACGTAAATTTATGTTTTTAAAATTTCCTCTGGATCTAAGCATTTAATCACTAGTACTTTGTAATTTTACAAATTTTACGACTCTGGGGTGCGACGAGTGGAAAACAGTTTAGTTCTATCAAGATCATAGGTCAATACTTAATATTTTTCCTTTCTATTTACTAGTCTTTTCACATGCAAAAGTGATCTGCTATCAACCGAGTGTTCTCTCCTTTTACTACATTCGTGTGTATTGCCTGTACTTCAGTTTCAATTTTGAAATTCATAAAATTGGTATTGCTATAACTGATGATTTTAGTTCTTTTAATTAATCATTTTTTTTTTACTTTCCCGTTGAAGTTTTCAGTCAGTCGTAATTCTAATACTCGTTTTTTATTTTGGCTACAACAAAGACAAGTAAATTATTTGATTGGCTTCAGAAATGAGGGATTTTAAAAAAAATGTGTACCGATCGACGTTAAAATGAATCTTCTAGACGGATCTTTAAATTATTTAAATCGACGATCGGCTGAGTTACACGCCCGGCTTAGTACTAATAATAGTACACATTTTTATAGATAAAAAACATGAAATGGCATCTC
Source organism: Eumeta japonica (assembly GCA_005406025.1). Taxonomy (NCBI): domain Eukaryota; kingdom Metazoa; phylum Arthropoda; class Insecta; order Lepidoptera; family Psychidae; genus Eumeta; species Eumeta japonica. The sequence goes on from BGZK01000415.1 coordinate 213,870, forward strand.
AGGCCGGGGCCTGTGAAGGAAAGTCGTAGGTTATTGATGGTTAATTAAAGATGAACAACGTCTGCAAATTTCCACGTCTTTGATGAAGAAAGTTGATTAGGAAGTATCAACTTTCTTCATCAAAGAAAGTTGATATTTCAAAGAAAGTTAATATTATAATTATAGGATGATTGACCTCGTCTCGGTCAACTATCGCAAAAATGATATTCTGAGGACATCATGTTGACCGATTGAGTAGTAATTTTTTTAAGCATTTTCAAGCAATAGGGAATGTAAGATTTCAGTGTTTGTCTATTTGTCAGTTTGGTAGTGTTTGCCTGTTGGTCTGTTGTAGGTGATTTTCTTCAAAACTTGGAATCGTATATTTGAAATAGAAATGCATAATATTTCCTTGGGTTATGCTTATCAATTCTTCCACCGAACATGTTCGATGTATAAACTTATTTCGTCACAGTTATTTTATTCACCCTTTTCAATTGGTCAGTTTAAAAAGCAAAAATTATAAATCTTCTACAAAACATATAGTATATAATGATAATATAATTTGCTATACAGAAAAGCTGTATAGATCGCACGTAATCTGCAACACGACTTGTGTGAATTTAATAATTTTAAGTGTGAAATGTATTTATATTTAAACTCAAACTAAGTTTAAATTGCCTAGCTGTTCTGTATTTAACAAGTGCCGCGAATCGCTTGAAACTACCTCAGAACTTGCCGGTGAAATATTGGAATTCGCGATGTAAAGTTGCCACTTCAGGGGGAAACTTTTAGATGAACTTCACAAGAAAATCTGGAAAATTGGCAACTTACCTGGACTGCCCATTCGCGATAAAGGAACTGACGGTTGATGGAGTGACTTTAACTTTCGAGTTCGGCGGGGTATTTTTGAATCGCTTTATTTCCATATTATCGTGCAATTCCATTTTAAAGCGTGCTCTTTGTATCAAACTGTCTGTTGTTAAAAGAAAATTGGCTTGAGAAATGTTGGAGCTTCATAAAAGTGTGTCCAAATTTATGAAAATGTATGACGCCTTCGTACAGAGCCCACATTTCGATTATAAAAAGTTGTAATAATCATGTTTTATGATTGAATTCAAGCCTTAGATTTTACACATGTGTTGTTGACTTAATCGACATTATATTTGTTTTGGAACATTAAAAAAACAGATAAGAGTGTTGTTTTTATCACAAAACGCTATGATATAACACGCTATAATGTAACACACCATAAAGTTAGTGCGGTTCAAAATTATTCCTAGTTTTGCGCTTTAACGTTTGATACTCTCATTCTATTGAACAATGACAGTCCAACGCATAATTCAGTTTGTTGTTCACCACAATTAAGTAGTTAAATATGTGTTGTAGTATAACAGACATTGAATTGTAATAAATGTATATTTATGTATTTATATGTGTTTTTGTATACACGAATCTTTGAAAAGTAATAGTTTATACTGTGACTATTATTTCTTATTGTTTAATAATATATAGTATTGTATATATATTGTAGCATAGATTTAATTTTAATTCCGAATACGTGTGTGTGCAGTGGGTCTAATGTGTACCAAGACATTTTTATAATTTGATGTTAAATAATAATCTCATATATTTTATCTAAAATATTAGAAACGAGTGAAATTGTGCGACTCACAGTGTATGGCATTTGAAAGTACTTTATGAACGAAACAGTTTTTTTTCGCTTCTTGTCAACAAATATTTATATCGCTGTACTCTCGTTAGTGTACGAAAATGGGAAAATTTGTTTAGAATTAAATAGATAATTTAATGAAGACATTTTATCTTCAAAAATTATTTATTGTAATAAAAATTAAAAAAAAAAACATGAAAATAGCTTAGAAAACTTTACCGTTAATCAATTGTTAACAACTTGCATATATAGTCACTTGTGAAAAAATCCATTAATTTAGCCACTTTTTTATTACCTTTAGAACAACAGCAAGTGGTTTCATAATGAAAATGGCTGTCTAATTGGATCTCGTTCAATCACAATTAAAAAAAATATATATAAATAGAAATGAAATTCTTTTCCACAAGTGGTGTATTGCAATTTTTGTTGGCGCTTTCCAGTGTTAAGTAAATCTGTCTCTTTGTTATTTATTTATTTTGAAGAGATTGAGTCGTAAAAGTTACAATAATATACTCTGGACAGTACTTTTCATTTTTTTTTTGTTTTTTTATTGACAATTAAACGAGTATTATGAGGCTTTCATTTTTTGGATTTTCCAAATTTTTGTTTTATCGCACTTTAATGGCACAGAATTCACATGGCAATTAAATTGTAGTAGTTGTCTCAGCTTGGATATAAACTGTGACCTCTGTTGACATATGCGCCTAATTGGAGCCACGTCGAAAATAGATAAGGTGAATCCCTATATTAATGCTCAAAAGTAATTGTACGAATTTTGTAGGTTATAAGGGAAGGTTGCGAGTTAAAGTGCTAATAATTATAAATTAAACAAGAAAGTGACTGTCTGGAACAGTATTGGATTTCCCTGAAAACAGTGACAATAGGTTACTAACTTTCAGTAGAATTTATAACTACGAGAAGATTTAACCAGCAGAGAAACTAAGGCGAAATTTAGGTCGAGGGAGTAATTAGAACAAATAACAACAGTTAAAACTTACTCTAACTGGAATGCAAGGTGTGCCAAGTGTGCCTCATTTAATGCATTTAATTTTTGTTTTCAAATGCGGGCCAGCGGGAGTAACGTTAATTTTTTATATTCCATTTTGAAATTAATATATACGAATTATGTGATGACGCTGGAAATGGTTTCGAATTAAAATCAGAATGTCGATTCTGTCTATTTGTTAGTTCATTATACCTCTGAAATTAAACATAAATTTGACACTAGCTGGAGATTGGAATGTGTGTATTATTATTATAAGTACAATTTCACATAAACTTCTATATAAACTAAAAATAATCTTTATTTAGGATTCCATAGAAGTAACTGTTTAGGAGTCTTTTATGAGTTCTTAATGCACCAGAAATAACTATACTCAACCTTGGCTATATAGCTTGGACCTTAAGACCTCCATGCTAGGGCAGTGCAGATTAGGAGCTGCTAAGTACGGGTGTCATTATTGCAATGATAACATCCGGGGCCGACAGCTTAAAGTCGCATGAAGACAGTGGTTTAATTTGAACCTATGGTTATGATCCAATCGTACACCTTCTGGTTTTAAGGCGACACTCTTAACTATTGATCCTCCACTGCCACTACTACATTATATATTTTTTACTATAATACGAAAATTTCGACGTTGTTAAATAAAGTGAAATTAAACGAATAGAATTTAACTGTTCAACTATATTTAGTTGGCGTTATAGAAAATATAGCAGACAAACCGAAATTGGAATTAATTCACGCAACCTTAGATTTACGTCTGACAAAAGTCTGGTTGACAAGTAAAATTCCTGTCAACTCTCGCTACAGTCTATATTACCAAAGTAAGACAAACAGCTTTCTTCTAGGGAAATTTTAAATGAATTCATCACAGCTACGTCTTTTCGGCGCCGCAAGGAACGGAGGAGAAGATACGAAGACCTTGAAATTGGCAGATTCGACTTTGCTGCAATTGATGAAATGGTCGACCTCGATTTAAAACGTGTTCAACGTACATTCATACACGTATACAGTGTGTATAACGTACACACTTACCGGATGTAGTTCTTATAGTGTTAAAATCAGGCGGTCGGCGTTCTTGTGTATGTCATGCATAGTCAGAGATATTAAGATTTTTGACATTGATATATGAATGAGCATGGATAATGAGTTTAGCTAAAGTATGTAAATGCATTTAAGCGGATAGGCAAGATAGCTAATATAATATCAGCTCGCAATTAATTCAATAGGATTAGGATCATTTTCGTATAAAGAAACGATAACTCGATAAGTTTCGAATTTATAGAAACTAAATATTTATTACGTGATTTGAAATGTCGGAGGGACTTTCCTATATTCGATATGATTTTGACTTTAGCAACAGATATCTATTACATCTGTGATATGCATTTTATTTTTTGATATATTTTGTGGGACCGTTTGGTCGTGGTCATGGTCGAATCACAAATACATAACGTAGCTGGGTCCATGTCGGTTTGGCATCAGTAGTGTTTTATTTGATAAATTTTCTTTATCATGTGAATTGTTTTAGATAATTCTAATGTACCTAATATTAGCCATATGAATCGAACGAATTGTATTTTATATAAAAATGTATTTTATTTTATTATTAGTTGGAGCGTTATTTTTTAATATACGACATGTATACAAACTAAGCCTAATATTTATGTCGTAAATTTAAAACAGGCAAACCTCATTAGTTTTGATTTTTGACGAAGTCATAGTAAACAATTATTAAATTTGAAAAATAAATCGTTTCTATCTCTACAACATAAACCTACCAATATGCCTTGTGCTGATTAATAACAACACGTTAACTATAAAAAAGGTTATTTCAAGTTTTAGTTTTAGAAAACTTTCCTAATGCGACTTTATAATATGTGGAATAACAGCATAGCATCATCTACGTGTATTGGTGAGTACGTGCTTAGGAGTTCGTCTGCAAGGTCTACCTCAAGACTCATCAAGGAATCAGACGTATAAAGCGGAGTATGATAAAGAAGTGACGCTATAGAGTCGGTGTTACTTCTTTTCAGCGAGCAAGAACACCGAGTTTGCATTATTCATCATCTTTTTTGCCTTATACAATTTAATTAAAACACTCAAACGAACCGAAGTGAGTGGTGCGGAATTCGCTTCAAGGCTTGCATTATATCAAAATTCTTCATAACTACGTAATTACTTAACTGGCAACCGAAAGTTTATTGTTTGGAAGCACTTCGCGATTCAGAGTTTGGAATTTTGATGTCGTGTACTGCAATGTTTTAAAGGTCTGATTAATGCGTAAATCAAATTAATAACTTGGTTCGACATTAGATTGCGTGAAAATTTAGGGAATAGCACTTTTAAGTTTGGGCGAGCGTTATCATACAGTGAAATTTATAAAAACCTGTGATCTGATCGATGGCTACCTCGAACAGAGGTTTTTTTTCCTCGTGTAAAATATAATAATAGTAAAAAAAAATTAATGTATTTTTACTATTATGTCCATTTATTATAAATTACTCACAATGTATTTGTTAGATGTCCTCAGTTGATCGTAAAGAGTCAGCACATTGACTAAATTCAATGTAAAAATTAAAAGTTCAATTCAGGTACTTTGTTAGTCATTAGCGCCGCCCCAAGCCGCGGCTTCGTTTACAGGCAGAGGATAATTAATTATGTGGAGAGTAGGATAATTAAGTATCATATCAAATCGACCGCTATTTCGAATACAATACCAGTTACGATTCCGAGTTAAATATCTATCCGGATCTCAAATCCCGCTCGCGACACCATTATCGATCGCGAACTCATTCGCCACCCGTCACGGTTTCGAAATGATATTGTTGAAAATAATTCCGGCTAGGTTCACCTTTGGACTGCGGTCTTCCATTCTCGCACTCGCTACTGGTCATGGTTGTGAACCTGATCTGAATAAAAAAAACCAACAATATTATTTATTTTATATGCTTACTTTACAAAAAAACCAAACAATATTATAAATTTTATATATTTTTCTACTTTCACTTATTTCACAAAAATCTACTCTCTTACAAACTGAGCGAAGTAAAATGATGTAGTTACAATTTCATTATATTACTCTTTTTTGAGCGGTAAATACATATGAAAAATTTCATACGAGACGGCCATATAAACACTTCATGAATATTTGTAAATCTAAATGACCTTAATTCTTATATTATTCTATTATATAGATAAGGTTGCGTAAGAAAAAAAAACTGGGTTTTACATTCCATTAAATACATTTTTTATTTGTGTCGATCCAACTTATAATTTTTATTCAAATTCACGTGCATAACATTATATTTCATATCTACATAGGACTCAAAGTATAAGCCCATTGGCACGACAATGTTGAATAGCGATAATTTTTAATAATAGCAATGGTATCTCCGTAGCTAAGAGCGTTGTCTTCATACCATAAGTAAATTAATTCCATGCTGATTACTAGCGAATAAGTCTACAAATCAACTTGAGCCATACTAAACCACTCGTTTCGGGCTTCAGAGAACCCATCAATTCATGGATTCGGCATGTTAACAATTCATTAGGGATAAAGGTCATAAGCAGCCCCTAACTTGTACTGGGCCAGTGTATATGGTTTATTGTACCAATTCTACAGTCAAAAATATAAGAAAAATATGTTGAAGAGAACGCTTTAGCAGTGAGTTGATTTACTTTGAATATAACGAAACAACTGTTAACAGACACAAAAAAACATTTGGTAAAATCAAATGTGCATGTCTTAAGCGTTCGTGCCATACGTATGTTGCTTAAATTATTATAGAGGTTTATGATAACATATGAGCTTTTCACCAAAAATCCTCTTTTTTATTTTTGATTTTCAAATAGTTTTATAGTAAATTTGAATCGAAAAAAGGATAGGTAATTTCATATTTATTAGACACCATAATGCAAAAAAAAATTGCCTCAAGTAAAAACGATTATTACCAATAAAAATTACGTAATTTCAGTCGAGAAACGTTGGAAAACATAAAAAAAAATCATTAAATTTTGGTCAACACGTCATCGGACTCATCACTAAACCATTTTGACATAATTAGTAATAGACTGTCTTTAAGTCAGGAAAGATCTAATTAGAGAAAGTGAGAAAAAAAACCTCTATGTTAGATATTTAAGCGAAATGGCGGATCAAAACATGAATAACTGCCAGTTGAAAAATTCAATTACAGCTAATCGGTACTATATCAAGCTGTGATTTTCAATACAGTTATTCTTAATCGATTAGATTAGTGATGAGATTGAAATAAATTAAGTTTAAACGTTAAATAGTTTTTTAGTTATCGTGGTCACACATAGTGTAGACGGGATTTTCAGGCGACAGTAAAAGCATACCTAGGCTCGCGCTTAAGGCATGCAATTTTACAAAAAAAAAGATGAAAACCGCCTTTAAAAACCTGTTTTATTTAAAATTGTTTGTTTTTACAGTCCGTTCTAATTAAAGTTAAATTAGGCACGGTTGTATCTCCTTAGAAGAAAAAGGTGTCTCCTTAGAAGAAAGAGATGTCTCTTCTTTTTTAGAAGCTGGTTAAAAATTGTGTTTTGTGGCTGAATGTCTATAAAGATTCTATAGGAACTATCTAAGTTAAACGATGAACCCTGAGATTAATAGTTATATGCGTAAATGCCCAAATTGAGTATAGTCAAATCCTTTTCTATAAATTCATTGTTTAGAAAAGTAAGGTAATCTATTGCTTCCAGTTGGCGTCATGGCATTCACCTAAAATTCAATATCCGCTTCGGTACAACAGTCAAACGGGAACTATCGCGCTCTTAACCTTTATACATTTCAACAATACATTTGAACGAGTCGCGATTCGTGCGGTGGTCGTTACGGAACCTTCATGAACTTAATGCACGTTACGTCACTTTAACCAAATCGTCCAATTACAAAATAACCGATTGGGCCTCGCGGTGTAATTAGTGCAACGCACGCGACACGCCGCCGTAACCCGGGGGCGGCGGCAGTCGAGTAATTGGATCGGATCGCGGGCAGCGCGTTTAGAGCTGTTCTTAACTGCGACACCGAGCCAAGATTTCGAAGTAACCCGCTCTATTGGATAGTTAAACTCTACTACCTCGCTAACAATAACTGTTGTGCAAACTTCTTATAGTCTATTAAATTGGGGTTCCAAGGTTAGCTATATAGACGTCGCATTATTGATAATTATCGTGTAACAATAGTTATTGTTTAACGCCTTTGCTAAAACGAAGTACAACGCATGAGAGCGATAATATGTGGCTACTCTTTTTTGAGGCGTAGTTAGTAATGCCTACTAAAGGTGTTATGTTCTAAATAAGTTTTCTAGCATTGGTTTGTAGGATACCTTAGTGGATTGGCTATGATTAATCCTTATTTATGATTGCTGTGTTTTAATTCTTGTTTGTGTCTATTGCTATTGTAAAACTTTAATGTTTCAACGCCTAATATGATATCGGGGAAACATTATTTATAATATCATTACAAATAATATTATATTATGGATAGGGTCTCAAGGTTGTACGTTACTTTGCAATATTTTTTTTTTATTAAAAAGTCAGAATTGGTTTTAGGATTCTAATGTTAGTAGAATCGAGAGCCGGTAGCGAAGACGATAAAATTTATTTCATACTTCGAAGTTAGTATATACTTAGTATATAAGTAGAAGAGAAATTTATTGACCAAAATTTCACACGTATACTGTTTACAAATAACATATTACTCCTGTAACAGTTCTCAGAGGCATCAAACAAAAGAAAAAAAAATTAAAACCAATACAAAGAACGTCTATTATAACAAGTTTTAATTCAATTATTCCCGAAAGTCCCGACGCTTCATTTCTATGAAAATTTCGTTCGTGCAATTCACAGAGGTGCGAACACGGAACAATATTTTTTCGTTCGCTTCACTCTCCTAATATTGTTGTTTAAGTAGATTTTATGAGCACCTCTGAGACTTGCTACTTAAAAATTGTTCACCAGTACTAATACACATGTCGAATTTGTTTTGAGTGTCGCTTGTAAAATCGATGGTCTGACCAAATACTTGGCTACTTTAAAAAAATATCCAAACGCAGTAATATGCGAATGAAGCGCTAAGACAAACGATTCGGTTAAATTCCTTACGTCTTCGTTTGGTGTGAGAGTTTAATTAATCTAATTTGTTGTTCCAGAGATTTTTTTTTTGTAATGGCAAAGATAAAACCATTGTTAACATCTCGCATACCCCCGAGCAGTAGTTGCCGCTGTTTTCCGGCCAGTGGGCCGTGAGTTAAGAGCGAGTCGTCTGTTGCATGCCTCTGCATTATGCATGAATTACGACTTTGTTGGGACGTTTAGAACTATTTTACGCTGCCAGAAATGGTAATAATGAAAATCAATTGAAAAATAGTGGAAATCGTTAAAATATTGTTTATGTTATTAGCAGTGCAATTTATATCCAAAGCAAAATAACTACCTTATATGTTCTGGTTTTGTATTTATGTATAAGTAATATCAATACTAAAAAGCGGAAATGAAAAAATTTAGTTGGGTTGTATACTGATATAGTATTTGATCTATGTTTATGACAATTGATCCTGGCAGTGTATACTAAAAAAGAGCTTATTATAACAATTGTAATTTAATTAAAAAAATAATTATGCATTGAAAATAACCTTAGCGAAAGCAGAATTCTTTTTTATCATAAATTAAGATTTTATCAACGAATTGGCTCGAGCGATGATATTCTCCTGAGTTCACTTCGCATCGGGCTCGTCGAGCTGGACGGTAAACTTCTACTAGACCGATTTCTTGCTGCTTTTAAAATCGTACATCTTGAGAATGTAGAAGACGCGATGGAAGTTTTATCTTGAAATTGATTATGCTTTATTGCTACGAACGCAATGCTGCGTACTTCAAATTTTATGTTACGAACATTATATTGCTTGTGCGGATGCAAATTTAAGCGAAGTTTTTCTATTAAGAGAATGATGAATAGTCAAGAAAAATATGTTCAAAATTGATCTTTTCAAAATTAAACGAACTAGTTTTTTTTTTTAGATAACAAATACATTTAGACATAACCCTAATTTTCAATCCAACTCTAATGTTCTATGCAAATATAATCATGTCGTGAAAAAACAAGTAGTCATATATAAAGATCGAAAACAAGAGCGGTACCGATATTTATGATGAAAGAGCGAGTCATATAAATACCAAAATTATTGAATCAATTTGAGAAGGAGACTAAAATCAATATTGCAAAATCTGTAAATCGGTTGATCCTGCAGGCTATCCCTAAATCTACCCGCTATGATATTTATCGATGTGTTTTGAGCACGAGTTCAAAAATACAGGTGTCTCAAATCTCAAAGATTTATTTTTGAGTAATGCGAACCCGTAACATTCTAAAACGGTTAACCCTGTCGGCGGTTCCTGAAATTTTTGTTATTTTCGAGCTCAAGGTCTTCAAAATGTAACTAGCAGTAAATTACCGAGTTTGAACTCAAAAGAGCGATTTTTGTGACTTTTTAAGCTTTCTGAGCTCAGAAATATAATCTCAATATATTTTCAGCTCTTCGAGTTCAAACATCTGGTTATATTAAAAAAAAAACGTTATGTTTATTTAACTTTAAAACCACGATAACTATCGAAGGCGTTGTACGATTTTGATCTGGTTCGTGGCATTCGACACAGTGTTTTAAGCAAAGAAAATTGACCAATACTAAACATTAATCTAATAAGCCCTAAAAGTCATATACTATAGTAACTTACTAGAAGTCATTTTGAAAAAATACTTTAATGCGAATTTTTCGTTAACAATATCATTCGAACGAATTCACTGATTTAATGCAGTTGATTTTAATTTAACATTTCAACAGTAGCTTAGTTTAAAAATTATTGTAAAAAAACATTGTTTGACTAATTCTTCTCCAACAACAGGTCTTGAGCAAATTGAGCATTTTTTATGAAATTTACGGCAAACGATGCATCTATTGGTTTACGTTACTCAACTACTTTGAAACGCTTAACATTTTAAATTTGTACATGCTAAGTTAGTTATATTGTTTATACCCTTAGAAGTTTCAGACCGATTTAAATAGGAGTGTACATATCATCATTTGTACTCTCCTTCTGTATGTTTTATCATAGAACGAACAAGAGACATACGTAATGGAATATAACGAACATAACATACTCTGAACAACAAACTGCGTCAATTGTCGCAGTTTTCTGTTTCCAGTGTGTTCTCGTTCGTAATAATTAGGCATGACATTTTATCATATATTGTTTAATACAAAACTTATTATTTAAATTTTTGTTAATAATATGGACTTTTTAAAACGAAATTTCGAGGGTAAAATGTATTGCGACTGACCTCGTGAAGAGAACCGACTTGCCTTTGTATTATTATATGGAGAAGAAAAACGCTCGGAAAAATCAATAATATGGAAATAAAGGATTTTGACGTGACAACGTCTTATAAATTGGTTTGCCGGGTGACACTTCAAGAAACTGCGTTACGCTCCGCTCACGTTATGCGCTCACAATGAGAGCGAGTGAGAGGCACGCGTCCCTTCCACTCGGGCATGGTTAGCCCGCCTAAGAGCGAGAGAGACAGACATAAAAAGTGAAAGGCACGCGTCCCTTCCACTCAGATAGGAACAAGTTAAGTTGTAGTAAACGCTGTTTCATTGTACGCAAATGTATTGCAAGTTATTGTATGTATATTTGTATATAAATACGTATGTATGTGTAAAGGTAAAAATAAAATTTTGTTAATATGAAATTCAGTGCGAGATTCTTTGTATAAATTAATGTTTTAAATATAATTCTTTGTATAAATAAATGTTTTAAATTGTTACTATTATTTCATCCTTCTTCCTACTATACGAATGAATATTCACATTAAAATGATTTTACCACTCAAAGTCGTTGTCACGTAAAACTTTCGCCCGTATACCGACTTTACAGGCAACCAATTTTTTATGTTATAAACAATTTTATAGAGAAGATATCATACGATATGATGAAATTAAAAGAGAAACCAGTTGAAAACAAATATTGAGTAGTGTTAATTATTCAATACTGCAATTCAGTAGTGGAATATAAATAAAAAGTTGTATTGATGGGATGAATCCCATTTTGATAAAAAGGTTACACTATATATTTGATTCAGCTGGGTAGTGTTTGAAAAATTTACATTTTATAGTTCAATGTTCCTCCACGTTTAAAGACGGAAGTGTTAGGCACCTGCATGTTTTCAGTTACGATAAACAGATACCATACGTGGATTTTTTCTGTGAGCCTTATAAATAAACTTAGTCATTCAACGTGCTGTAAAAAAAGCCATGCTTGAGTTTTCTACGCTAGATAAAATTTGACACTAAATTTGATATTCGCTGGGAAGAAAAGTTTATGAGTGGTAACCACGAACTGAACTTCTCCGTATGAGAAGGTCTCATATTAGGTTTGATGACCGTACCAAGTTGCAGGTCATCGTTGGTTACAGATGGTCCAGGATTGTAATCATGGACATCTTAGTAAACGGTTTATTTTCTAGCTTTCTAGAAATCTAATGGGAACAAAACAAAAAAAAAATTAAAAAATATAAAGGTCTTCAATAGTTCTTTCTGCTCTACATTATATATTTTTATTAAGCCTTTTAATTTGGAAACAGTATCAATTAAATATTTTAGAGTTAAAATATTTCCCTTTTATTGTATTTGAGAGACAGATGATCTAGACAGCTACAAGCGAGTAGGTGGTCAAAGTCGCTCGTGGATACTCGCACTCCCACAAGATTTTTCAGTTCGTTGCGGGCCTATTAGGTAGACCGGTAAATCAAAAGAAATCCAATGGAAGGCAAATTAATGGAGGCGAAGTGGGGGTGATGGATGGGGAGTGATCATCGGAAGTCTCACTTATTGGATGAAAAGCAACAACGGAAGCTGTTACTTTGCGTTTGTATTCTGTGAGGGTGTAGTATCTCACAGAATATCGTGTGGACTCATTTTCGAGCTGCAACTAAATTGGCGAAAGCAATTATTCAAATATTTTGTTTCAGTATTCCTCTTTCAAAAATCTCTAAGCCTCCTTCAATGTTCTCTGTTTTGAACAACCCCTCTTCAGTTTGGCCTCGCGTGCATTTTAATTCATGTTAATCCCATTTTTTGTAATCTTATAACTTTCTCATTCCTTCTCTCTAAAACTGAATTAGTAGAATTTTCACTAATTGAAGTAGTAACAGTAGAAACTACATCAAAATTAGTAATTTTTAGTTGACTACTAAAGATTTTACTACAGATTTACTAAGTTTGTAGGCGTTACTTTTCAATTAGTAATTTTTCACTAATTGAAAAAGTAATATGGCCCAACTTCAATACTGAATTAGTAGTTCTGAATTAGTAGTCACTTGAAAATTAGTAAAATAATCACTTTTATAATAATAGAATTATACTTTTTAATTAGTAGAAAATTTACAATTTTAATTTATAATCATTTCTACTAATTGAAAGAGTGGATAACCACTTATTGCTGGTCGTATACTTGGGACATCTTAAAATAGTAGCTATTGACTATTAATTAGTGGTCTTCCACTAATTTAGTTTTAGAGAGTTTGCAACTGATCTGCTCCGATTTTTCTTGATGTCAAGTATTGTGTGAATTCACCGCCCTGATTTTCAATCTTCTACTATTAAGAATGAAAAATTATTATAAAGTTGGTAATATATTGTTTTCACTGCAGTTTTTGAAAATCGAGTTTTCTCCACATCTTCATACTTCATCATACGTTTAAAGGGTCCCTAAATGGTCGAACTATTTTTCGAGTGGTGTCTGCAGGTGTGTATGTGTGTGAATACAAACCTTTTATAACTTATTGACAATGCTTGATGGTTGATGTTGAGTACTCTTTCCTCCTTATCTGCTTAGATAACTGCATCAAAAGGAATAAAGCAGATCAATATCGAACGAATATGTTTTCAAGATATCGTAATCAACATGTTTAAACATAGAGTTTCTTAACATCCCGCTACGAAATTTAAAAAATATTTAAAAAGCTTAGAATATTTATTATGCTATCGATAAATTCCAAAATCTAACTAGTGATAGTTTTTCTGCTTAGAAAACAATATCGATCGTTACGAACAGCATCAAAATGGGTGGTTTTGAAAGAGAACCATCGATAACGGTAAATTCGAAAAAAAGGGCTTTTCAAAATAACACGTGAAGTTCTTGATGGATTGATGTTTGATTTTCGGTCATTTTTTTTTGTGTATATAACTACGTCATTTACCATAGAGCAGAACATAATCTGACTACGCGTTCGAAAAATATAGTAGTTGAAATATTTAAAAAAAAGCATTTTGTATATATATAAATTAGTAAGCTCGAAAAGCTTAAAACGTATTAGAATTATATTTTGCTCTCGGGGAGCTTGAAAAAGCACTAAAGTCAATTTTTTGTGCTTAAAGCATGCTGTTGTACGATTTGAGCTCGAAAGTAATAAGAAGTTTCAGTGATGGCCTGCAGGCTCAACCATCTTTCAAATCGATACATTGATAAATATCATAAAAGAAAGTTTTAGGAATGATCTGCAAGGTCAACTGTTTTATAGATTTTTTTGATTATTTCGTGTCATTATGTTAGTCAAATTTGGCTTAAACTAAATGTCAATATTACTTTATTGATGGGTGATTCAGATTAATATAAGTTATTGACAATGTTATCAAAATCTTTAGTTAACAACCGGTCGTGTCCCCAATTTATTGTTCTCTAAAAAGTGGTAATTTTTCTCCGCAATGTTTCTGTTTGGGCTCAGGTTTTTTTATTCACATGTTAAATATGATAACGTGTCGATTTATTATTGTTCATTTGGTGGAATTAATTTTTTTTTTAAATTCTATATTTTTTTCTATGAGGTTTTACATCATATACTGAAGATTTTTGGTATTTTTGGTTTTTAGCTAATAAATTTTTCGTTCTTTTGTATTGATTTGATAATGCTTACAGGTTGTGTATATTGCATATAAAAATGTATATATTTTAGAAGACTACGGAACCTAATTTTGGGGATAATGGGTCTTCTCGCCTTATACTTTTCTATTTGTGAAATTGGTTTCCTAGAGATGCCAGTTGGACTTTAGTCATACTGTTGGCTATGTTGGAATATTAGTAAAAAAATAGGTTTTCAATATTCAGGAAGCACTCATTATAATTATGGATATGGTAATAAAAAATAAAGCTGTTTTTTTTTATATACAAAACGATTTATTTTTTTGTTTAACTACCTCATCACTAGAAAAGGTGAAGAAAATATGAAGAACGACTACGCACACATTTATTCTATATGTGTTTCCTAGTAAACGAAATAAACTGGAGCTTTGAAAACGTATGTTCATTCGCCCTCAATAAATTCTTCAATAATATCATTACTTCGTTGGCACAGGACCTCGGGGCTTCGTCCGTGACAATGTCGGGCATAAATCTCGAGGCGGACGGGTCACCGGACGGAACCAGAGATTCACGAAGTGGCATACTTTACGAGCCGTCAGTGTTTTATGGTTTTAAAATAAAGGCGAGGATTTATTGCGGCTGGATTATTTTCGCAGTCACCTTTAAAAAAGGCGTATGAAAATTAAAATGTTTATTAATGACAGGTTCATGTCAATTTATTGATTATTGTATCTAAAGAAATGTATGTGGAACTATGTGTGACATCAATTTTTATTTTACCATCACACAGTATTTACATGGGAATAAACACAGGCATGGATTCCCTTCAAATAGTCAAGTTTGTAAATGGTATTCAGCATTAGACATACACGTCGCACAAGCTGTGGGCATAACTAAAGGAGCCTAAAGTTATTTGTGCATTACCGTTGATCCTATTCGTAGAAAATGAAAAGCGACGAATAGACAGTTTCAAATAAATCTCGTTTGTATTCGTGCCCGAGTCAGACAAGGAACACTCCATTTGGTATTCATCGGGTCTACCCTTTTCGCAGCCTCGTCGTAGTTTCCACTTTGCGGGCGCGGGCACAAGCAAGTCCGTCCGACTTGATTAGTCGTCAGTCGCACTGGAATGTGTATTTACAGTAAACGTTCTATTAAATAAAGATCATCTTACGATGCGAAGACTCTAGACTTAAGCTCATTTAGAATGATGAAACAAACAAGCGGACGACGAAAAAATGAGGTAAGTGTGATCAGCTTCGAGAAGGCGTGGGCTTGACCGTCAACAGCTCGGAGAATCGGTGGCCTGATTTCTTATATGCACTTTCGAACAAGTCGCTCTCCGGAAGACGTCCAAGTTGTAATAAACATTCCCACGACGTCTACTAGAAATGACTTCAAGAAAAAGTGGTGTAGTCGACCCCCCTGCGTTCCTAGCAGGCTTTACCTCACATAAGTCAAAAACAGATGAAGCCTGTCTTTGAATACCACGGACAAGTTGAAAGGCCAAGTCGAAAACAGATGAAGCTTGTCTTTAAACGCCACGGCCGCCTCTAAAAGGCGTTCAGTAATCAGGTCCCGACCAAGTAATTTGTTAGGCGTTCATACGACCCGCCGTACAGTATAATTTTGTATTAAAGCGTCGAACATACATTTTTAATAAACTATCTCTAATTGATAATTATTTTTCTTACTTTAGTTTATGCTTTATAACATATGTGGACAACAACCAGCCCGCTGTAAGATTTGATGCGGCCCTCAGACATTTTGAAAAATCAAAAAAAATATTACACGACTTACTCATACTCACGGAATGAAGTGAGTAAGCAAACCAATTGGCGGCGATCATCAAAAAGTGAGGCGGCGAACATCATAGCCTTTTGATGTTTGCCGCTTCACTAGCGGCGTAATAAAAGATTATTGTTTCTCAATTGTTCTACACTAGACGATTCTACATCATTCCTTCATTTTGCCTATATATGCGGGTGGCTGGCTCTAATTTAAGTTCAGTTCGATTTGAGCTACCGAGCTGATAACTTTGACAAGCGATATCCTAGCGAACTGCTAGGGCCATCAATTTGCTTTGTGACTTTGTGTGCATCTTGAGTGCTTACTAATTATATTTTGTTATTAAGTTTATCGAACGAATAGTAAATGAAAATGATGTCTGGTGGAAAGAAACTAAAATTAGTTGCAAATTAGTTGCAGTTTCAATAAAAATGGCCTGAAGAATTCTTTTTTATCTTGAACAATGGCAAGCCTATTTGTTTACTGTGTAATGAGTCCATTACAGTGATGAAACAATTCAATATAAAGAGGCATTACTAAACTAAGCATCCTATGCTGCACTCACTGACAAGACAAATAAGAAAAAACAAAATCCAGAACTTTATCGCAAAATCGGAAAAACAGCAGCAAATGTTTCTTAAAAAAAGAACACAATTTGATAATGTTGTGAAAGCTAGTTTTATAGTTAGTCTAAATTGGCAAAATTATTAAAACCATTTGTCAGCGGAGGATTTATCAAGGACGGTGTGTTAAAAGTTTGCAGTGTTTTGTGTCCTGAAATGAAAAATGTATTTGAAAAAATAGTTTGTCAAGACAAACTGTTGTCCGATGTATAGAACTGATAGCTAATGATATAAAAAGAACATTGACTGACCATATCGCTGGTTTTGAATAATTATCCATAGCATTAGACGAGAGCACCGATTAGTTTGACACAGCTCAATTGGCTGTATTTATTCGAGGTGTTGTTAAGAGTTCACTCTTACTGAGGAATTGCTTGTTTTACAGCCGCTAAAAGGAACCACTTCAGGAGAGAGAACATTTTTAATTAAGTTCAAAAGGTATTCACAAGTTTTGGCTTGCCATGGTGAAAATTAGTTGGAGTAGGCACACATGATGTACCTTCTATGGTCGGCTTACGTAACGGTTTAATCGGAATTTTAAATGGTAAATCAAGTGAATTAAATGTGCAAAAAGATAATTTGATAGTACTTCATTGCATTATCCACCAACAGAAGTTGTGTTCTAAGTCCATTCAATTGCAGAATGTTACGAATGTGGTAGTAAAAACCATCAATTTTATTCGATCCCGAGGGCTTAATCATCGTCATTTCAAGGTGTTTTTGGATGAAATATCAGCCGTATATGACGACGTAACATATTATTATGAAGTCAGATGGCTAAGCAAAGGGAAAAGGCTGAAACGGTTTTACGAGCTTAGAATGAGATAGCAGATTTTATCCAAATAAAGAATAAACCACTCTCTGAATCGAGTGCCCCAAAATGGATATGTGACTTAGTCGATCTTACAGGCTATTCGAATGATTTAAATTCGAAACTTCAAAAAGAAGGACAGTTAGTAAATGATTTGTACAGCCATTTGAAAGCGTTTTAGAATAAAATCCGGTTGTGGGACGCACAGATGCTGTCTTGTAACAGTTACCATTTTACCACGCTTTCTACGTATGAAAATATTGCTTACGCTCAATACGTTGAAGAACTCAATTTATTGTCGGAGCAATTTTTGAACAGATTTAGCAATTTAAAAAACGTGAAAGATTGTTTCAATTTATTTGCTACTCCAACAAAATTGCTCCAATGCATTTACAAATGGAGTTGATCGAGATTCAAGAAAACTCACTTCTAAAATCTAAATTTGAAGACGTGGAGTTGTGCGATTTCTACAAAAAATACCTCGAAGAAAATCATTTTTCGCAGCTTAGAAAATTCGCAAGAAGATGAATCAGTACTTATAAATACGAATAGTTCTTTTCAATGATGAAAGTTAATAAATCAAAACATTGTACAAGGCTGACTGACAATAATTTGGAAAATTCTTTACGTCTTTGTATCAGTGGAATAAATCCAAACATCGATCGATTAGTTTCTCAAATTCAAGCTCAAGTGTCTTCTCATTGATTTCGGTGTCGCTATTTAACTTTTGTAGTTTGTAGTCATTCTAAATTTTACGATTTAATTATAATGATGTACTTATTTTTTTCATTTCATTTTGTTATTTTATTGAACTGTATTATAATAGCATTGACGTATTATTTCATGTCTGATATCTATCGCTAAAAATTATGAACACTACTTTAAAACACTATTTTAAAATGCACTACTTTTGAACGGGGCCCGCGAACATATTTGCACATTAAAGTTTGGTCCACAACATGTCAAACGTTGCCCATACCTGCTTTGAAAGGTTGTCTGTTTGGTCACTATAACGAAGATGCATGAGATACGTGGATAATGGAAACATCTGGAAAGTTTAATCATACGCTTTACAGATCGGAACTGTGTTTGCAGAAAGTAAAACCCGGACACGTGAATATTGACTTTCGCAATACTGTTTCTTATTTTCTTTCTGTCATTAAGAGAAGATACGCAATTCTTTTATTTATTTACATAGTAAAGGTACGTATTCGTCTTATTTCAAAAAAAGGATTTGAATTCGCATTTTTGGCGGATTCTTGAAAGTTTTATGTTATCGATATAGTTTATCGTTGAAGTGGTTTCGTTGAAATTTGGTTGAACTCTGATGCTGGAGTAAAAGAAGGGAAAGAATACCTCCTCTTAACAGTATAGCATTGCAATTAAGTTATTGTGTAGATTGGATATGATAATGAAGTAACTAGTTATTGTAAGACTAGCAGTACCACATGATTTTAATCACGCAGAACTGATAAGAACGGGTTCTTCAGTTTAGTTTGATGAATGTTCATCAATCAAACTAGATCTATAAACTGGCTCTTAATCACTCTTTTTTAACAATGTTAATTAAATCTCTTATCCGCGCGAACATGGAACAAATTTCTCAAATTTTTTATACTAATTGGTTACTTATTCCTCACAGTAATGTCCAATACAAAACAAAGATCGATACTGGAATTGAGCAGAATTGCGGGCGAGACCAGTACCGGAACTGACAGTGGAATCGAAGTTAAAACTGATGACAGAACCGGTATCGGTTAGAATCGATGGCAAGATCGAAAGTTTTATAAAAATGAACAAAGTAAAGATGAAGGAATTCGTTTTATATTCATGTGGACGTAACCACTAACTTACATTATAAACTAGCTTCCGCCCGCGGCTCCACTCGGGCAGACAGAATGTATTCATTCATCTTACACATTGACTGATTACGACAATCAATGTTCGACAATCGATCGAAATCGAGAATGATCTCGATTTCGACCATGGTGCTGTTCTCGATGTCAATTTGTATCACTCTTGAGACTGAACCCGATCTCCATTTAAGTTGGTGGCAATTCTGATCTCGCTTTTGATCCCAGTCCCGCTCTCTATTCTAATGTTTTCTTCTTACGATTTTACTCACGATCTTAATTTTGATTTTAATCTCAAGTTCGATCTAGGTCCTGTTTTTCATCTCGAACCTTCCCGGTTTGGCTCTGGATTCTGCTCTTTATCTTGTTTCTAATTTCGATTCCATTAGCGGTCACAATTTCGACAAAGTTGAAGTAAATTCTAGTATTACATTAAAATTTATGTTATATTATTTGGGGACGTGTTGCTTTCTATGAGCGAAATAATTTCTGGAATATGTGATAACGCAAATATTCAGATGAAGTTAAAGGGAAATGTTAATATTGTATTTAACTCAAGGAGTTTTTTATTAATGAAATAATTAGCATAAGTTTAGTGGATCGGTTCCATAGTAAAAATAGGCAGACAAAGTAAAATACGAATGCTAATTTCCTTTTTCAGAAATCTCCCTATTCGCGATTAGAACATATTGTCAGTTTCATAGTAAATGAATAAATAGTTTAACTCGTAAAAAGAAATCGACAAAATACACACTCATTTTTTACCTTGACACAAGCCCACTCTCTCATTTCATTGTGAAAAACGTATCTCACCACTTTTAACTACCTCGCTTCATAAAAATTTCATACGAAATTCAAACCCCTCTTAGCTTCCATAAAAAACAAATTACGCACACACATACACACACGAAATCACGTAAAAATAAGAAAGAATTTGGCTACTACAGAAATAGAAAATAATGATTGATTTTCAATGGTCATCACACGATGCATGAAAATAATACCGCCTCTCAATTTCGCAATCACAGGTCCTGAGTGTAGATTTATTTTCATCAAGATCAGTAAAACCGTTCTTAAGTTATAAAAGAACACACAGACAGATAGAGAATAAGCCTTTCATTTGCATAATTATTTACTCTTACTGTTGATCAGTTTTTATGGCGATTGATTAAACCGTAGTTAAGTTATAAAAGAACATACACATAGACAGATAGATAGACAGTAGTTGTATATTATTTGCAAAATCACATTTTCTAACTGAATACCATTTTTGAACACGATCGACGAAGCGGTTCTGGAATTATAAAAAAAAATATACAGACAAACAGGCAGAGTTGAGTGTAGGCTGAATGTAATTTGCGCAACCACATGTTTTGACTGCCCGTCACTTTTTATTAAGATCGGTTAAACAGTTTTTAAGTTATAAAATAACATACAGACAGATCGAGATAGAGAAAGACAGATAGACAGAAAAACGGTATCCTATCTTTGCACAGTAACATGCTTTTACTGTTCACCGATTTTTATCAAAGTTAGTTAAATCTTTGTAAGATATAAAAAAATATACAGATAGACAAACAATAAAACAGATCCATAGTAGCCTGTCATTTGTCCAATAACATTTTAAACTGTACACCAATTTTCATGAAATCGTTTTTAAGTTATAAAAGACATACAAACAGGCAAAGAGAGAGATAGACATACATCCTATCCTATCAAGCTAATCAAGACCGCAATCACATGTTCTTACAGTGTATCAATTTTAATTGAGATCGGTCAAGCTGTTTTTAAGTTATAAAAAGAGATACATACAGTTAGACAGACAGATAAATTAAAGAAAATGATAGAATTGTTGTAAAATTGATAAGTGACCCTTATTTATACAAAGAATATAATATATCACAAAGTTTTTCAAAAAATCGAATGTACAGACAGATACTACAGATTTATATAACTAGATGAGAAAGTTTATTAGATATTTGATTTTATTTCACGCTTATACGATTTAATGTATAATAATGAAATTCATATAGCAAGATATGATGCGTAATACAATAATATTCGGAGTGTGATCGAGATCGGACTCGAGAGCGAGACCGGGGTCAAAATCAAGAGTGGAATCAATATTAGAGTCGGGTGCAGGACGGGAATGGAGATCAGGGCTTACAGTGAGATTGTGATCACAATAAAAAGCGGGATCAGGACCGAATTTGGGAGTTAGACGGAGGTCGGAATAGGGAGGTACGCGACTGTATTTGACAGCGAGACCCGAATCGAAATTGAAAACAGGATCGATGTAGGGATTAGGAATGACAGCGAATTTGATTGATATAAAAAAATGAAAGATTTCAGTTGATGACTACGCGAGCGAAACTGCGAGCAAAAGCTAGATGAGTTATAGAGTTTAATAACTAATCACTAAAAAGATTTAAATATGAGTTTTCTTTTAAATGGAAGCAATTTTCAAAAACCTGTTTAGATTAGCTAAATAACTGTAAGCTTAACTTAATTTTACAAGACCTATAAAAACTTCAAAAACGACTGCTTTAATAACAAAATGATTGTAAATATTGAAATGACAAAACCGTATAATATTTGCTTAGTTTTATAATTCATATCTTGTGTACCTCATTAAAAATATACGTAGATGTTTAGCGAATATTGTAATGAGAAAAACGTTAGTGACCAATATGCAGGCGATTTTTCTTTTACACATTGATAATATACCTCTATTATAACTGCGTGCTGAATTATATAATTGCTCATACAACTTATTAAGTTTTGATTGTGTGTGTATAAATAACGATGGAATAGATCACAAGATAGTAAATTATATATACGTAGCATAACAATATATACAGCATGTTATTATTCTTGTATATAATTAAGACGAAACTATCTAGGCATTCGCGCTATGAAAGGGATCCCCCGATATTCTGTGAGGCGGGATACTATATAGGTTGTTAATTATACCCTTCGCTACCGAATAGATCTAATTAATTGTCGATCGAACGTAATTTCGTTTAAGTGCCATTGTCTATGGAGTTAAATTTTTAGGGTTACGTACACATCATCATGATGAACCCTTGTATAACTACTCACGTGACAGTCCGTCACGGTCTCTTATTTCACAATCTATTGAAGAAAAATAGTACAGAATTAAGCGACCCTATTACGAACATATAGCATGAATAAATGAATTATAATTTTGCAGGGAAAAACAGAAAACAGAAGAAAAAACTTTGATGAAGTGTATCATGTGACATATCAAACGATAGCGACTCCTTCGGGGTTGCGGGTATCTATGGATGACGGTGATCGTCTACACTTTGATTTTGTGTGGTCTTTAAATTCCTATAAAAATACAAATATATTGTAGTTTTTTACAATTATAAGTCAGTCTTTTAGATTCTGCCTTTTTTCATCGATTCTAATGGAATTATAAAAGTAAAATGTCTTATGTGAAGCGTCATGCTTATTTATAAAGTGATTACAAAAAGACATATTTAATCACGTAACTAAAATGTAGATCGAGAAATTTAAGATCTGCAAATACTTATGGAGCTAACATAAGTTTTATGCATTTAATATTAATCATTGCGAAGTATATCGATTTATTGCTATATATTATTTTAGTAGCTATTGAGTTTTGGAATTGATAGGTCAAACGACTATACTAGAAAGGACAGAAGTTCAAAATTGGTTGTTACTTTAACACAATGATAATAACGCTCATGTGGTTTTGGTGTGTTAACGAAATCGTCGAGTAAAATTCAAATCCACTATATATCGAGTTGTTAAAAGAAGTAAATGTATACAAACTGGAATAGTTACAATTCTCAAGAAACAATATCGTTTATGTTTTAAATAACTTTTGTTTTGCATTGCCAATCAAACTAGACGGCGAAAAGAGGCCGTGACGTCATTCTTTGATAGCGGTAGATAAATCAGCTAAAACTCGGCATACAAAACGGGATAAAATCTGTTTTGAAAAACCTTGATGGCTTACAATTCGATATCGTTATAATTTGTTTTAATAATTCTTTAATTATTCTTGGTTATACTACATATTTCATCTACGTTATAATTGTTTTAATAATTCTTTAATTATTCATGGTTATACTACATATTTCATCAATAGATAAAGCTGTTGAATTTCTTGATGCTTTTTTTGCCAGTATTTATTTTCCGGAACTCATATCGGTAAGCTTCGACATGTTAGGTATTTTTTTTTATGAACCTATGTGTCAAATAAGGAATTTTATATCAATTTGTGCCATCAACAAATACAAT
Source organism: Eumeta japonica (assembly GCA_005406025.1). Lineage (NCBI taxonomy): Eukaryota > Metazoa > Arthropoda > Insecta > Lepidoptera > Psychidae > Eumeta > Eumeta japonica. The sequence goes on from BGZK01000415.1 coordinate 237,832, forward strand.
AATGCAATGTATAGGACCAAATTCATTCTTTGCAGTCTGTCGGTGTGAACTTCGATTAGACTTATTGGCATAGTAAAATTATGTAGTGAAATATATACGAATAAAAGTGTCTGTTAAACTTCGACCTTACCTAATTAGTAAAACGATTGCTACTTATAAATGGCATCAGTGAGAACATTCCCTGTAAGACGCTTTCTATTAGATGGATGAAATTTATAGGGTGTCCATGCGCATCTAAAGGTTTTGGATAATATCTCCAATGAATGTTCATATACAAGTAAAATATTCCCGCTATTATTATCATTGCTACCTATTTCACGAGAACGTATCTGGTTATATTGAAATGATCTATATCTGTAATCGCCGATCAGTTGCTTATATTATCTCTGTTTTATTAATCATTAATTTTTTCACACCGACTGTTTATTATTTTTGTCTTTTATTCTCGGTTCTCTATGTTTTAAGCTGAATATATAAATACATAACCCTTTTGGCCCCTTTTCTAATAAAATCGTCGAAGTTAATACCTCCTTAATTTGATATAATGTTACATATTGTTCTTTGAGAGGGCAAGGAAATGGATTGCATTTACTGTTTCATATGAGATTACAAGGACGTTTATAATTTGAATGTAAACATCCTTCTTCAATAAATAAATAAACAGAATTAAATATTTCATAACCCCGAAATGAAATATTTTCAGGTGTGTAGCCATTTATTTGTATCAAATGAAATCGGTACGAACATAAAATTCGACGAAAACATTAGGTCGGTAGAATTTTCGTTTATTTGCGTCCTTTCATAAATATCACGAAAGTTGATGCACACACGGCCCGTCGCCGTGTCGGGCCGTCTTTCAAACGGAACTAACTGTAAACTTTGATAAAAGCGTACGGAGAGATGTCGCCGCTGACGCTACCGAGTGTCGGGCCCTTCTATAATGAGCGACGACACTGACACGATTGCACTGCTAATAGTACATAAAAGTGATTAAAAAAATAACCCAGTGAATATTTAGAAGAATATGAAAAGAAACACTGTATACGGAGAAGCCTTATAATAATAGTGCGTCTGATTAACAATCAAAAGCTGGCCATCCTCGTAGTTTTATAGTGAATATTAAAATATTCGGCAAATTATGTAAAAAAAAAAAAAGTTTATAAGATGTAGGATGTTTGTGATAGTGACGATACAGATGATATTGAATATCTCTTATACTTTGCCCGGAAGTTTGATAGAAAAGGGTACGACGCGTTTTCGAAGGCTGCACTGGAAATACAATAAAAAAAAGATCTCGAAGGGAAAAAGGGTTTTTTCTATAAAGAAGTTGTACGCCAGTTTATCCGTCTGTGGCGCTCTAGAAGCGACATACCTTCTTCAATTTCAATGATTTTAGCATTAATATAATAATTAAGTTCAATAAACAAATAAAAACATTTAACTAAAATTAAAGACAAAAGCTGCTAAACGATATGTCAGACCTAAAAAAATATAAAGCTAATATATATAATAAATATGACGAATGACCTATCTCTGAATAGGTCTTTCAAAATCTTTATAATGGTGCTTTAACTATTTTAAATTAAAAAGAAAATGTTATTATAGTGACTTAAATTCTTTAAAAATATATTTGAGTTTTGCATTACATAATAACATATTTTTAATTATTTTTGAATGATGAAACCTAAAAATTCGAAATAAACTGAGATAAGTATTTAACAAGAAGTTACTATTAAAGTCAGTTAGAAACATTTCTTTTTATAAATACTAGAGGTAGGTTATGAAACAAGATGTGCTGTGGTTCCATAAAATTCCATGAAAATGAGGAAAACAACTAGCATATCTATATAAGCTACTTGTTTACAGAGTTCAGTACCCGAGATACGACGCTAATAAAAAAAAAAAAACATTACTACCCACCAATGAAATAAATATTTCCTTCCGCTAAATTAACTCGCGGTCATTGTAGATGGCCCGCCGTGCCGTCGCTGCTCTTTCGACTACGTGTTATGACGTGGCTTTATCTCGCCGGCGGCGCGGGCGCGCGCGGACCGAGCGCATTATGTGCATCGCCTTTTGCCATAACTTCCAACTGAAAATTTCCGTCATATTCCTGTTTTCGGGATTAGATTTTGTGTAAAAGTATACCGTTCGCTGAAACGATCCAACCGAACATATATTTTTCCAAGTCGGTCTAACAAATAATCAAAACATTTTATTTTCATTTTCGAAGTAGGTCTCTCGTGTTTAGTTCGAGTTTGTGTTTGTGTGACAAACCGGGATTCTCATTATATAGTTAAAGTATTTTAAAAGAATGTACTTTTTCAAATAAGGTCACGTCGATGGATGCCCAAACAAACAGTTGAACGAGGTGTTTGTAGTTTATAACAATTATATGACGTCAATACCTCAACATCCTTTTAATTTACCCTTAGAAGGAAGGATGATTTTTATTCGACATAACAAACTATATATATTCTTATCAGCGGTTAAATTGGAATTACTACCAGTCATAAAAAGGGGTAAAACCGTCAAGGCACCGCTTTAGGCCTTTTTTTTGCGATAATTATTCATTAAGCTTTAATATATTTCTTTCTTTCTTATTTGTATAATATTTTTATAATATATGGACGATATAAAACTAATAGCTTTTTTTTTGATGTGGGTCATAGACTATCTTTACATTTTGCCTCGTAAATAGTTTATGTTGCTTTATTTTTTTAAATAAACAATGCTTGGGTGGCAGCAGCTTTGCCTCAGTGTAAAATACCGTCGACGCTATGCAAGAAAGTTAAAACAAATCGACATCGCTGCAGCAAGATCTGCTGATAGTTTTATTGGCCTGATTATACAAAACTGTAAAAATTACTGAGTTCAGTTATAAATCAGTCTTTGTTAACTAAACAAATTTAGTGCAAAATCTTCAATTTTTAAATTGATATTTTACATTAAAATTGACTCACATACTTAAATAATCATTTCGAAGCCGCAATGAATATTTTACGCTCTCTAATATTTTACAGTACGTCAATCTGTTAGATACATCTATTAAAAGTCCATTCTAACCAAATTTTCGAAAGAAAACAAAGTTAAATTTCACTAATTCAACAATAATACCTTTAATTATTCTTTATGTATTGAGACATTGTGTGGCCAGTACAAGTATTCAAATCGATCTATAATTTTCATCAGTCTACCTGCATTTTTCTTCATAATCATAAGATTACAATGTAATGAGTTTTTTACTTTTAATATTTGCTTATTTTTACTATTTTTACTCAATATAAGAGTTATAAATGAAGGTTACATTTGACATTACAAATTGAAAAACAACCTTTAGTGTCTATCCGCTTTGTTCGCTTCACTTTGAATACTGTTCTGTTTTTTTCTTTATTTAAGTAGAAAAATTGCCTAAACGAAAAACTTCACATAGAATTTTCGAGTGCCTATAATTACAAAGAATTATGTCTTAGGGTAGACGGGAGAAGACTCGACAAACATTTCAAGAGAGCTCTCGCCGGGGGATCAATGGCTTAATTCCGAGCCCCCGCTGAAAATGTATAAAATAATGAGAAAACCTTATTTCACAATCACAATTCGGAATATTACGAGGATTTCCTTTCTTTCTTTTTAGGTCTCGAGGAAAACTCGCCGGATTAAGTTTTTCATATACATTACCTTTTTACTTATTTGAATGTTAAATATACGGTCGTCGGACACGAATCAACGATTTGTTTGTTTCGTCATCGGTTATAACCTTCTGTAGGGGAAAATTTTGAAGTATTTCAATGTTAATAAAAATGTTTCGTATATTTATAGCGAATTAGTAGCTGCTAATAAAAATGTGCTTTCAGTTTACCCATAAACAGATTCATAAAAAAAATGTCAGATTTTAATCGCTTAATTGCTGGTTGATTTATATCCTCCTGTGACTTTTTTTTTCAGATGTAGAGGATTAAACTTTTTAAGCCTACCCTGATGATCTGATGCTGGTGGTGTTAAAATTTTCATATAACATATCTTAAAAATAAAGTAATTCTCTATTAAAAAAAGTCTACCTGAAGACGAGTTTTGATTTTGCTTAAAAGTGGTACACACTACACTGTAATAACATAGCTAATAGAACTAAATCAAATATTTCTAAATTTGGACAAGTTCGCAAAATTAGGCAACGGGAAAGCGGATCTCCATCGCTGTAACTTTTAATTAGCTCTGTATGGAAACCTTAAATCAGAAAATTTGGCTAACGAAAGCTCAGGTATCAGAAATTTGACGCTGGTTTAGAACTTTAATATAACCACCTTCCAGAGAGAAAAGGCAAATAATTTTTGATTTGTTTTATTATACATTTATCTACACTAGATACAAAACTGTTATTACTGTGTATAACTGTCATAAATGTAAAGTTATGATGTTGCACTTTAAAATTGTTTGATTCCGCTGAAACAAAAGTGTTATTCCAATTCGCGACATTGATAACTGATATAACTTTGTAGAGTCTTCGTTCTATTTATGGTTTCATATTTTAGACATTGGTGTAAATAAAATGATCCATGGAAATAAGCTCGCTAAAGTATTTTGTTACTATGAAAGGAAAAATAATTCGTTAGGCGGACTTGTGAAAACGCAGATTTCTGTAGTCTATTTTTAGAATCAACTTACTTTTTTGTCCTTATATAAGATTCGTTTTTAGGATTTTTTTTTAATTTATAAGCTCACCCCTAATTTTCCGAAGGATAGATAGACAAAGACCGAAAAACCTCGCACGATAAGATTTTTACATATTTTTCTGTTAAACGTTTTATTCAAGATCGTCGCACAGTAAAAAATGAATTCTTATTTTAAAGAGCATGCGTTTTCTTAAAAAACATTCTAACATTGATAAATTTTTATCATAGCTTGAAAATATATTGCTCAAACTGAAAAAAACAGTAATTTTGGATCGAAATACTTTTTTATTAAAATGTTTATTATATTGAAGAGAAATTTATTATTGTCAAGAGATATCAAATTTAGGTGAAGAATTTTAATTAATCTGACTTCAAGAAATTGAAATGGATTGGATATAAAACACTTGTTAAATTAATATCTTGTACCAAGACTAAAATACTTTTGGTTATATTTCAAGTAAATATTCTCTTAAACTGAACAACAGATTATATTAGATTCTAATATGAAATTTGATATAAGATAATTTATTCTTGAATTGAATCAAATTGTTCTCATTTAATTCACCTCTAAAATAGCGCATATATTCTTTAATTTCTTCATATTGTGTTCAAGACAAAGTACTCTTGCTTGCAATATCACTAGTTATCACAAATTTATAAATTTGTATATTGGTTTAAAGATGTTTATTTCATAACAAAGTAAGAAATTCAAGAAATTTTTTTGATATATTTAACACTATCTCTTTCTCACGTCTATAGGGAGAGAACGATTTTCTTGAAATTAAGAAATTTGCTTTGGTTTAAAGAGATTTGCTTTGTTTTAAAAGACCCTTTTTTACTGTGCGGTTTTGGGTGCTTAAAAATTGCTTTTTTTTGATATGTCAATTTGGTTGGCGTCAAATTTTTAAGGCACTCCTTGTCGACCTTAATATCATCTAAAATCGGTTTATAGGCTTATAGGCTGGGCAGGCTAATCATAATTAGCTACCCCTATATCAATCTTTCAAGAGCATTGCACACATGCAGCACAGTGTTTGCGTTCTAACTGCATCATCTATGCTTTCTTGTTTCCGGTGCTACACCTAATTTTGACTGCCGCACTTAAGTGTGGGACCGGCGGGGTCACCATATCCGCCACTTGTCATCGCAGCGCGAACGATCGTGTCATTACACTACTAAATTAAATTACCAAGTGTCATACACACAAATAATATACGAACAAACCAATACACTCGGCACATTAATTACACGACTTTGACGTTCGCCTTCGTTTTTCGAATTGGTACCATATCTACCACAAAAAGAATATGATCACGACGTGATGATAAATGGTGATCCGGCTGGACTCAAGGATGTTAAACGCGCTTGTTGCGATATATATATATATTTCAATTTTTCTATTATATTTATCCTTATTTATGTATAAACACCGAATTCAAAAATTCTGTAATTTCTTAAACTCTCTCACTTCCTATCTTACATTGCGTTTTATTGTCCTTTCCTTTTTACAATTCGTTTACCAGATTGTCCATTCTGCAGTACGCAACACCAATGGCGTAATAACTACTTGTCGGTGATCACATAGTTGAGGGGTGAGCCGCTCGTGATCCAAATCGAATCACACATTTCGAAAACACGTCATAAATCGAAAGCTTTCTTAATCCGAAACTCAACGACGGACTTCGAACCGGCGAGCAGGATAAATAATGTCGAACTCTACGAGGGCCGGCTTTGACTCGACGTAAGACGAAATAAATTACGCATGCTCACCCTCAGACGCGGCGCCGCGGCCACCCGAAACGTGTTATCACGTTATGCGGCGTAATACTTTCCGGCGAAGGATACAAGGGGGCGCGGCGGAGGAATGCCGGCAACCAAATTGAGTTTACGTGTGACGTGCCGGCACACAAACCGAGTCCGGCCCGGCCCGCCGGCTCGGACACGCGCCGGCCGGAGTTGTCGCGCTCGATGGAGCGTTTTGTGTTTTTTTTTTGTTTCGCCATCTCTAACTTCGCCGAAAAACGTCGCCGAGCCGGTTTTATCGTTGACGTGAGGAGAGTGTGAGTTGTATACGAAGGAGGATGAGTTGTCGTCTTGTAGTTTATACGGGATTTTTTATACAATGGCCTATTCATTATTGAGTGGAGTATTGCATTAAACTAATTGCTGTCAAAGAGGTATCTACAGCTTCGAGATTGTATGTCAGAAGGGTTATATAATTATGTGATTAACAACTTTAAAGGGAATAGTTTTACAATAAAAAAAATGATTACAAATTAATGAGATATAGACTTTGTAACAAAACTTTGAGAGTAAGATGAAATATATATAATCGATAACAATGTTTAGGATATTCACTTTGTCAAAATTTTTTAATTGCCATAAATATTTATAAGTGCGTATTAATTAATAACGAATTAGTAAGTATGAGAATAATTTATTTATTAAATGTCACTGAAAACTGAAAAAGCTTTAACCATCATGTTACATATATTGATATATTAGAGATAGAACTAGATGCAGAAAAGAAGCATCAATGTCGATAAAAATATGCATATGATAGAGAAGAACTGATAACAAAAACTCTATTTCTTCATCGTATTCCGATGCGTTCAAATTTGGATGCCCAAGTTTATTGGTTTAGAAGTCATGGTTTTGGGGTAACGTTTCGTAAAGAAGCTGTCGAGAGAACAAATTGTATTTCAAGTCTATGGAAATGAAAAACGTTTGAGTATTCGATCTGGATAAGATTTATTCTAGGATTAATACATAATTTTTATATGGTGCGAAAACAAGGTTGGATTATTGGTGATAGATTATTTTGCAATATGTTATCTATTATTATCATCAAAGTGTATTTTCTCTTTAATTTTATTATGGATGGATTGGTATAAACGCTTTATTACTATGTTTATAGCTAACATGGTAACGATATAATTTTCTTAATGTAATATTTATGGTTCATGTTAAGTATTGTTAGATATTTTATCAGTTGGTGAGAAAGATATAAAAATATTCGTTTTTAGAAAATAGATATCAGAGTGCAATATTAAAAAGGGGTCACATATTTGAAGCTAGCGAAACCGACGAGCTTGTACGACAAGACGTCAATGAAGCAAGAAAGATATATAAAGATGGTAACATGTGCGAATCTGCAGTCATTGTCTATCCTTCTGGGATATAGGTGCCAGTTTGTATTATATAATATGTGAGTTTATCCTTTAATTGCTGTATGTACTTATTATTTAGGTCTGTAGGCAGAAAAAATATATCTTATTAAACTCATAAAATAAATAAATGTTCGTTTTCTGTTTTAATTCTATTCGTTCGGTAAAAACATAAATATGTTTGAATTAATTAATACGTATTTTCTTCTTTTTAATACTCTGGCTCTTAAAACTTGAAAAATTTCACATTCTGTTTTTCAAGTGATTTTTAACTAACAACAAAAAATTCTATTATGATTTTTCGTATCGGAACAATATAATATGAAGTTTAATTTCGTCTATCAATTCTTTTACTTTGTTACGGTCATACATGTAATTTTAAATACGTAAAATCATGTACATGGCTGCAACAAAAACGCTTTTAAAACGACTCGGTATTTTAAATATTAAGCTCACCTTCGATACGTGGCGTTTTTTTATTTAAAACACATTTACTTTTTTTTGTTATTTTTTTGGGGGGAAAATTCCGGGATAAACTCTTCAGAATTTCAACTGGCACGTTCCTACAGCGAATGAAATTCTTCGCAAAAACGTCCCCAACATTCATACCCTCGTAACTATACGGTTCCTCGTGTCGATCGCGGCATAACGCCGGTGTTGCGTTCCCGGTTGCAACGCATTCGTATCCCCGCTCTAGCAACAGAATAATACTAGCAACAGAGTAATAGGAGCGAATTAAAATCGCGCTGTTCATTCGTTCCGGGCCGCCGGAAAAAATCCATTCGTTCGGCGGAAAGCCTTTAATTTGTTGCTAACGAAAAAGAGTAAAATGTAAAATGTGTACATTCGCTGCTTTTTTTTTTGCAGCTTTTGTGAAAATGTGACGTTTTCGATGTCATTCCATGTTCGGACGTGTACAGTAAAATATAAATTTTAAAAGTTTTGTACATACGTATACATACATACATATGTATGTATGTTTATACATACATACGTGACACTTAAAATTTTTAAAACTGACTATTTATAAACTATAGAATAAAAAAAACATATTTTAAATATACGAATAGAACTCTTTGCTGATCTAATTATATATACAGCATTCATATGTAATTTCTTTTTAAAGTAGGGGCAAAAAAAAATTGTCTTTCAATATGAATTTAACGCGAAAAAATTTTATTGCAATGATTTTCTATGACATTTATTGCCATTCATGCCAATAAGAAGGTTATGACAGATTTTAGTTGACCTTTCATAAAGGAGCTCCATTCCTTGCATTGTTTATAATCGGTTTAAAAAGTCCAAACGTGGTCGCAGTAATCTAACTGACGATCTGCGTCAGGACGTCCTTCTGCGGCGACGGCTGACAGAACATCGATACTGTGCCACTCATGACAGAGACTGACAAAAAAGTGAGCTACCAGCAGATTCGGACAAGCTTAAGCATCGGTGTTAGCCAACTGCACGAAATTCTTCATGAAAATATAGTGGTCAGGAATCGGTGGATACCTCATAATTTGAACGAAGCTCAAAAATTCCGTCGTGTTTGGTGCAAAGATTGGTGACTAAAATGCTGTATACGACATAGTTACAGGTGACAAAAGCTGGAGTTACTGTTACGATTCCGAAACCAATAAAACGGCCTGATCAGTGGGTGTTCAATTTCGAGGAGTTGCCCACTAAAGTAATACAAGTTCGAAGCGTTGGAAAAAAGATTGTGGCCTCTTTCTTTGCATTGACAGATAATTATGCAAGAATTGGTTTAAAAGATAAAAAAAAACAGTCATTGCACACCAAACGATTTTTATTTATTTACTACAATAAATAAAATATGTATGAGGAAAGTGGTTTACGGTTGCCGAGGAACCATCGGTGCATATGAAAAGCAAATCCTAAGTGCAAGTAGATAGTGTTTTCTCAGTGGTTTCATTGAATACAGTGATGTATTGACCTCAATGGACACTATCTCGAAAAATAATAATAAAAACTTGCTAGTTTGCTCAGTTTTGATTTTCTATGAACTTGCAAATTTTCAGATTGACCCATGTAACCAGAATCCGGATACGAAACAGAAGTTTTCGCTGTTGTTTTTCGTCTAGTTGATGAGATTTCTGGTGGTATACTTCCGTTTTTCCCTTCAATTGATTCGATCCCCTCTTCCCCTTACATCAATCCGATCCCACTCTCCCCTTCTTCCATTAACCCAATCCCATTAGATATCCTATATATTATATCCCAAGAGGTTGGCAACGCACTGTTGACTTTTCTAGGGTTGCGAGTTTCCATGGGCAGCGATGACTATCCGCTCTCTGATGGCTCACCCGCTCGTTTGACCCTCGACTACTCTATAAAAATATATTACTCGTTTGTGTTTTTGATGTTGCGGATGTGGGTGTAGATGTCTGCTGATGAAGATGTGGATTTGTGAAAAATGATGGATGGTTATTTATTAGTGAGGTTAGGGAACGTTTAAGATTTTAATATGATTTAAGAAAAGAGATATTGACTAAATAACTGATTGAAATGGTTATTGATAGAACGTTAGTTTTCTTAGAACTATAACTGAATTTTAGAAACAATAAATTTCACATTTCCGGGATTAAGATAGATTCGCAAATTAATCCCGCGCTTCTAAAGAACTATTAAATTATAATTCTGACTGTTGAAGGCGACAAGTATTTACAAGTAATAATAAATATGGGCGATAGATGATTGCAAAGACATATAAGAAACAGATAACAAATACCGGAAATTAAAACATATAGATAATAATTGAATTCTTAAAGATTTATTTATTTGGATTTTATGAATCTGTTTGCAAATATTATTTGGAGAATTCCTATTATTTGCCAACCAGTTTAAAAAACCGTATTATTGTGTAGTCTTGTGAGGGTCTCAAATATTTAGGACTGTCACGATAAATCTTTCAATTTGATATGTCATATGGAATTACTGTTTATTTACTGGAAATACATTTTATTTATTTTTTATTTCCCGCACAAAAATGACTCCCTTATCCATAATCAGTTTGTTTACGATACAAGTTCGTGGTTGGGTCATATAAATTCATACCTATAATAATTGTCCACTTAATCGGTCTGCTAGGTTCGGAGCAAAGTGGCTGTGACAGACACTGCTTTGCATCTATCTGACTGATCGTTTAGACGCACAGAACGCTAAAAAAGTGCCAATAACATGCCAGTCAACAGACTATACGGCAATTGGACTAGGTTCGTTACAATTTGCTACAACGGTACTTGAATACGAGTAGAAAATGAAACTGATAACAAATACAACGCTATTGAGCAAATTCTATTGAAAATTTGCTCAGAAAAGTGAGCTATCAAAAGGAGCTTGTTGCCACATGTAAGTACAGTAAAATGCTGGATTCCTATTGGTCGGTGAGTCGAAAAAAATTGAACACTTCTCAAATGCCGATCCCGTCTCTGATAATTCTGTCTGTAGTCTCATCCGCGTCCGCATAGATTGTTGGTCGGGATGAGCATACGAATGCAAGCGTCAGATTAAGCGAACACTCTGCGATTGCAGATGCAAATGCAGAAAATAACAGCATGAACTGTTTTTTTATAATGGCATATTCGAGGGCAAACGAGAATGCGAGCTACCACAAAGTAGGTCGTCATAGCCGCCCATGAACATTCGCAAACCCAGACGAGTGCGTTGTCGACCTCTTGGTAAAGATAGAATATACCACCCGGAGATTGATGGAGGAAAAGTGGAGTGATGGACGATCGAGTGAGTCACTGAAACTCTCACTTACTGGACGAAACTCTGAAGCGGAAGCTGTTACTTCGCATAAAATTGGTTAAATTACTACATTTCTATTCGTATACTAGTATCTATTCCAAATGTTCCACTAGTTCTAAACGAGTTAACATCTATAATAACTCTGAAACTAATGTGTGGGTAGCATACAAATCAGAGAAGTCACTTTAATTGGACGGTTCACATTTTTTTTATGAGTGTACCTAATAATGTATCAAAATCAGTCATTCCCCTTTTAACACACACATAATGATGGCCTCTGACACGGAAATCAGAGCAGGGGCCCATCCATTTGTCTTTTGTTTCACTAAATCAAAAAGAAATCGTAGGTAGTTGCGGTTAGAGAATTAGTGATGGGGGTATCTAATTCTATAGTGACTACAATTTCAGTACAAATTGTGGGACGCTTATTATTTTTCTTTAATCGGTTTGTATGCACGCATATTCGCTTTAAGTAAACATATTGTATTATAATAACTTAACACTTGCTATTGTACAACATATAGTGTAGAAAATTATTAGAGAACGCTGATAATATAAATTGAATAAATTGTATTTATGAGTATTTATTGTCAGTTTTTTATGTTTTATTTCATTTCGCCTATAAATTTAAAGAATTTGAATATTTGTTATAGCTGGAATTGTTTCAAAATGCTGATAATTTTCTTACGCATAGACAAGTATGTACATATTTTATTCTCGTTGTAGCAATTTTTCCATTCGAATTAATCATCTTTAAGGATTATTTTAAGGAACTGAACATTCTTTAATATGTAAATTAATAACATTTCTATTTGTTCAAAAAAAAAAAGAAATGTAAGAAACTTTGAAAATGATTTAAGTGTACAATTTAAAGGTACTAAAATTGGAAATGTAATAGAATATTTCTTAAAGCAATAATTTACTAACCCTTTTCAATAACTGACAAAGCTCATTTTTATTTTTATATAGTTGGTGGTCTGTTAAGTATCGCAGTTTAAGCGTCACAATATAATAGTGACTTTTATCAAAATTACTGAACAATTTTAAGTTACTTAATGTCTTTTAAAATATATAAGTAAATGACTGTAAAATATCACTTTTCGAATTTAAATACTACGTAGGCGATTATATTATTTTCTTGTTAGCACAAAATAAAAGATATTATTTTAAATTTCTTAAGAAAACATCTCGTATAGATAGATGTCTGGACGCAAAATATGAAACAGGTTGAGCTTTAATCCCAAATGATGAGAGATATGTATGAGGTTGAAGATAAGAAGATAGTAAATCTAAAAACGATACTTAGGTAGTGTAACCATTTTTCTAAAGAAAACAATACGATAGACTAGAACAATAGTTACACTCTACGTAGTAGCAGATTATTCTGGCAATCCGAACTTTTAAAGTACTTGACAGTCGACATAAGTTACGTTCTGGTTCATGCAGTAGACATACGTGAAGTGCCACATGGGACCAATTTAGTTTGATAGACAGAATAACTAAGGATAACGAGTAGATGGGAGTGGAATCAGTTATTATTTCTTGTATAATTATTGTTAAATTGTGTAATACAAACAACCATATGGAAATGGTAATGTATTAACTTTATTCATTTTTTTATGTGTTGAAAAAACATCTTAACGTTTTCTATGCGCTTAATAAATGAATTATAATATTGTTACATCTCGCAATATTCCTACGATAACTGGCAACCCTGTCCGATTGTGACCCGAAAAGGTTGAAATTCGTTTTCCCCTCTAACATAAATGCTAAATGAGTTTCGTGTGTGTCTCGCCGCGACCTTTGCGTGACTCGAGCGCCTACGCACTCCACAATTACATCTACACGCGTGCATCACACGTAACCGACTCTGGCGTTACGTGGAAATAGTTGATTACGGACGTAGGAAATATTCGTGTCGGGATCGCGTTGTGTCGTAAGGCGACAGATGTAAGCGTGCGTGTGTTGCGAGCCAGGGACTAATTCTCTTGCGACACGTCCGCGTACGGATACAGCCTATCGCATCCGCTAGGCTTCACGCACTGACGCAAACGCTGCCATCGACGATGCCTATATTTTCTCGAATGACATCTATTGAAGAACGTGCGAACACCGACTACGTTTATCGCGACACGATCTCGTCGCGAAAATGCCGGACTTTACGCTGAATTTCCTGTCAAAAAAATAAAAATAAAATAAAAAATTCGCTACCGTCACGCGACACGACCGGTTCGCTTTTATTACGCGAAATAAATTGTACAGGTAATAATAAAATATGGAGCCTCCTCGGCACATATAAATTTTTTATCCGCGCGTCGCCCGCGCGAAAATGTTGATATATGCGGGCATCTTTCAGCGGGCGCGGGGCCGGCGGGCAGCGTTTTGAAAAAGTCATCAATTCGGCTAAGCCCTTTGTTTGGATCGGAACGCGGCTGGGCGCAAAAAAAAATCCATTCCGGGAGTACCGGGACGCCGATCGCGATTCGGCTAATAAACAATTAAAATTCCACCGGCAATCCGGGCAGCGCCCGCGCCCCCGCGCGCGCTGTTCACTTAAATCGGCGTTCGTTTAGGTTTCGTTTTAGGTTTTGTTTTTTTTTAATATTCAGCTTTCGTGAGCAATGTTATTAAGGCTTAATTAAAATACCTAAGCTCAACGCTATCATAAGTCGATTCTTCCTCGGGTCGAATACGACCGCCAGTCTGTGGTTATCCCTTAAAGGTCATAATGATTTAATGATAACCTCTAAATTTGCCTGTATCAAAATATTATTATTAGTACTTTATTAACATTATTATTACAACATCGGGTTGAGGGAGGCCGTATTTGTGGCACCATGCCTATGTGCCGATCTCTGCTATTTATTAAAATTGCCTAAACCTATTATACATTAATAGAAAGTGATATTTTCAATTAATGTATATAAATACGAAAATTTTAAGTTAATTTAATTGTCGCGACCATCATTGCTACCTTTTAAAACAGAACACGAGTGCATATAATATTTTTAAGCAGATAAAAACTATGATCTTATCTTTACAATTGGATTTAAAACATTCCTTAATTCTGCTTATAAAAGCAAGCGCCGACATAAACATAAATACTGTGAAAAGTAAAAAGTGACAAAATAGCAAAAATAAATGTAAAATTTATTTCCTATTAGTCCATTAAAATGTTACATTTTTGGCCTTTTGCGTTTTTAGGGACGTAATTTTATTTTTGATGTGTGGGGGGTCAGTGTAAAACTAAAACAAGTTTGTGGGGTCGCCACCCTTGTGGCCGCCATCTTGAAATAGGGGTTGAAATGGTATTTGATATATCTCTTAAACTATTTATTTGATAAAAATTTGTTAACATTTTTGTTACAAATTAAATTCTCTACAACTTTGGTCCAGTAACTTTTTGTCGTATAACTATAAATAAAAGTTATAAGCGAAAATCTTCAGAAATTCGAGAAAAATTATATTTTTCGATTTAACTTTTTATCATTTTACGAAAAATGATATCTGACCATTTTGTAGATCGTTTTTGAGGAACAACTTTCATTCGCATCATTTTTCATTAAGTCAATAGTTAAGGTTTACAGCGCTCCGAATGAGTACTATTTTCAGTACTCTTAACTATACCTATATTATACTGTGTTACCTATAATATGTCATCAGTTATTGATTGTTTTTTTTTTTTTACTTTATTATTATAATTTTTTAATTCTAAATTTTGCAATATTATTAATAATTAAATTTATTAATTGAAGCTTCTAAAATTGATCTTTTGCAAATGCAAAGGAAACTGTGGAGCGATGTGGATGCCGAAAGCAGAATGAAATGTTCTGCAGTATGCTTCCATTGTTCTGGAGAGATTTGCAGCAACGTAATGGAACTCTCAGAATTAATAAATGAAAATGACTTTGATGATGAACCGCCAACATTAACACCCCTTCCTTCTCCAGTTCTCCCACTGGTATTTAATTCAGAAACCCGATCAGATGCTGAGCCGCAGCCTGGTCCATCGAAACGACTGAGGACGGAGTAGTTCTAATTTAGAAAATCACCGTGGATTATGCCTATTGGGGATACCACGTAAAAAAACGCCTCTAGACTCTACCTCGTGGGTGGTGGGAAAAGAGTCAATATTTAATTATTAATAATATTGCAAAATTTAGAATTAAAAATTATAATAATAAAGTAAAAAAGTAAAAACAATCAATAACTGATGACATATTATAGGTACACACGTATAATATAGGTATAGTTAAGTACTGAAAAAATAGTACTCACTTCTGAGCGCTGTAAAACTTAATGAAAAAATGATGCGAATGAAAGTTGTTCCTCAAAAAACGATCTACAAAAATGGTCAGATATCATTTTTTCGTAAAATGATAAAAAAAAAGTTAAATCGAAAATATAAATTTTTTCTCGAATTTCTGAAGATTTTCGCTTATAACTTTTTTATTTATAGTTATACGACAAAAAGTTACTGGACCAAAGTTGTAGAGAATTTAATTTGTAACAAAAAATGTTAACAAATTTTTTTTATCAAATAAATAGTTTAAGAGATATATCGTAAATACCATTTCAACCCCTATTTTCAAGATGGCGGCCGTGGGACAAGGGTGGCGACCCCACAAACTTGTTTTTAGCTTTACACTGACCCCCCCCACACATCACAAAAATAAAATTACGTCCTCTAAAAAACGCAACCCCAAATGTAACTTTTCAATGGACTATATGCCGAATAGGGGAAATAAGGCAACGAATTATTTCGTCGGTCGATGAAAGAGCGACGGCCTTTAAATACCATTAATTGATAACTGAGGGAAAGAAGTGAAGATTTTCTTTTTGGTGCGTGAAAGATTCTAATGAAACTTCGGTTCACTAATTTTCTTATTGATCTTATGCAAATCTTCTCTAGACAGATTATTTCTACTATCTACAAATGAGGTATGTACATATAATATATACTGAATATGTATTGTATAGTATATTTATAAAAATACACAAAGTCTTTGAATGTCAATTGTCGCGTAAATTGTTTTCAAGTGAAAATCAATCCTCCTATTACATAAAGTATTCATTAAATGTCACACTTCATCAAAAAAATAAGGTAAAAAAAAATATAAATTTAAAGGCGAAATTGCGTCATGTTCCTTTAATTTCTCTTTTATTTTCATTATTTCATTACTTTAGTTATAAGAATGATGGTACATGATTTTGGAAAACATATGTAGAAATTTTTACATAATCTTACTAAATTTTTCAATTCTTTAGTTATTGTCCTTAAAATATTTCCATTATACATGAACTTCCATCATATTTTAAGGATAATGTCATTTATCTTCATGTTAGCAAATTAGATCGCTTACGTTCTGTGCATATTCCATCTATAATTATTCTAATTAAAATCGCTCGAGCCGAAGCGCCTCCATGCTAAAATACGAAATTCTTTGAACGAAGCGTGTTGTCAGTGATAATAATACGGATACGAGACGTTATCTCCTATTATTGGTTTTGTTAACGAGCTTGAAGTCACTCAACGCGAGAGCAGCTCTTGAAGATTCTTTGCGCGATGGAATTTGGAACGAAACAATGTTAAAGAGGGCCGAAGTAACCGCTTAGTTTATAAAATGAGTATATTCGAAAGGCAGCGGCAATGGTAAGTCAGATGATAGCCGAGGATGAAAGGTTATCGAGTAGTGATCACCAACAGGACATTGTAGAGTGGACGGCCCGTAAGTACTCGGTCCGGTGACGCGGATAAAAGTCGCGTACGATAATCGGTTACAGGTGGGCAAAGCCGTGGAAGTCTAGACCTATTTGTGTCTAAAAGTAGACGAAATAAAAAATGATTGGAATAATCGGGAGCCAATGTGTAATATATTTAACGAATAATGCTCTAGTTGTTGAAGATATTGTGTAATCTTCAAATTTTTTAGTAATCTCTTTAGTATACTTCTCATCTTACTTGTCGTCAACAACTCGAGTCGGGTTGGGAGTACTACCGCGCATCTTGCATTGATGTAATCGCATAAAAGAATTACATAGTGCTTTTGTCGTTGTATGTTTTGTTTTATAATATTAATGAGTTTTGTAAAATTTAGGGCTTATGACTTTCATTTTGCAGTCTTACAAATTCAAATTGTGGTAGAGCTATGCTGTGGGCAACTTGGCTGTAGCACGAAAATGGGCCGAAGCGACTTGGTAAGATACTGCACTCTCATAGAATACAGGCGTGAAGTAGCAGTTTCCATTGTTGTATTACGTCCAGTAACTGAAAGTTACGGTGACCCACTCTCTCCTTTATCATCTTACCTCCCTTTCACCTGCCCATGTCCCCCTCCATTAGCTCATTCTCTTCTCCGTCAGATAACTTATTCTTACCTTCTTTGGTAGGAATAAGTTGTCTGACGGCCGGCAACGCACTGGTGACTCCTATGGGGTTGCGAGTGTCCATAGGTTGCGTTGACCATTTACATTTTGCTGGTTTGCAAGTTCATTTTCCCAGGCAAAATGCTATATAAAAATGATATGATACGCGATATCAGTATGGACACATTGCGAAAGGTCATGTATCGTTGTGATGACGCCTGGAGGCAGCTGAAGGGTTTCATCTGACTTTGACAACCTTCGAACGTCACATAGTGTGTTGATCTACGAAAAGGAAATATTTAACAATGGCGAACTGCGTCATATTCACATAATATTCAACGCTTTCTTCTATAGAAATGATACATGGACACGTGGTTACACTTAGGAGGAGGTTTTTTTCTTCTATTCTAAACCAAAACACTGAAACGAAATAAATTTATTTTAGGTCACACACTCAAATTTATCTGTTAAAAATAAATTAAAAATACAACTGCGTAAAAGTGAACTGAAAAGCTGGAAATAAGATGATGTAAAAACCATCCAATCAAATTATGATTAATATTGCAATAGGAGGCTTACATGTAGCAAGTTTCGTAGTAAGTAATGAAACATGAATCTGATGCGTCCGACTGCAAATATTTATCATATTAAATCGGATGATTTTTTCAATATATATCAATTTGTTTCTTTGTTTTCAGTTCATTTTTAAGCAGCTGGTTTTTTTTAAATTTTTTAATTATTTATTTTTATCTATTACTTTTTAGTTCTGTTTTATACAATGATCTAAAATTGCTTTCTCGTCGTTATATAGCGCTGTTACCGACTTGTATCGTTGTAATTAATCGTCATAATGTTTTATACATATATTGTCATCAATTATTTATTAATATTGTACCATAATAATATTTTTAATATTTATTTATTCTCAATGAGGTTATTTTCCTCTCTCTCTCTATTAAGTAACTGTCTTTAATATTATCTTCTAAAGCTGTAAAATTCTGGGTTTGTCATCGATTTTGAGAATTATGCTAAATTTTACTATGATGATAATTTCTCACATTAATACGATTACATAAGAATTTTATCACAGCTTTATTGTAAATTTTGACAATTCAAGTGAGAATGGTTTCTAGCTAAATTTAAATATTTATGTCCTACATGGTCATTCGAAACGAAAAGCGATAGATGATTTTTAAAAACCTATTCACTTATATCCCACTTGTCATCATTCGTCGATTTTCATTTTTATTTTATTTTACGCAAAATGCCTGTAACTGTATTAAATTTTGATTACTAGTACGTCTTTAGTGACACCTTTACGATTAAGACAAATAGATTCACAAAAATCATTGAAATCGGTTCACACGTTTGGTTTCTAGAATGCCACAAAAGAATATACATATGTAGGCCGATAAACATATTACTGTCCTTCGCGTTTGGCAGTCGGGTAAAGACATTCTTTCCTACACAGCCCAACACGCGCATATGCACAAAAAGGTCACACTTGCACATAAAGAGCTTATATATGTACCATTCGCCGCGCTGCACAGACGTAAGATATAGAGCGCCGCAAATGGTCAATTTGCCGCTATTCGCTGAATATAATTGGCGAGGCGCACCGCCGGGCGGCGCTTTTTGCACGCGTAATGTGCCAGATTAATTCGCGTTGCGGCCCGCGAGATTATGAATTTCGACACAGAACCGTGCTAATTTTAAAAGTTTCCTACGCCCGCCGCGGGGATAACGCGCGCAGAGACGTGTCCTGAATAATGCGTTTTTAAATTAAACGAGAAGGCGATATTGAGGGCTCCACACGACGGTGCTTTTTTATTAAGGTTTCACAAAGGTTTTGTATTTTTTAGGGTTCTGTATAGGAGAAGGAACCTCTTATAACTCCGCCATGTCCGTCCGTCTGTCCGTCTGTTTGTCTGGCCGCGGATTAGCTCAGAGATTCTCAATACTAGAAACCTGCACTTTGACAAGGGTATGTACATTCATCAAGCCGACAAAATAGTAAAATAAAATATTGAAATTTTTTTTCAGAGTACTTTCTGCTCGTAATGTGGGAATGAATTTTTTTCTCATCTATCCCATGATGTGCGATTTCGTTGGACAGCTTATTGAAAAAAATTACATGCCTGTAAAATCCATTTTTGGATTCGGTTATTCGTTTGTGAAATTTTAAGATTTAAAGTACTAATTTTTCTTAGAGCCAATTGTCTCGTGCCTCCCCTCACCCTAGTATATATCACGAAGTTAAAAGGAAATTTGTCATAGTTAAGTAAGCTTT
Organism: Eumeta japonica; assembly: GCA_005406025.1. Taxonomy (NCBI): domain Eukaryota; kingdom Metazoa; phylum Arthropoda; class Insecta; order Lepidoptera; family Psychidae; genus Eumeta; species Eumeta japonica. The sequence continues at coordinate 258,093 of BGZK01000415.1, forward strand.
ACCAGTCAACGAATAATAGTCGACCAACTTATAAAATGTACTTGGAGAAGTAGAAGCAAAATTTCGTATTAACCCCAATGAAAATTATTCAGATGAGGTTGTCGTTCGTGTAAACTCAACTAATACGTTCATAATTTCAAATAAAAAACCCTCTTCTAATTCCACATATTGTGATGGGCAACTACGGAACTCTACACTGCATGTGGCCCGACTGGCACTTGACTGTTTTTTTTCTTATTATACCTAGAATGGTTTTTTTCTGTTTATGTACCAAATTCGGAACTCTGAAATCGGCACTTTGGCGTACGAATTGTAATTAACATCGGTAGATAAGCATGTGATATTAAAATTACAACGTAAATTACTTAAATTATTTGGCTTTTTCGGTACGAAATAAAAAAAAATCAAGCAAAAGTGTCCTGATAGGATCTCGGATATCTTCTGTCTGGTGATTACAGCAGGTGAAACTATCGGGCTTAATTTGAGAGGGCGCCGAGGGGCGTGGGCGGGCGGCGCCCTAATTGAGACGCCGGCATTCGTTAAATTTTAATTAATACAGTATCGATGTACCCGATCAAAGGAAACATAATTAAAAATTTACGTAGTCTCTGAAATAACGAGATCAACTTTCGTCACGTCCGCAATAGGCACAAGTCTTCTATGAAATATTGAAGAGCTCTCAGTGAGCCGAGGCTGGTGTTTTGTCGTCGTGACGAAGTTTCTTTATGCTAAACTATATATATATATATTAAAAGCTAACTAAAAAATATATAAAAAAAAACTAGAAATCAAGAATCAAAAGTTAATACACTTTCATTGTCTTAGAGTACTGCTGTGTTTGTGACATAGTTCACGTCGGCAATTGGACAATATATCTAATAATAAAAAGTCCAATCCAATATATAAAAATAAAATAAGTAAAATTTCATATATGTACAATATTAAAATATGTTTATATAAACATTTTAAGAATTTTTGTGTGAAAACAATTTTTCAGTTTCAATGTAACTACAAGTGAAGCCTCCTTAAACTCTACACATTTGTGATGATAACCAATTCCAAAACAGTAATGGTTGTTGATGAATTAAACGCATCTTGAATAAAAAAAAATCCTCAAAACTTACTTACTAATCTTTAAATTTAAAGGGACATATTTTACTTATAAGCTTTTATCTCCTTATGACAAGAAATTTTTCATTTTCCGGTGGATGAAGTATGTAAAATGTTCGCCATGCTAAATTTTGAAAATAATTGTTAATAGAATTTAAAAAATGTAGACACAGCATTGTCGTAGTTTCAGTGATGTAATGTGTGTAGATAGGTAGTAATAATTAAATATTATTAATAATAAATAAAGTGAATATATAAAAAACAAACGAATAGGAACCACGGAATCAATGCGCCCGTGTGCTTTACTCTAAACCGTAAATTAAAAAAAAAACAAGAGGCGTTGTGGGATACCCGATAGGAACAAAGTTTCTTTATTATGTATTATTGTTTTATTAATTATTTTAATAATAATGTGTTATTGAATAACAGGCACAATGAAGAAATGCTACCAAAATTTAATTTAATATGTTTTTCTGTTTTTGCTTTATAAAGTAATGAAATTAATTTTATTATTATAAAAAAAAATTAATAAACATAATCAGTGCGTTCAACATATACGAATATACTTCTGATAAGCTCACCGCATGTCTAATTTGTAATAATATACATGTGTATATTACTGCAATATTTTTATAAACAAGCCATAAGATAGTAAACGAGTATAGAGGAGCGGTGGCTCCTCGTCGCCAAGTACACGTTTACTCTCTCTTTCTTTCATCTTTCTTTTTCAAAAGTGTCGGTCGGACACTTTTTCCCGTGTAGCTACCGTCCTCCAAACGCGCCACAAGGAACTCCATTCCAAAAAAAACTCGGCATCGACGCGGTAAGTTTGAACTTTTATACAAGGTTAGTGAGTTAATCACTAAAAAGTTTTCGTCACAATGAGTCGTGTGGAAACTTATATAACTACATAAGAAAAATAAATTACACACACTTTTTGTTTTTGATGTGTATTATTTTATTTAAATTCTTAAACTCCCTGTGATAGAATGTTTCAATAATATAATAAAATTAATGGATATTTCTTCGTAGAGAATTAATATGGTTAATAATCTTTTTTTATTGGAATATTAATTTTTTATTATGTATCATAACGTTTTTAGCTTTTAATTCACAACAATATTTAACACACAGAAATATGGAAGTGTAGATTGGTCTGTTTGATGGCTTTTCAGAGTCAAATCAGAGGATGTGACAGAGGATGATTTGAAATTAGAGACTTAATACGAAATATTAAAAAAATAATAATTGATAGTTATTTAGCCATGCAAGACATATTTGATACTATAGGTTTTAGGTGGCCCTATAATATTAAACTAATAAAAAATATTTGTAGACTGGGACTGAAATCAGAAACAAAGGCGGATAAATCAAAAACAAATGTGGATAAAAATGAAGATTCCGTGTTCATAAAAGCACCCGAACGAAAAGCTAAAATAAAAATCGTCATAAAATTTCTTAGCCGTATTCAAAATAACATCAGTTTCAGTTATAAGGATTTATGAAAATTAACAACACTTTTTATTTTAATTTCTTTGAGATGTAATTTTAAATTTTCGCTTAAACAGATTCGTCAGATGATCTTAATCAAATTGCAGGCTTAAACGAAACGGGTATTAGGTATTTTAAGTACAGAATTAATGCACAGCTCGAGTACACTAAACTGCAATATATTTATGATCATTGGATTGATTGTTTAATATATTTAGTTTTTGAAGGAACGTGCTGAATGTATGTTATGTTCATGTAGATATATTATGATTCAATTTAATTCAAATCAGAGAATTAATATTATTTTAATGTAAACTAGCTTTCCGCCCGCGGCTTCGCTCACGAAGACACAGATTGAGTTTCTCCTTCTTTTATATGTAAAATCCTCGTTATTCATTTCGATTTGATTCTCGCTTTGAATTCTGGTTCCAGTTCTGTTCTTGATTTTTATTCCGGTTTAGCATTTGATTCTAATCCTGATCCGACTTTCGGCTTCAACCATAGTTCCATTCTCAATATCAGTCCTGTTATTACTAAAAAAGTTTGGGTTGCCATTTCTCATTTGGCCGCAATTTATTGGTTTGTTGACACATGCTAGCAAAGGTTTCGGTCATATTGTGATTGATAACTCGTCGGAAACGTATTCTTCTATTAATTATTATTGCATTTTAATTAAAAAAACAGACGAATATAGAAATCTCACAGTTGGACCTTAGACTATTAAGGCTATGAGAATGTTTTTTATAGTTTTTAGTCCATTTTAAAATATAGTGGAACTAGAATAAATATAGTGGAGGAACAGATTCGAGGGTCAGCAGTGGCTTGCGTGCTGCATGTAACTGCATGTCGCAGGCAAGCGTCTAATAATGAATTTCCTCAAAATAACACTTTATTCTTAATTAGTTTTATTAATTTATTTTTTAATATTTATTATACTCAAGTGTACTGCGTGCAAGGCCGGCGCGAGAGCAAGTACGTAATCCCCGCCAGGACACGCTCCGCGCGATCTGCGCTTAAAGCAGTCTCATTACGTAGGCAGTGATCCGATAAATGCTTTGTTGAAATTTCGAAAAACCCGTGCGAGGTTAATACATCTAATTAGTACTTTAATCTTTGATCCTAGCCAAATAAAGAACTAGGAATAAGAAGAATACTATGATGCATTTTTTTTTATGTCAGATAAATCTATTTTGGTATCAGTTTATAATAGAGGTTTAACAGTGAAGTTTCTAATGATGTTCTATATTCTGTTATATGTGATAAGATGCTAAACTTGCCGTGTGTTATTTACATGCTTTTAAATAATGTTAATTGTTGTAAATGTTTACTAATGTAAATATCTCTATATATCATTTTTTCGTCAAAAAATATTTTAAATATTCCTTTTATGACTCACTGACCTCAATTCTGATATTTTTGGAATTTGTGTCTGTTTTTCTGCTTCTTTATATATTTTTTTTATGGATTAAAAACAGTTTTATAGTTCTCGATGAACATTAGTATACAGTAAGAATATGCGATTGGGCATAATGATAGGTCATAAATGATTTCGATAGAGAGTTTATGTGTTTTTTTTTTCGAGATAATCTCAGAAACAGTTGAACAGAGTTTAATAAAATTTTGAATAGAAGTAGAGTAAATACTAGAATAAGAAACTGTTTATTCATATGCTATAATAATATACGGACCCGTAAGTACATATAATATTTTTGTTAAACTATGTAATAAATATTTATTCCACTACGTACCTAATCTATACTTATCATTCTCAAATTATGAATGAACGCATACAGATTAATACAGTGTCTGTTTGTTTATTTGCTCCAGCCATGTTCCGAAAAGGTCGAATGAATTGTCATAAAATGTTACACAAGGATGGACTGTCTTCAATGAGTGTTTATTTTATTCGTTTTCTTTGCTTGCTTAAGTCATTCATACGATTACTATAAATTTGGCGGTATATTGCATGCGTAAACAGAAGGGTTTCTGAAAAAAAAACTAACATAACAAAAACTAACATAACTTGCTTCCGACTTCGTCTGCGTATTTGTCCTTTTGAACCGAAGCTCTACGTATTTGTGCTATTACAAATTATAAAAATTGTTTCATGTACAGAAAGCTACATTACTCCCTAATAACATAACCTACATTTTATCTTGTTACTAGCATTTGCTTTGACTTTGACCAAATCAAAACTGTGACTGGTGGCGGAATCGAGGAGCAGAGTCGAGAATTTAAACAGTAAGGGATCAAAATCGAAAAAAGGACCAAGGTCGAAATCGAGTGTAGGACTAAAATTAAAATCAAAAGCAAGACTGGAATCGAAATGAGGAGTAGTATTGAAATAGAAAAGCGGAAACACGATCGAAATCGATAGTCAGCCGGATTGGCATCGAGAGCAGAATCGGGATCATCATTGAGAGCGTGACAGGACGAAATACAAGATGAAGGAATTTATTTTACATCCAAGCGGGCGGAGTTGCGTGTAGAAGCCAGTAATATATGATATTGTCTATAGAGAAAAAGGAAGAGATTTCATTAATAAAAACCAGATTTACACAAATATCATACCGTATATCGTAAAACATATAAAAATGTAACGGTTTTATAAGGTGTTTCTGTTGTTGTTCTATTTTTGTCAGTTTGTATTATCCTAGTTTCACCCACATTTTCTTTTTACATCAAACCTTGAGAAAAATTTCTTTTTCTGTCATAAAATAATTATTTAAAAAAATGATCTTTTACAAAAACATTAATTTGAAAGAAAAGCAGAGGCTAATTTTAAAACGTCATGTGTCCTGTGGTAATTATTCAAATATAAAATACCTTTATTACGTAGGTCACGAAATAACACTTGAAATAATTGATAATTTTTTGCGCATTAACACTTTACCACTCGTTCGGAAGGTAGTTTTTCTTCAAGTAGAACGAGCAAAAAATTTAATCAGGTATTTTTAAAAGCCAATAAATCCACGAGATCAAAGTTTACAAGAAAGATCAAAAACTAAATACTAACAAAAAGAATGCAAAACAAAATCATGGATAATATCTCTATTATTGCAATTAGTAGACTCGATTAATCAACCACTTCCTCATCATCATTTTGTGACATGGGCTACGAGTATATTTGGTCGGAAAATTTTATTAGATTCTATTGATCTTCAAATCTTCCATTTGTTTAATATTTATGAGTATTATTCCCAATGGACATCTTATTATTGTTGGTAAAATAGACACAGAACCATCTTTCGTTAGCCTAATGGTGTGGAGCACTGAACTTTCTGTAAAAGAATGAGTCTCAACTGCATTAATTGGCGAAATTTATATAAACATTAAATAGTTGTTTTCCTTAAGTAAATCGTAGAAACCAGCACTTGTATTGTTTTGAAAATGTTTAAGATTTAACAGCTCACTAAAACACACGGAAAGAAAAGACTAGCATTGTCTTGATTAGGCCAAAGGTTTATGCTAAGATAGCTAGAAGAAAAATACTATTAAATTGATTTCACGATAAAGTGGATTCATGTGGTTGCTAAAATATCTGATTCAATGAAGATCAATTCTTTTCTAACTATATCATACATAGCCAAAACAAATACAAAACTACTCCTGGATTTTTATCTACGAAATATTCGGAAATTATATAACACCCTTTTTTACTGAGTATTTGTTTAATAATTATCTTGAATTCCTACAAGGGTAAATATTGTACATCCACAGAGACCTTAATGAATATGGACACACAGAGCCCCCTAAGTGAATTTGTGACTTTTCTTAGTCTACTAACATATAAAATAGTTCATTTTTATTTCTCGTACCGAGTTTTATGTCGATCACTATTTCTTTTAAATATTTTATTGTTTTTACATATATCAAATTTTTATATTTTATGTGGACTTGAGATGCCAGATTTAAGATTTCAATACTTATTTTTATGAGATATATGAAGTTCGATCTCGTAAATCGCGCGAACGGCCCGGTTCTGCAAAATTTTACGAATGTCTGCTGCGTGTTTATAGTCTAGGTAACAAGTCGAAAGTGGGAAAATATGGAAATGCTGGTCCCAAAAACAGGGGCTCATTGGACCCGGAATAATGTCTATAAAAATATATCGTAAGCGTTTATTAGTACAAAACAATGCAAAGTAATAAACAAATAAAGATGAAATTTTTGCCGATATCTCGTAAACTATTTACATTTAAGAATTTTGTAAAAACATTCTTAAAGAAGAGGAAAGTTCATGTAAAAAACTTTTGATTCTAAGAGCTCTTCGTCCATTATTTATAATTTTTATTCAATGCTGAAAATGGGCCTTCGCGCGGCATTTTAAGGAAGCGCGCGTGGCGTCAAGATCAAGTACGTCACACTAAATATTTTTTTAAGAAATTAAATACTAGTTTTATAATTTAAATAAATTAAGGTATATTCAGAACACTTTCAAAGAACTTATTTCCGTTGGTAATTTAACTTAAAGTCAATTATACAACATGTTAAACAATTGTTAATTAACAAAATTTTGTCCAACTTTCGTCTTCATTGTACATAAAAAAAAAGGGTAAATTAAAATTTTTTTTTTGCTTAGTGCAGTTCTTTGTATATACACAAAAACTGAAAATCAAAGTAATATTGTTTAAGTTTACGAACGATAATTTTACATGATAACGTCATAAGAAAACATTGATAAAACATTGCATAATTTCATGAATTGAATTGAATTATTATCACTGAATTATCATTATTTTGTATTATCTAGTAATAATAATTGTATCTCTCTTCAATAAATGTTTTCGATACGTTTTTCTGGACATTATTCCGCATTGACCGAGGTATGACACGTATTTTTAGGACCAGTGTCTATTTTTCACCATTTTCAACTTGTTACCTAGACTAATATAGAGCAGAGTGCCATATGATATCACGTTATAGAAACAGCCTAAATAAACTAACCTGGTGGTTTCATTGTCTGATAAATTTCATAATGAAGCATGTTATGTAGAACACTTCGCTTTCCGTCCCTGATTTACTCGTGTAAACATAGAATGTTTTATACGGAGAGATCTTGCTTTCACTCTCAACCTCGTGCCTGATTTCAATTCTGATTCAATACTATTCTTGACGTCGATTCCGGTCACGCTCTACATTACAATTCTGATTCCACGCTCAATTTCTTTGCCGGTCTTGGGTCTCGATTCCGTACCTGTCCCGCTTCAATACATACTAAGTTTTATATATCATACAACCCCATTGCCCTTCCCCATTGTGAGAAATGTGTCTTACAATTTATATTTTAGCAGAGCAGAAAAGATATGTGGAGTGAATAAGAAAACAAACATTAGTAAGAAACATAATAGATGGTGAAATTTTGAAATAAGGAAAATTGTTAGTGAAAAGAAAAAAAAACATGGCTGGATTTACTATCAGCAAAAGTCATCCACATAGTGCAAAGAAAAACAGTTTGGAATATAGGCTAAAAGAGGCTGAAAGTACATATAAAGATATAATCATGAAAACTAAAGAATGTCTGAAAATAAGAAAAAATGAAATAAAAGAACCGCATAACAGGAAATTCTCAGATAATTTCCGGACAAAGTAAAAACTTTTCTTGAATATGGCCAAAAAGATCCGGAATAATTTGTACATAAATTTGATTAAAGACGATAATGCATGTTTAGTGAGTGAGGAAAATCATGCGGAAGAGCGCTGAAATAAATTTAAAATTTAATTTCAATAGTGTTTTTGCATTTCAGAAAACAGATGCAAATGACAATGTTACTGAAATTGAATATTTAAATGATGATTGAAATGAAAATAAAATAACGTTGGATAAAATTATAAAAATACTGAAACCTATGAAAGATGGAAAAGCTGCTGGATATGATAGAGTTTCGTCTGATATGTTGAGGGGCGGTGGGGTAAGAGTGACAAACCTGCTGCACCGATTTTTAATAAATGCTGAAAAAGCTGTAGGTTATTTAATAAATGGCGCAAAGCCGTCTTTGTACCCCACTATAAAGAAAAGGCTCGAGGTAAATTTGCACAAACTATCGTTCCGTAATTTATTTTCATCAGCCCCTTCTCTCTTGCATCAAATCTCTCTTTCCTTCGTAAGATATCGTATTTCTACCCAAGAGACCGGCAACGTACTGTTGAATGCTCTGGAATCGCGAGTGTCCCTGGGCAGCGGTCATTACCTATAATCTGGTGGCTCTTATGCTTGCTTGCCCCTTGATAATGTCATAAAAATATAATTATCGAAAGAGTTGCGAATGAGAATGAAAATAAAATCTGAAATGTACAAGCGAGATTTCGAAAAGGGAAAGGATGTACAGACCAAATTTTATTTTGCGAAAAATTATACAAAATTTTTGATTGAGGGTCCGAAGGTTTTCTGTGCTTTTATAGATCTGGAGAAAAACTTAAGATAGAGTGAAAAGGAACGACTAGTCGAGAATCCTACCATGCATGATGTCAGTAGTGGATTGACAGACAGCTTGTCCGTCAAATGCCTCATGTATGCTGACAACTAAGTAATCCTTGCGCCGAATTGCAGGAGATGGTAATTAAAGTGAGTGATTCCATTAAGAAAAGTGACATGAGAGTAAATTTAAACAAGATTAAGGTCATAGTGTTTGACACAAGCAATTGAATGCGATATAAATAGGTAGATGTAAATAGGTAGGTAACACTTAAAATTTTTAAAATTAACCACTTAGAAACTGAAAAATGATAAACTATTTTTAAATGTTATAAATCCAACTCTTTGCTAACCGTATTATATATACAGGATTTATCTGTGATTTGTTTTTACATATAGGTGGCAAAAAAAAAAATTGTTTGTTTAATGCATATATAAATTTAACGTTAAAAAGTTATCGTGTCATAATTTTCTATGAATTTCGTTGACATTTAAGCCAATAATAATGTTATAACAAACTTTGCTTGGCCTTTTATGATTAAGCTTCATCCTTTGCCACTTTTTATAACTGGTTTAATTAGTTCAAACGTGGTCACACTAATCGAACTGACGATTAAGTGAGGAACGGATTTTTACTGCCATGATTAAAGACATCAGTGCTGTGCGACTTATGATAGAAACTGACAAAAGAGTGGCCACCAGCAGATTTGGACAAGCTTAAGTATCAGGATGAGTCAAGTGCACAAAATCCTTCATGATCATTTAGCAGTCAGAAAGCTTTGTAGTGGATACCATCTAAGTTGTTTTAGGCTTAAAAATGCAGTCATGTTGAGTGATTCCGCGAAATAATGCAAAGATTTCCCGGTGGTGACTGAAATGCTGTATACTGCATAGTTACAGGTGATGAAAGCTGGATTTACTGTTACGATCCCGAAATCAATAGACAATTTGCTAAGTGCGTGTTTCCTTTCCTTCTTTTACTCTCACTAAGCAAAAGAAGGTCGAAGCGGAGGAATAAAAATTGTGGCCTACTTCTTCACAATGAAAGACCATTATGTAACAATTGTTTTAAAAGATAAAAAAACAGTCACCGCTAACTGGTTAATTGATATTTATTTACCTCTTGTTTTGAAAAACGTTCGGGAAAACGACCTAGCAATAGGATTCTCCATCATCGTAACACCGTCTCACAACATACCGCCATAAAAATAACTATCTTTTTGGAGAAGTTAGGTATAGAAATATCAACTCAACCGTCTTAAAGCCCGAACTCGCACCATACGACGTTTATTTATTTCATAAAATGAAAATAAAACTTCGACGAAAGTGGTTTAGGAACGCCGAGGAAGCAGTGGCTGCATATAAAAAGACCGTCGAAGCGACCTCTAAGTGCAAATGGGCAAAGTGACCTTTTAGAGTTTCCATTGAATGTAGCGATATAATGATCTCAATGGACACTGTCAAGATCTCCAAAATCCTAGTGCTGCTACTCACAGCAGTTATAACATGTTATTAATTACATGTTAATAATTATAAATTTATTAGGTGATCCTGTAGAATTTAAAAAATTTACATTGAAGTCTCCATATAATTACTACATGTTTATTTTTGTCACTGATTTTACATAAAACTTGATCCATTATAAAGTTAAATAATTCATATAGCGGAATGAGGTAATCTTTATACATCCATTGTAATAGAGTTGTTTTAGCAATCCGCTCAACTTCCACACATACCATTTTAATAACCCTCTCAACAGAAAGGTCTCGTCTTTTCTTTAAATTTTAAATTATTTCGCATTAGTGTTAAAGCTACCCGCCAGATATTGAACTTTTTCTCCCGAAGCAGATAGCAACCTGGTGATCGACATAACAAAACTGAAGCTGGCAGCTCCAGAGCCAGATTGGTCTTATACATAATATATGGATATTAGCAGAGCTTATAAGCAATTCAATCTCCAGTTCCTTATCCTGATTATCTAGAATATTTTTATGCACTAGGTTCAGAAAACACGTATTTTTATTATTGTTTATAACTTTGTTATTGTGATTTAAATTAAGTTTTGATGCACTATTTTTCTGATATAATTTTGAACCACTGCTGTTATTTTATCATTCGTTTCAAAATTAGATAGAAATAATGTAATTGTCTAAATGGTTTTATATAATAAAGATATTAAATGATAAAATTTCCGCGATTTTCTTTTAGTGTCCTCTAATAAGTAACATAAGAGACGATAAAGGAACTATCTAACTAAAATATTTAAACGTCGAAAGTCGGTTATCATAAAGTACGTACTTCGTCTCATTGAATAAATATTATTTAGTGATTAATGAATAATTTTATATTTCTATTGACGAACTCTATAATAAGTAAAATTAGCTTTGCATTTATATCTTGAATTTAAGTGTTGATTAAAAGATGGTTAGGTGCACAGGAACAAAAAAAATCTGAACTTCAGTCAATAATTAAAATGTATGGTAAATAAGAGATAATTAACCACAGAGAACCGGTATGAAATGAAAAACTGCTTCAAGAACGATCGATTTTTTTTTTACAAATATAGTAATATCGAATTCCTGAATTCCTGGTCAATAATGTTCCCGATCCCGTTAGCGCTTCCGATTTCCATCCCGATCTGTAGCGACTTTTATGACTAGTTTCTGATAAATTTGAAAAAAAATAGTAATTATTTACTATGCCCTATTAAATAGTAAACACATGAAGAAATAAAGTATGGAAATAGATATGAGGAAGTAATTATGCAAAAAGTATCTACATCCTTATAATAAGCTTCATAAGGGCTGTTGTAAGTAAAAAACCAAAATTGTTTGAAGCGACGGCTCCATTCATTATTCATCGCTTCTCGCCTACTTCGCAATAATGGACTATAGGACTTAATGAATTAGGCAATGACAGCTAATTTACTCTAAATCTCAGAAAATACGTCCCCGTCTCCAAAATTAACTTCCCTTCCCATTTAAAGCTATGATGCGATTCGCTTTATTAATATTAACTCATAGGAATTAATCTTCACTAACTAGACGGACTGATGATGATCTCGTCTTGAAATTCGTGTTCTAGATTAAACTTTAAATAAGTTAAGCCGAATCTATGACACATTAAATTATACTACTAAAATAATAATTTACTGTTCTGTAAAAGAAGCTGGAATTTTACATTTGTAATTATTTCCTTTTCCTTATTAATGGGTACTTTCTACTTAAGTGAAATTTTTCTGTTTAATGAAATCTAATTTAAATTGCATTGCATCAAAATAATCATGTTGTCCTTACAAAAAAATTGTTTTTTCATATTTTGAATAATATGATAAAGATTTCATTCGACAAAACCTTAATATTCTTATACTTTTAAAACACATGCAATCATGGATATTGATGACGTTATAATCTATAACTTTTAATCAGTTTTACATAGTTCTTGAATAGAGATTAATACTAAATTTGTATATAATCATTGGTGTTACTGAAAGTAAAAGGAAAGAGAGGCGGTAGCTCAATGGTTAAGTACTTCACCTTCAAATTGGGAGGTGCTGGGTTCGAACCCTGATCGATCCTGACCACGGGCGAGTGGATCAGTGAAGTTTTAACTTAAGTCGGTAACATCTGTAACAGCGAACTCTCTGTGTCTCTGAGAGCATGTTTAGTCCGCCGGTTCCGGCGGTTATCACCGCGTTAACTATAAGAGTCGTTAGCAACCCCCGACTCGCAGCTAGGTCGGTGTGGATCTCTTAAGGTCTTCAGTGTGAAATAAAAAGTAAAAAGTGAGTAATAAGGGTATGTCTCGGCAGCGGGACGATTAAAACTTTATATAAGTAGTAAAGAATAAGATAAGAAATTGAGTAGTTGAGCAGTTGATTCAATAAGAAATTGAATCAGCTACTCAACTACTGAAAAAGAAGTTGATTGTAACAAGGCAACTTGTAACCATGGAGAGATGGGATGAGACAGAATTCGAGGAAAAAAATCGAAAGGCGATGATGGACGTTGATGCGCTTGCAAGGAGAGCGAGCGAGCTCGAAGACGTAAAGTGCCGCCATATTGCACCTATGTGCAAATTTAGTATAAGGGTGATAAGTAGGGCGCACTGAAAATTTCTAGAATAAATAAAAAACAATGACCATGAATGGTCAAAAATGAATTTATTGTTTCTCAAAACTTTTTCGGTTAGCATAAATGCCATTTTTCATACGAATAATCCAATTTTAATAACATTTATACCACTCGTCCCTGGTGACCTCGGAAACATGTTTTTCATACTATTCGACAGCCTCATCTGGTAATGAAAATCGTTGACCGCGTAATTGGTTCTATATTTTTGCGATAAAAAAAGTCATCAGGTCGGGACTGTATGCATAATTCTTCATAAGTTCTACGTTTTTCTCCTTCAAAAATTTATTAGTCTGGCCGTGTGAGAACTGGCATTGTCGTGGTGTAAGATGATATGACGTTCACAATTATTTTTACGGAGTTCGTCTATAACTTCTGGCAAACAAATGGTCGTGTACCAATCTCTATTTACGGTTCAAAAATTCTTCAAAGCAACTGTAGCCATGTGTTCAGTTTTATTAAAAAAAGAAGTTATCATTCGTTTAAAGGCACTTCACTCGCGTACCACTTTGGTTGGTTCCGGGTCACTCCGATAGACCCATAAGGTCAATTGGTGCTTTGTTTTGTGGTCGTAGCAATAATACCATATTCCGTCCCCTATTAATATGTCCCACACCAAATTTGACGCCTCTCCTTGGATTTGGTAAGCATGGTATTGCACCAAGTGACTCAATCTATTTTTGAGCCTCAGATTGTGTGGAATCCATCGCAAGCACAACTTTATCATACTCAAATGATTATGTAGGATTGATTCTGTTTGACTTACACCTAAGCTTAAGGATGCCTAAATTTCATGGTAGATCACATGCCTGTCTGTTCCGATCATACGGCGCACAGCATCTTTTGTTGTTCACAGAGGTGGACGAGCGATCATCACGAAATATTTTACTGAAATTGACACGATCTTTGCAAATCAATCATGCATGGTGCTTCTTTGCCAAAAGCAGTTTGAAGTCAGCGAGGCTTTGCTGAACTGTAAAATTACACTTAAAATCGTAAAAAAATCTTATAACGAAAATTTTCACCACTTAAATCCATAGTGACGAAGACACGTACTTTTGAAAATGGTCTCACAAAGTAAAAACAATTGACAGTAATAGAAAACTAACTATTCTACTGCCAAAGAGTTCCATTTTCAAATGTTGTTGTTACTTTTTTAATACTGTCAATGCACTAACATTGACAATATTTAAAAAGTTAGGTCTAGAAACTTACAATGCGTCCCAAGTATTGTTCATAACTGTGTTGAGCTTAACGTCATTTGTTAAAATAGGTGAAGTTGGGACTTTTAAGTAAATATTAGCGAAATTATAGATAATTTTTCAAATAATTAATCACTTTATATTTAATTGTCAAAGAAATCGGTAATGTTTTAGTGATCGAAACTATAGGATGACCAGTTTTTAATTAATATACAATTTACGCGATTAGCGTTTGCTGGCGACAGACGTATTGTGAATTATTTGAGCGAAAATATTGAATTTTACAAATTACCGTTTTGACTACTAAAGAACTTGAAAATTTTGAGGCTTTTAACATTTTTTTTGCTAATATAGGAAATAATTTAGCGAAATTATCGTCGCGAACTTATTGTAAGTAATTTAAAACTTCGATTTAAGACATTAATTTATACAACAATTTCTGAACTACGACCACGTAAAACTTAGTAAATTGGAAATATCATAAATAGTCTTAAAAGTAATGTAAGTACTGGTACAAACCACATTAACGCTAAGAACTTGAAGTGTATAAAGGATCTTATAGTCCACGATCTAATGAATTGTATAAATTATTCTTTAAGTAAAGGTATCTTCCCTAATAATCTCAAATTAGCAAAAGTAACTCCAATATTATATGTCTAGAAGTAAATCAGATCAGGTAATTATCAACCAATATTCATTTTGCCAATAACATGAAAAGTTTTTGTGAAAGTCCTGCACGAAAAACTTAATACTTACCTAACCTCATTTCGATATCTAAACCCGAATTAGTATGTATTTCGTTCTAAGTGTAACACACAAACAGCAACTATAGATCTAATTACGAATATAAGGTATAATAAGAACAAGATTAGGTCTCAAAAAATTGCACAACAAATTGCATTAGGTGTGTTCATTGATTTAAAAAAGGCTTTTGATACCATAAGCCATGAGATATTGTTATGGAAACTAGGTAGTATAGGCCTAACTGGTACAGCACTGGACATATTTTAAATTATATCTTACCTATAGATATCAAGTAACGCAAATTGGTATATTTACACACAATGAATTACCTGTGGAATACCTCAAGGTTCAATATTAGGCCCTTTATTATTTTTGGTGTATATTAATGATATTTTTTGATTTGCAGTTGTTAGGAAATATATCTCTTTATGCTGATTATACATGTATATTTTAATATAGTTCTGACATTAATGAAATTATAACACAAGTACAGGAAGACCTTAACACACTATGACAATGGTCCCAAAACAATCGACTGACTTAATAGTCAGTTTTTTTCGGTTTTGGTGCATTAATATGCATCAAAAATGAATTACATCATTTTTAGGAATAGGATTAAAACTATGGGATCTTTTAACTCTATGATGATAAACGGAGAAACAATTAACATGAGTGATTAGGAAAAATACTTGGGACTGATTCTTGATAGAGGTCTCTCTTGGTGCAAACGTTAGATTACACAAAATCTAAAATCACTCCATACAGGTGTGCTACGGAGGATAACAAACAATGTCCCCCTTAAAATTAAATTCAGTAGTTCCAATTTCTTAGTAAAATCGCACCTCGAATATCTTGTGGATATCTGGGGTGGTACTGCAAATAGAAATATAGAGGAACTTCAGGTCGTACAGATTAAGATGATAAAGGCGCTCTTTCAATATAGTTTTCGGACGCCAACCGTTACTATATATAATAACGCTGTGGTCATGATCATTAAACAATTATATACATATCATAACTGCCTTGTAATCAAAAAGATTATGAACGGGGAAGCAGACACTAAGTTAAAATTTATAAGTAATCACCAAGTATGAAAATGCAATTTGAGAAAAGCTTCTCGCATAAGTACACTGCGCGTCTGTTCAAAGACTGTACACGGTACTATAACCATAATTTACCAAGGTGTTAAATTATTTAACAAACTGACTAAAAGTATTAGAGAAGTTATATCAATTGCCATTATTTAGGGAATGCCTTCGAAATTATATTATTAAGAATCTGTAGAAAAAATGAAACACGCTGTATGTTGAAAATTGCTTGTGGCGGGCGCTGGCTTGCGTCCACTGTCCGCATAGACGCCACTATTTTCTACCTACCCGCCATAGGCAGTTGCGCGCGGCGGCGCACGGGCGAGAGCTCGCCGGGCATGTTTCTATTTAAATTATTATTTTTAATTTCAAATTGTTATTTTATGTGGTGTGTATTTGCATCTTGATTGTATTGTTACCTATTTTATTTCATATTTAGCGTCTGTTAAGTAGAATATTTTATCAATAAGAATAACAAAGTAATAACGAAAATTTTTCTAGATGTAAGTGGAAAAGCTCTTGGGATAACTTTAATACAAGGTGTGATAGATTAATCTAACAATTTACAACTTACGTAAGCCAATGGAGCTAAAAAAAGTATTCTGCTACAAAAAAATAATATCTAGGAATGTTATAAGCTTTAAATTACTTTAATATCTAAACTTAGAGAGCTAAGAATATTTTTCGTTTACTAAGTATTATTATAATTTTACAATCTTTTCAAAGAATTCTCTATCGCGACTATATTTAGTTTCATCTGTCTAAACCAATTTCAGAACTCATTTTCCAGTTTGTGTCGACACCAACTGCCAACGTCTTTGCCAACGGCTAATATATTTTTCGGTGATTCAGATCGTTTTAATTTCAGCTATATTTTTATGATGGGAAACTAATAAAAGTCATACTCTCTTAAATAAAAGATAAGGAGCAGGACCTACAAATTTGGTCGGTATCAAGAAAGTTCTTTGCGTCGAGTGCAAAGTGCATGTTCGGTCTGTCGCAACTCACAGCAGTACAAACTTTTGCTTATGTATTTCAAAGATCGTTGTTTTATTTATGTCGTAGGGGTACCGATATCACAAAACTCATAAAAAAACTTACGATTAAGCTTTTACTTGCATTTTAACGCCCACTATTTGGTAGGCATTGGTTCAGTTTGAAATAGCCACGTGGCAGTTTGATATTTTGTTTCTGGATCATACTGGATATTACTGATAAACCTATGATTTTTTGTTCGTAACGATATCATAAACGCGTCGACATAAGCCTGCATTACATTTTGATAGCATGTGACAACACCTGACTACTACCTGCCTATTATTTACCCGAACTTCCTTCTGAGCTTGGGTTAGAATACGCGATATCTGGAGCGAAACTATTCTCTTTATGAGAAGGTTCCTATTTACACTTCCTAAGCTAATACGTAACACATGCTGAATCTCTTCATATGTAATTCGTTTATTCTGTAAATTTAAAATTTTCACTCCCATCAAGTTTTCTTTTGTAGCAGCCGTCAAAGAGTAGCCATTTCCTGCTTCGTCAGACGAAATTACTTAAATGCATTTAAATTTATTTAAGTAGCGGAAAATAGTCGCTTAAAAAACGGCATTCGGTGTTTTTAAATAACGATATTTGATATTTGAAATAGTACAAAATGATTACACAACTATTTTTAGAAGTCTTAGAACCATTTTTCAGTGATATAAAGTAGTTTAATTTAATTTGTAAAAAAGTAAATTTGACATTGGAAAGTCATATTTTGTTTCTTATAAAATCAAATTTTATTACTCAATTAAAACCAGCTAGTGTATCTTTGTTAAAAACTGTTTTTTTTTTATATATATTTTGTATTTATGTGCATATACTAAATCTATGGACCAAATGTTGTATGTATATACCAAAATATTTTGGTATATGGGGCATGAAATTCAATGTTGTACAAGACCAGAATATTCTATATTCGTTCAAATAGAAACATAATATGAACGGAAATTTGGCTAGATGGTTTTAACAATTATGAGAAATTAATTTTAAAACAATTCACTATCTAAGACATAAGAATGAGTGAATAGCTGACTTTTCTCTTGAGGAATTCATTGATACATCAGATCTAATGAAATCAGATATAGGGAGTAGATGTCGAACTTCCGGTGTACCGCATCATTGTAGAGGATTTAGTTGAGGATCAGTAAAGGGATGAATTTTACCATATGTTGATAGAAAGGGTAGTAAGACAAGGGTCTGTTTGGATACGTCTTTAAATTTGCCCCCACTGTGGGAAGCAATTCAAAAAAACTGATGACAACAAAATCGGAAGATACAGTTTGATGCTTTAGTTACATATCTATAATCTACATCCAAAATTTAATTACACCACTCGATAGCTAAGTATCAAAGAACTCCTTACATTCATTGATAGTGAAGCATCGCGTGCAGCGGAGGGGGAAAACTCGATATTTTCGAATCGTTTTGCTGCGTCACAAAAATTTCTTTTTAGTATATGTTTTGACTCGGAGAGGTTACAAACTTGCTTTGAGTTTCAATCGTCAATTCTTGTTATAATATATTGATTGCGTATATAAAATACTAGTCAGATATTAAAGAAGAGTTAGAAAGTGTTAGAAAATATATAATAGAGTTAAAGTAAAAAATCGAAATAATTATTGCTATATCGGCCTATAATCGTCCAAACACAAATTAAAATATAGAGATTGTATGCGGTTGGAAAGGGATTCTCAAGAACAGTACAGAGATATCCATAAAACAATACATGACTGCCGGGGACGTAAAATAATGAAAGCCTTCGAACAGATGAACGACGGCGCCAGAACACCAGCGGCTGCGGCGACCGAGGCTATGCAAGTGGATGGTGCAATTGCTTCTATAGCAACACTGGACTGTATATACATTGATTAAGTGCGAACATCGACTTTTCAAAACATATTTAGCAGCAGCTAATGTATGTTTCACTACTGCGTTTATAACTACACGAAATCCGAAAGATTTCTTAGTATTCAAAAAATAATATTACACATAATTCGCTCAAATAAAATATTATTCGTTATGCACACTTTTTCACGTAAAATAGACGGCTGTGTCCACGAAATAACCGATCCCAGATCTTATTTGTCCTATTTATTATTACGCAAGATAGATAAATGGCAAGCTCTAATGTGGACGATATCGATTTTGCTGAGGTACATGTTCTACAAGATTATCATGTCTCTACATGGTAGTTGATGGTCAGTTCGTTAATGGGGTCTGAAATTATGGGTAGATATATAATTTGTCGGTTAGAATCGTCATAAAATATGATGTCACAAAATCGAAACAGAGATCCACGGCAGAAGGGATTGCAAGGTTTTTAATTGAAAAGATTTTTGGAAGTTTACAAAGGCAGGTCTGGTATAGCTAATTGGGGTGATTTTTACGCTTCGTGCAGTGCTTCGAACACAGTGCAGCAAATGATTTCAGTGTACATAAATATTATCGGTATAATAAGTCAGTATAGAACACGGCAGGGATAATACAACGTATAATGATATATATGGACGTGGCTAGATGTGCATCGAATGATGCGATAATGACGAATATATTAATGCTGATGAAAGATAGCTGTTCAAGGCGAAATTATGTTACGAAATAATTTCGCTTTGTAACGTTGTTATCAGAACACACGTTCAGCACAAATGAAATAAAAACGACAGTTCGATAATGGGTTTAGTTTTCATATCAGGGACTTAGCAAAGCTGTATATAAGCTGTGGAATAGAATTATTAGGATATAGGCGTAGACGAATACAGTTTATCAAAATAGTAATATTTTCTTATTTAGACAGCATGAATAAAGTTTGATTATGAGATTTTAAATTTAGGGTTTTGTTCTGTTTTGTTAGGTAATGATGTCAATTTGATGGTAATTTGAAGTTTTTTGAGAACATTTTTTTTTCTACATGGTATTAGCACGATATTCGTTTTTACGATGTCACGATGAGTCATTATAAGCAGTGAGCATGCAGCGACAGTAGCAAGCAATGAGCTGTTTCACCGGCCAGATGCGAGATGTGTAGGAGACGACAACAGTGAGAAACACCATGGGTTTGGTCTTCTCGGTGGAAGGTCGAATAACTGACAGTAGTTGTAGGGGATAGTAGGAAGGTAGGTTTCGTATAAATGTTGAGAGAATACGTGATCCCCAATTAGTTTGCATTATTGACGAGAGGGTCTGGCGTTGCCGTCTAATGGTTACTTCGCCGATCTGTTGATGCGTGCTACGTGATGACGTTCGTCGAAGAGTTAATTAATCACTCTGTTAGTTAATCACATTGTAGTGTCGGAGTGTTAAATTAATGAGATCGTGAACAGATTAGATAATGAGGCCGTGAATTTGGATCGCATTTGGGAAACATTTTATATACCTAGTTTGGATAAATTAGGATAGGACGCCGAAAGTGATGTTTTTTGTTTGGTGGTAAAAACCATTACAAGGAACCAAATTGCGCGCGCTATCTTTACTGTACTATCCCTTATATAATTTAAAGTTTAGAAATTTGAAGTTTTCTTAAATTATAATTTAAAGTATTCATAATTTCAAATCGGGTTTTATAATAGTTGATTTTAATGCGTAATTATTTGAGACTGAGTTGGCAATTGTTTAAAAATGTGTGAATTTATGTATCCTATCAATTAGTTAAGGTTACCGTGGCAATTAAAAAAAATAATTTACGAGATTCCTTTTTTTTTGTGGTCGACAAGGTAAAATGTAATAATTGAAGTGGTCTACGTTGAAAAACACCTTTAAAAAGTCTTACGATTTCGAAATATTGAAAATTAACATCAAGTCGAATTTAAGCGGTAAGAAAAAAGTAGACATGTTTAATTTCAGTGTAATATTTGTAATTTGTCGATTATCATAATATTTAACAAAATAATCGTCGATATTTTTAATATCGTAAATCTAACATCAAGTTTACATGCCCAATTTAAGTTCTAGTACAGGTAGAAAGTGTAAACCTTACGATTAACGATAATTTATCCAGTCAGCACGTGGAGTGTTAAGCCAACGTGTAAAATAAGATTACAATTAAGACTTAATAGGCTAAGTCGGGACTTAAAACAAATCCGTACTATTAAATGTGCTTGCAATTTGTGAAAGTTAAGTAGGTACGGTTGATTCTAGTGTACGAGAGCTTAACACTATCTCCATATTTACACAAAGGACCGATAATTACAGATGCGAATATCTAACATATTTGGCAAATATCATTGGCCTTAAATCCTACCTATATTTATTAGAATGGGTATAATTATTAGTTAAATATAGTAAGTGCTTACGCAAACAGTACATAAATTTTGATTAAAAAATGTCATCTTATATTTGTTCTTGAAATGATATTTGAGGATGATAGAAAGATGGCTCGTGTGAGAGACGAAGAATTGTATGTCCATGCGGCTAGAGACGCAAGCAAAAACTAGTTATTTCTTCAAAAGGAAGTGGTGTTTCGTTATAAAGATATTTCTGTAATAAAAGAATTCTTGGAAATGTCCGCTATCGTGAATGAGTTCTGTTGGTACAATCACTGTTTGGAATGTGGGAATCAGTTTCTCGTGATTACCTATCTATTTTTAGTTCAACGAATTTATTGTAGCATTAATATTTCATTAATGTTACAAAATAATCTTTTGTTGATAAAGTGATTCAACTTAATAATATACTCAAGCTATACGTAATTTTGTTTGTCTGTCTATTGAAAAAAATCAAATTCACGCAGTTGAGTCTCGTATCCCTTATTTCGTTTAATTTTTGGATTATTATTGCAATAACAAGGGTCTTGGAGTTTTAAAGATTTATTATGGAAGCAAGATTTATTTAATATACTTTATCAAATCATTATAAATAAACATGAAGAAAAGTATGTACATGCTGTACATATTATAAACGATGCGTTTATTTTGCCCTTTGCTTATTTATACATTTACGTTTATTTATTTCATATATTTTATCATTAAGAATACAGGCACATAGGCCGCACTGAAAATTTTTGGACTGAGTGAGAAAAAAATATCATGAACGGTCAAAAATGAATTTATTATTTTTCAAAATATTCTCCGTTAGCATAAATGAGCTTTTACACGAATTAACTAATTTTGAAAACATTTATGCCACTACTCCCTGGTGATATCAGAAACACGTTTTTCATACTCATCGACAGCGTTTTCTGGTGATGAAAATCGTTGACGGCCTAATTGGTTCTTAATTTTTGAGAACAAAAAAAAAGTCACAAGGTACGAGGTCTCGATTGTATGCAGGATTGCTCATAAGTTCTACATTTTTCTCCTTCAAAAATTTATTTGTCTTGTTTGGCCGTGTAAGAACTGACATTACCGTGGTGCAAGCTGATACGATGATTCGATTATTTTTACGGAGTTCGTCAATAACTTTTGGCAAACAAATGGTCGTGATTCGCGCACAAAAATTCTCCAAAATAACACTGGCGACGAGACCAGTTTTATTGAAAAAGAAGCAATCATCCTTTTAGAGACACTTCGCGCATGCGCTCGCTTTGGTTGGTGTTAGCTCATCTCGAGAAACACATACAGTCTATTGCTGCTTTGTTTTGAGGTTGTAGTAATAAATCCATGTTTCGTCACTTGTTACTATGCTCCGCGTCAATTTGTCCACCCTTCCTCGAAACTGGTAAGCATGCCATTTTACAGAGTTATTTTTATTATTTTTTTCCTCTTGCGACGAGGAGGAGGTTAAAAATGCATAATGCATATCCGCCCGCCCGAGCGCGAGGCTAGTGTGGGGTTGAAAACCACTAAAAAAGTTCCTCTGACGGAATGACAGGTTGTTAGCTGTTAGATGGGATTTTCTGACAGCTACATTGAATCCGCCGGACAGCACACGGGGTGCTGACGGCGTGTGTCTCGCCATAGGAAGTCACCGGACACCGACACGGGTCGGGTTCGTTAGATCTACCTGGCACGCGAGTGTCCGGGAGGAGAGGTGTGGCCTAGCGAGACCTTAATGATCGATACCAAGTTAAGCGGTTCGTTTTTTGCGCTTCAATCACATTGTGTAGGATCTACCGCGTACAGCTTTTTCATACCCAAATTCATGCCTAAGGATGTTCTAATCTTATGGAAGGTCACATGTATGTCAGTTTCGATCATACGGCGCAGAGCATCGATGTTTTTGTTGTTCACAGAGGCGGATGGGCGACCATCACGAAATTTGTCATCGAAATGGGCACGAATGCGCTTGAATTCTGCAAATCAGTTATAAATAGTCCTCTTCATTGCCAAAAACAGATCAAAGCCGAGCGAAGTTCTGTTGAGCTGTCAAATTACTGTTGAAGGTATTTTTCAGAGAAAATCGAACCCGTCTGTCTGTCTTTTTTTAACGTTAACGTAGAAATTTTATATTTTTACAGTCACTTGAAGCTGTAAAAATATAAAATTTCTACGTTAACGTTAAAAAAAGATTCAACAGTTTATGGCGCAAAAACGTATATTTTGGTAATTTCCGTTGACCTAGAACTATAACATTTGACAAATAATACCGTTTTATACTACAAGTATAAGACAAAATCTGAAAATCACACATTTGTAATTAAATCATAAAAAATATAGTCTTTATTTTTTGAAGTACGTAATCAATCATCGAGGTTAAACAACGGTATGCGTGGTCATAATTAATGGGTGACGAAATCTTTATGTAGATTTTTTAAAGTTTTACCAATTTTTACAGAAGAAAAAATCCGAGAGCCGTATATTTTCTATTAAATCACAAAAAAAAAAAGCTTGGAAAAGACTGCGAGACTCGATTCCTGAACTACATGTTCTGCAAATTTAAGGAACCATTGGAGGGCGAGTTCGACTAGCACTTATCCGGTTTTTTGTACACTTTATTTATCGTCTTTAAAACCAAATATTTTAAAGTTACAGAAAAATACATTTGAATTTCTAGTAATAAGTTTGTTTTAGACAAACATATCATTCGACACACATCAAACAAACAAACACAACATTCACGTAACAACGTGAAGAATTTGAAAAAAATGTCAATATTTTTCCCCCTAAATTTAACATTCATAATCAGGATTTCATTATTTATAATATACGTCCGAGATTGGTTCTCCTCACATTTTATTGTTTTTTTAGTTGATTTTTCTTTACGAAATATTAAACAAAAGGACAATTTACATACGGCCAGAGACGAGAGCAATTCTACAATGTTTCCATTTTTTGGGGGGGCATATGTAACTATTAGAAGATCAAAGACGTAAAAAGTTTATCAAGATCAACAATGCAATGAAGTCAATGTATATAATTTAAGACAATAGCTTGGCTAATTTCCCGTAAGCTTAGTCCAAACAATTTTGTTGTTTATATTAATCTTTGTTGGCTTATATATAACTTCAATAGATGTCTCAATATATTAGATACATATAGAGAACAAAAAAAAACTAAGTATT
Source organism: Eumeta japonica (assembly GCA_005406025.1). Taxonomy (NCBI): domain Eukaryota; kingdom Metazoa; phylum Arthropoda; class Insecta; order Lepidoptera; family Psychidae; genus Eumeta; species Eumeta japonica. The sequence goes on from BGZK01000415.1 coordinate 282,752, forward strand.
GGCGTATAATTAGATCGAACTGATAAAACTCGCGAATCGGTTTCCCCAACGAAATAACGGCCTAATAAATGTTGATATTCGAAGCGAATTAACGGAAGCCCCTCTCTTTTTTGTTATCTGCGCATTCCACACAAGAAATCTACCAAGTTCGCTGCCGATTCGGGGGAGAATACTTTTGGAAGTTGTTATAAAAGAAGGAATCCAATAAAAAGGCGAAAGAAATTCGTTGTTCCGCGAGACAATGCTATTTACTGAATACAATCCAAGTTGGTCAATTGTTGCCCAGTTCGGCCCAGCAGGACCGCAGAGCCGAGGTCGCTTCGGATAAAAGCAATAAAAGTTACAAAGCATATTCAGTGGGACGAACCGGCCGACCGCCATTTTTGAACTAAAATAGTTCGCGTGTCGTCTCTCAACTGCCGGCTGTTGGAAGTTTCGCGTCAACGTAAAGAAATATTTTTTTACGAATATTTCCTGCACAATATAGCATGGTAGACAAGTTGTTTCATCGTTATGTTCAAATTGCTTTCGGGTTGTTTTTGACATTAATTCCTTACTTCGTTATCGGTCAGTAGAAACTTAGTATGCTGCAAGGAACTGATGATAAATGTATGTTAAAGTAATATAAAAAATATTAGTAACTTAAAAAAAACATACGTTTAGACGCGGTAATGTTTAACTAAGCGTTAATTGCTAGTTTTTGTGACAATAACCAAATTTTTTGTAGATTCAAGTCACAAAACTGGCCAGTAATAGCAAGTGAAACATAATATATACATCGATGTCAGTAATATTTACTAATGTACTTGTAAATTGGCATTCAGTAAATAAAATTACACACAAAAATTATATAATGAAAACTGTCGATACATATATAATGTGTGTTAAAAGAGATGTTGTAAAAATAGACGCAGCAATTTCAAATATTAAGAGTTTACGCCCCGATTTTGATCAACAAAAGGTAAGATCAACGAAATCAACGACAATAAAAACGAACTTAAAATTCGAATATTAAAAGCGACATTTTTTAGGGTTCCGTACCTCAAAAGGAAAAAACGGAACCCTTATAGGATCACTTTGTTGTCCGTCTGTCCGTCCGTCCGTCCGTCTGTCAAGACCCTTTTTCTCAGGAACGCGTGGAGGTATGAAGCTGAAATTTATATCAATTACTCAGGTCTACTGTCCCTTGAAGCTGTGAAAAAATCAAACTTCTAAGCCAACGCAATCAAAAGATACAGCCGTTTATGCCGCAAATTTTCGACACTTGCAAGGGAATCAAAACCTACAGGGTGCTTCCCGTGAACTCAGAATCTTGAAATTTGGTACGAAGCAACGTCTTATAGCATAGATAAAGGAAAATTACGAAAACCATAAATTTTAGTTACATCACATAATATATATTTTTTTAATAATTTTAAACTTACTACCCATTTCCTCATAAACGTAGAGGTATTAAATTGATATTCATACCAAATACTCTGGTCTATAATACCTTTAAGCTGTAACAAAATCAAACTTCTATGTCAACGCAATCAAAAGAAACAGCAATTTAAGCTGCATATTTTGAAACTCGCAAGTACTCGCAAGGGAATCAAAACCTAAAGGGTACTTCAGTCGACCTAGAATCTTGAAATTTGGCATGAAGCAACGTTTTATAGCACACATAAAGGAAAAATTCCGAAAACCTTAAATTTTTAGTTACATTACAAAATATATATTTTTTTAATAAATATAAACTTATTACTTTTTTCCTCATGAACGCGTAGAGCTATCAAGTTGAAATTCATATCAAATACTTAGATCTAATTGCCTTTAACCCGTGAAAAAAAAAAAATTCTAAGTCAACGCAAAAACGCAAAACGCAAAAGTACAACCATTGATACCGCATATTTTGAAACTCGCAACTACACGCAAGGGAATTAAAACCTAAAGACCACTTCCCGTTGACATAGAATCTCGAAATTTGGTAAAACGAACTTTGTAAACCTTGCAGGTTTGTACGGAACCCTCGGTGCGCGAGTCCGACTCGCACTTGGCCGGTTTTTTTTTTAAAAGTCATCAAGTTTTATGGCATCTCTCGTTGAAAAAACTCGTCAGTTCTTAGAGAGAATTCGATATTATACTGGCCATTTAATGAATTTAATCAAGTCCTACTAGGCTGTTACTAGACCTATGCCCGATTTAATTTCTAGTAAAGAAAGCTTGTGGTCTACACTACTCAAAATATATTTGTGTCGTTGAGTTTGTTCCCATAGCAAAACTGACTTTTCCAGAGTAAAACAATAATTTTTATCGAAAGGTTAAAAACTCGGAGACAGACTTTTCTTTTTTTTTTTCTAAAATCACGCCTCGCGCTGCACACGCGAAAGCGGATTATGCAGGCCGCCAGTTAATCAAGTTACGGGCCGGTTCCGTTGTTTATTTCCCAGACGGTCAGCGGCGCTGGGGTCGGTCGACTGCGAAAATTGCATCCGGCCGCCGCCGCACCCGCCCCGCTCTGCAATTACAAATTCCGTTTGCTTGTCTTTGCGTTATTTCATCCGCAGCTGCACGGATACGAGAGATGAAAGTATTAATTTCATTCAAGCGAAGACGTGAGATTAATTAAAGAACGGAGTTCCGATCGTTTTAATTTACGTCTCGTACACTAATTAATTTCGTTGAATTATGATCGTGATTTTTCATGTGAAATATCTATATGCGTGCGCCGGCGTGGTGATTCGGAGCGGTGGTGAGCGCGAAGTGTAACGATAAGGCGTTACACAAGCAAACATATAAATCTGCCATTGCACACCTAAGTATAAATTTATATATTATATATATATATATATATATATATATATATATATATATATATAGTTTTCTACAAATAAATTATTTATATTCAAAAAAATATTTTATTCCTTACAATTTCCAATTGTAATTTGAAGTTTATTTTCATTAAAAAAATATTTTGTGCATATAATCTATGTAGAATAGCTTCGATAGTTTTGAACTTTCGAGTTAGAATATTTGAAAGTGTAAATCTACACTTTTAAAAAAAATATATATATACTTTGTTACATATTAGAAATAATAAAAAAAAATGATTGCAACTGTTAATAATTATTTGATTCGAATTCAATTAAAATTCATAATATCTTTATTTCATAAGTTATAATACTTGAAATACGTCATTACGTTAAAAGCATTTACAGTTATTAATTATTTTTTAATCTTTTCCACTTTTTTTAATTACCACTCGTTCGTAAGGCTGTTATCCCTCAAGAAAAACGAGCAAGAAATGTGGGATAGCTCTTTTCAAAATGATTATATAGAATTACAAACATATATAAAACTATTGCAGAAAAAAAACCTGTAGGAAGTCGAGTTCATTATGTCCATATATCCTTTAAATATTCAGAGATTGTATAATACCTTTTTGTGCAAAGTGTTTGTTTAATAAATACTTTAAATTTGCATAAGGGTAAATTTTGCATCTACAGGATCTTATGTGGCCCTATGCAGTCACCTAACATGTAAACAGTTCATTTTTATTTCTAGTGTTGAAGTTATGTCTATCACTATTTTTATTAAAACGTTCAATTTTTTTTTACTATATATTGAATTTGGTAAATAAATTGTGATGCTACAGTTAAAATTCCAATATCTTTAAACTTACTTCTAAGAGAAACACGAAGTCCCAGCCCATAAATTGTGCGAATGGTCCGCTTTTGCAAATGGAAAATTCTGTGAACATCCGCAGCATGTCCCTAAAGCAGGATGCCATATGATATCAAACTATGGAAACAGCCAAAATAAACCAATCTGGCGGTTTTGATATAGGACAAATTTCTTATTTTTTTAATTGGTAATGCAGCAGAGCTAAGCCTTTTCGCCAATTCACCGATATGTGGACCCCACTGAAGTTTATTGTTTAAAGTAGGACCTAGAAATACAGTAGTGTCAACAAGCTCTAATTCCTCGTTTCTTATTAAAATAGAACCAGATCCATTTATCACATTTGGAAGTGAGAATGTCACAAATTTTATTTTCTTCCTATTAAGAAGTAAATTATTTAGAGTAAACCATTTTTCAATTTTGTTGATAGCAATGTGCACACCGTCATAATCGAGTGGATGTCCTTTAACTTTGACTAATGAAGAGGTATCATTTTCAAACAGTATTATCTCATGAATATCTTTAACGAGGCTTGGTAAGTCATTAATATAAACTAAAATCGGAAACAGACCGAGGATAGATTCTTGTGGCAACCCATGCGGATCTCGGATCCAGACGATTTCATATTATTGACATAGACCTTCTGAACCCTATTAGTCAAATATTATGATGCCAGTAGGGCGAGTGCACGACCCGTAACTCCATAATGATGTAGCTTCCTGATCAGTGTTTCGTTATTTACACAGTAGAACGTCTTGGAGAGATCGCAAAACACTCCTATCGCATTCCGTGAATCCTCCCAGGCCTCAAAAATTTTTTCAACAAGCATCGATTGTTGAGCGACCCCATGTGAAACCAAACTGTTTTTCGGACATAAATTTCTTACTATAAAGAAGTGGATTGAGGATCAAATTTTCAAAAACATTAATTAATGTCGGCAATACAGATATAGGCCTAAAGTTAGTGGGGTTCAATTTACTACCGCCTTTGAGTATGGGAACAACTTTTCTTTCTTTGATCAGATCAGGAAACGTGCCATCATCCAAACATGCTACAAAACAAACGCCAAATGCGGTGAAATCAATTGTGGAGCTTACAATTTTAACTGACAGAAGACAGCAGTCTTTTTCATATCCAACCACTTAAATAATTTAATAATGTCTTCCGAATTTACATATTTAAATTCTAAATTAATATCAATTGGCGCAATATTTTCTCTCAATAAGGATTCAGCAAGAGCGGGAGATGCATTGAGAGATTTGGTAGACGAAATTGGAATCTCAGTAAAAAATGTTTCAAAGGTTTCGGCAACTTTCATGTCTTTTTTAAAAATTTTATCATTTATCTTAAGAAGTCAAGATCGCGACCTTTAATTTTGCCTATTTCGTTCTTTATGACACTCCCAATTGTTTTCATGAAATTTTAGCTGTTCTTTATTTTGCTGTTAATATAATTCATTTTAGCCGTGATACAAACACGTTTAAAAGTTTTTGAATAGTTTTTAACATACTCAGCAAATCTCTCGCTTTTATTGTATGTTTTTTCATCATAAAGGTCCATACAATATTTTCCTACTTATGTGTATTCCCACTGTTGGCTAATCACTGAATGGTAATGACTCGTTTACTTTCGCAATCCTTGTTTGGAAAATATTGTCGTATTCCTCTTTTATTACATGAAATATTGAGTTGTACAACTCACTGGAATTGTTACAGCATTGTATTTCTGAAATCCTCTGCATGACACATTGTCTAAATTTAACCAATCGTTTTTGGTTCACTAGAATGCACTTTATAATTTTTTTAGATTTCTTTTAACCGGTATTTTAAAAGACGCTATTTAACCACTGTGGTGTGATTTTCAATTATTGATAATACATTTCTGAAGTGGTTCAACATTTGTATAAATAATATTTTTATGGGTTCCAAAAAAGATTTAACAGATTGTAACACCCAAAGAACTCCAGAATTCTACCGCTGTGATTGGTGACATCTAATAAGTTTACATTAAACTCACCACATATTACAATATATTTGCTTTTATCACTTATCTTACACAAGGCTCGATCCATAATCGATTCGAATCGAGTCGATCACGAATTAAAAGTTATTCTTTTCTAATTATACCATACCTAGCCAAAACACATACAAAAACATAGCGGAATGAAACAGCCCCCTAAGAAGTCGAACTGCTTATTACCATGGATATTTGTCTTTTAAATATTCGGAAATTGAATAATAGTATTTTTTACTCAGTATTTATTTAACGATGCTCTTATGTAAATAAGGGTAGATCTTGTATATCCATAGAATCCTATCGAAAATGCGCATACATAGCCGCCTAAATGAATTTGTGACTTTATATAGTCGACTAACATACAAATACATTTTATTTTCATTTCTGGTACCGAGTTAATTCAGTACCAGACCGCTTTTTCTTTTAAACGGCCCGTTTCTTCGGCACGAAATTTTTGTGTATATTCGTGGCATTGCCCAAAGCAAGATGTCATATGACATCACGCTATGGAAACAGTGAGAATAAATTAGCGATTTTGTTGCCTGATAAATTTTGTATCACCTCATATCACCAAATTACTGATATGAAGATCCTGTTGAAGTTGTCTGGAGTGATTCCCAGGAATACAGTAGCATTAACAAGTACCAGTTACTTGTTTCGTAATGAAATAGTACCTCATCCATATCTCGCATTTGGAAGTAAGAATTTTATACACTTTTTTTTTCATTTCATTAAGAAGTAGGTTATTTGCAGTAAAAAGATTCTCTACTTTGGAGATAATGTTGATATGGTTACAAATAAACTGTTGTCTTTTAACTTTGGATTACAAACAAGTGTCACCTGCAAACAGTACTATCGCATGAATATCCTTAACAATGTCGAATAAGTCATTTATATAGACTAAAAAGAGAAATAGACCAAACGTTTATCATTGTGATATATCCACGTAGACTACAGATACAGACGATCTCACGGCATTGCAATCGACCTCCTAAACTCTGTTACGCAAAAACAATTTTAGAAGGTCGAGTGTTCGGCCTAATAATGACCTAATATTTGAAGGTATAATTCATTGACTTATTTAATACCAAAGTTAAATATCTTACTATGTAGGGTAGGGCGAGGCTAATAGTTCTAATTTCCACTCCAAAGCTTATAAATTTTCAAATTAAGTATCCACTCACTTTTAGCATAAACGGGTGTAAGAATCTTTACATATATCAGCTTAATACTCAAATAGTGAAAAGTAATATTGTTCTTTTAATTTCCGAAAAATTTTGCGACAAATGCAAAATGGAATCTTATACTATTTGCCCCCTCATGGGGTAATAGTCGAGCCATGCTACTTATATGATCAATTTCGAATACGAAAATGGCCCAAATCGTGAAATATCACTTTCCCCTCAATCATCCTATTCCCCTTTCCATCACTTCACTCCCTCTTACATCAAATATTTTATGTCTATCCGGCATGAGATATCTGATACAGTCCGTAGGTCGGCAACGCACTGGTAATTCTTCTAGAGCGGCGGTGATCACCTACTCCCTGGTAGTTAACATGCTTGTTTATCCGTCTAAAATGCTATAAAAAATATTGAATCTACTTCTCTCTGGACTCGCTATTCTGAATAACTTTCGCAATGTATAATACAAAAACGCTCTTCATTAGAGGAAGATGATAGTTAATTTCTTTGAAAACTTTCTTCTTCGTTGCCATTTTTTTTTTATTTTCTTTAATTGCCTTAGTTTTTTATATTCCAATTTTCTAGTTTGCTTTCTCTAACTCAAATGAGTTAGGGATCCTTGAAAAACATTTTTCAGAAATCCCATTTATCCTGGATCCAAATCCCGCTGGAGTTTTTGCCCCATACCCTACGTACGGTGACTTTTAAGATAGTATTAAAACAATAATTAGGCCCGGTCCTCACTGCGATTTTTCATAGCGCGTTTTTTTTCTCGCAATTCTGTGACACATCGAATCTTATGGGAGTAGCTGCACGAGCGATTAAGAATTCGCGGAGAACCAAATTTGATACAAATTGAACCGTGGTGCCGTGCGGATTTATTTCCGCGTGAATTTTATTTATTAATTTACAGAAATTGTATTTGATTACAGAATTTGCGCGAAAAAAATCGCTTGGTGTAATATCGCAGAGCGCATAGAGCCTAAGAGTGAAAAATTTCCGTGAATTGTGTTATGCGTAAGAACGTTAAGAGACGACTGCCCGCTCGTGGCATTGTCCTCGTTTCCTCCTTACCCAGTTTCAAATTACATAAACAGTTCGTTTGTCGTTCCTATACCATACTGTGTTGGGACTTCTTACCTGCTGGACTTCTAGCTTCGTTAAACTTTATGAAATTACTAATTATATGTAATCTTACAGGTGCAAACTGTGATAATTCCTAAATAAGTACTTAACAAAGAAATTTCTGATTAAATTGTTGGGATATTGTGTATTGAACGATAATAGATCTCAATTTTTAAGGATCTTCTCAATACGTAAAGGATACAATAATGATAGTCTAGTTTTTATTAATATTATGAAAAATTAAAATATCAATATATTTAATCTTTATACCGATTGTTACTTATCAAATAAAATATTATTTCAAGCTAGAAAATAATTTTAATATACTACAAGTTGTAAACATACATTTCAAAGTCACTTCTCAAGTTTACACAGACTACGCCTTGTTGTTATTATGGAGTGAAAATATTTTGAATGAAGGAGGGAGCTAAATTTTATATTGACATAAACGCGTTGTTAATTAGCTTTGTTTGAATGGTACCTTGCTGTAATGTTTATATAACTGCCCTAGCTAGAAAGAAGTGTAATATTTTCAGGTTTCAGGTATGTATGTGCCCGTTTCAATATTGTACCATACCTTCTGAATTTTAAATTTGTACCAACTCTCTTAATGTAACAAAAAAAATTACATGTTATTTTGTAATGTAATAATATACTAATTAAAAAAAAATAAATCGTCTAAGTTACCTCAACCTATAAAGTTTTTTCTTCTGTAGTTTATTGAAATAAATTTGACGAAATCCGTACACCACTGTGACCAGTAACCTGGCTAACTTTCAGCTAACCTTGTGATTATTGAATTAAACTAGGACAAAAAAAAACATAAATACATGAAAAAATTTGATGTCAATTTTGATGATATTATACGATTACAAGCTTTGACTAAATTATGAATAAAAGAAAAGAGAATGACTGAACAAAGAATCAGAAAAAAACCAAATTAAAAAAAAAATTATGTATAGTATAATATTAAAGTAATTAATGAATACGGTTGCCGTTAAGTGAACTAAAACTTCAATTGGTTAGAACTGGCATAAGTGATTTTATAAAAACTTGTTATCCAAACAGAACCGTATGAGTGTAATAAAAATTGATATAAATAAAAAAGAAATAGAAAATAAATCAATATGAAACGTGTACATACTTAGTTGGTGTGGGAAGGTCTTTTTTTACTTTGGCGCAATGACGAATTGACTTTGAGTATGTCAAATGAATGAAATATTTTTCAAATATTTTGTTCGTTATAACTAATACAATGTTTTGAATTTTTTAATTCACATTTTGTGTAAGGAGAATTGTTGCTCTGAGTGCCGATAGATGTAAAGAGCAGAAGAGTATTAATAATTTTCAAATTACGGTATTTTAATTATCGATATTAAAATTAATTTAAAAAGTTACACTAATTTCTATCGGCAGTCCCCAATGACTATTTTTTTAGTATTTACAATTATTATATGCTTCCGTTGAAGTGTGAATAAGTCATGCTTCATAAGTTTTATTTATTTCATTCTAAATTATTTGATAACAGAGACAATGTAGCTCTTCCTGCTCCTATTATTGTATCTAATTCTAGTTATTATATGATGCAAAATTTTTTAGATGCTACTTGTCACTACAGTTGTCGCGCTAGCGCTTGCCAAGTATAAAAAGGCTTTTTGGCAGTTCCGTCTTTTCCATAAGGGTATCTGGGGCCAGATCATAAAGCAGTAGATTTACTAAGCTAGGTGTCTATGTGAGAAGAGAAATTAGGACATCTAGTGTTCAGTCACTTTAGCGCTACCTACAGAGTAAGCAGGCATCGTGTCACACATCAATCTAAAAATAAAACCATTAACATCACTCAATCCAATCTCAAAATAGTAATCACTGTATTTGTATATATTTGATTTCGAAAAATTCTAATTCTAAATTTTTGTCTGCTTCTTTTTTTGTAAGAGTTTTGTATTGACATATGTTATATAATTTTGTTATTATTTTAAGTGAATAATTGTTGTATATATATTTAATATACTGATATTCGTAAATAGCTTTAACGGTTTTTTTGAACTTTGGTAATGTTTTACTGTTTATCTATATAGGTGTTTTCTCCTGGAAATTTTTTCATACTGACGCGTACAATTTTGTAATAATTGCAATGTTGCTATGCTATTGGATGAAGTGCCAAAGTACCAGTAATCTAAAAACCCGTACATGTAAAGTAACTATAATTTACATGTACGGGTTTTTAAATTACTGGTAACTTTTATTCAATGTTATTTTATTTTTCGACATAGTCGCCTTTTAGCATAATATACTTGGCAGATCTTTTTCTAACCTTAAAATTCCTTTCTTAAAAAAACCTTCTGTAATTACTGTACTGCATCGACTACTGCTTCATCATCGTCTCTTATCTTCATCTCTGCCCTTTCAGATACCCCTTCGACCTTAGTAATAGATAGAAATCGCTAAAGGCAAGGTTGGGTGAATATAGAGGATGCTCAACTATTTCGAAACCAGCATCTCAAATTGCGGCCATAGCACCGGCGAACTTGTGGGCCGAGGCATTATCTTGATGGAACAAAACAACTTTTGCTAGTTTGCCTCGCCGTTTCTTTCGAATTTCGTTGTCCATTTTTTTTATTTGTTCTGCATACAAAAATCCCTTAAAAGTAACTATATCGTGATCAACCTTTTACTATTTCAGAAAAGAGAGTGCATGGTTTTTTGACCGAACGACTGTCCTTAAATTTCTTACGTTTTGGTGATGATGGTATTTTCCAAATCCGTACACTGTAATTTTGTTTCTGAATCGTAATGGTGAAGCCACGTTCTATTTATGGTTGTAAATCAAGCAAAAAAAAAAACTATCGAGAACTTGCTTAAACAGTTATAAAGAAGCTCGATAAAGGTTTTCGTTTTTTTAAGGTATCGGTAAGCATTCTTGGGACCCAGTGCGCGGATACTTTTCATCCACAAACGTTCGTGTAAAATGTTACGCACACTACTGGCGGAAATCTTTGTTTTTTAGACTATAAAACACATCATAACGCGACGATATGTTTAAATTATTTTCGATTTCTTTTACTATTTCTCCGGTCTTTATCTTTGAAGGGCGACCCGAGTGAGGGTCGACATTGGTGGATATTCTTCAACGTTTAATTTCGGCGCACCAACGGCCAACTGTGGAATACGGTGGAGCTTTTGCTTCTAAAGTATCTTGTAAGTCTTGATGAACTCGTTCTTTAGTGAAATTTATCAAGCAAAGATACCTATATAAGCGTGCACAATTCAATTTTTTCCATTACCAACAACACGCAAGACAGACGAACAAATGACTTTCATTTTAAAATAAAAACAAGAGATATTCAAACTGTTTCCTTTTTTACAATCTAATTAATATTCCAATTTTACCAGCCAGTATTTACTTTTTTTGGTACTAAAGAGTTTGTACTTCATTCTCACTTTATAATGAACGTCCGTCGTGTGATTATATTTGTCTAATACGAACGACAGAAAGTAAATGTGTTTCTATGACATCTACTCGAGAAAAATAAATGTCTTTAAGCGACTGAGGTGCCGACACTTGTCTATCGCGAATTATATTTGCTTTAAAACATTCATATTGGAAAGATTAACATGGTTTATACAAAAAGTGGTTTACAAGTAAATTTTTAAAATGCATATTTTCGTATCTCGTCTGTCGTACATCTTTTTGAAATAACGAAACAGCAATATTAAAAAGCTCTCTATTAAATTTATGCTTTATTGTAGAAATGTATTTTATATTTATTTGCAATCTTATTAATAATTATTTATCTATGTTATTTGGGGAGTAAATAAATAAACATGAATGTATAATTTTTTTTTGTATTATATAATTTTATGAAAAATTACTAGTTACGTTTATTGTCTTAAGAATACAAAATTTATGAAATTATATTAAAATCAATGAATGAACAGCCGTTTCCAAGTAAATATCTTAAGTATAATTTCTAACAAAAAGCTCATGTCACAAGAGCAATTTAAAGTGAATAAAAATTATATGTATGTACAGTACAAATATATTTATTCGTACGGTTTTTAGAAAAATCTTCGACACCACTAAAACTTTTAAAAAATTTGTTAAAATTAAAATTTGTAGAATTAAAAAGAATTTGCAACTACTACAAAAAACTTCTATTACATTATGTAAAACCAAAGCGAACCTAAATTTTGTTTATATAATTATTGTGATGAATTTCTTTCAAGATTGCATATAGTTTACCCTGAATTTTCATGTGCGAAAAATCACTCGCCGTTTTTTTTACTTTACAATAAAATAACTTTTGCTGGGGCTTTACATGTGTGGATATAATTTACAGATATATTTCTGTTCCTGTTCCTCTTTCCTGTTCTACTCATGGTCCCACCCTCGTTTCCGCTTTGACCGCTTCACATTGTTTCTCCCAATTCCTCTTTGTATTCTGATCAAAACCTCGTTATTGATTCTAACTCTCGTTTTGGTAAAATTGCTAAGAATATTTAATCTTTTCGAAAATAACAAAATACGATTTTTATTCAGAACAAATCCGTTATATATTTGATTATGATGTATAAGGTTACAATAGCGAATTTCTTTACATTTGAACGCTTTGTTAAAATGGTAAATACCATAAACAAACACATTTTCTCCTTTGTGTGTATCAAATACTATTCGGATTATTTCACTTATAAAGTTTGAGGCAATCATAATGGCGATTTCAGCACCGCCGCGTAAGCCCGCTCTTCTAATTTTTCCTTCATAGTCGTCTCGGAATACGGATTCTTGCAGTGTGTGGGCAAAATGATGGATAGTGTTTCTATGTTCAGACTTCTTTATTGCAGCACGAGCTTCACAAGCGGCGGTCGGAGTACAACTGCGTCGGATGCACCAATTGCTGCAATTTATAGATGGCGTATCCGCCTGTAAATATGAGCTGCATACATAATATTCGAGGGGGCATGGCCATGTACTTGGCATATTTCACGTATGAGCGTTCGTTGGTGGATCATCCGCGGCCTCAATGGTCGCAGCTACGGGACGGAAGACTTATTCTTGCCTCATGCCCGGGCGTTGCCCCGTCGGGAATACCACCTCGACGGATCCAGGTGGGTAGTGGCTCCTTAAGGGGGAGAGGGGCATTTCATGAAGTCCCGTCTCTAGTCAGCTCGACTGACCAGGCTTTACTTCGGTTTGGAGAGGGCGTCTTGAGGAGTTGTCTTGGAAAGGGTCGGCCCCTCGGCGACCTCTCGTGCCTTGGTGAATGTTCCAGAGGTATTCATGAAGGCCTTGATCGGCGATGTCGTACATCCGGGGAATATTGTGCTGGATGAAGTCCTCTATGGTTTCGATGCAGAGGTCGCGAGCGCTTACTTCATTTAAGACATACCGTCCCACTCCCACAATCATCCATAAGCCGTTGTTCTGCTGGGCTTGGATCCTCTTCCTTTATGATGTGGAGCTGGGTGTTTACCATGTTGGTGCTGCGTATGTGAGTCGAGAACGAATATAGCCCTTATATAGGGCAACTTTGGCTCGGAGCAATGAATGTGATCAGAGGACTGGGCGCAGTATGCTCCGTGCGTTTCTGCTCTGGTGGATAACATGCTCCACCTGAGCGGCCATGCGCATGAAGCGATCGATCTGTATCCCAGAAATCCGCACTCTGGTCTGCCGTTTCAGTTCCTATCCTCAAAGTCTCAGTTTGGCTGGCATGATACGCTATTGGCCAGTAAATAAGGTGATCGTCTTCGTCACATTGTCGGCGACTCGCCATTTGTCCAACCACTCTGGTAGTAGAGGACCCTCTAGAGCTTCGCCACTGTGAGGTCAGCCCGACGAGACGATGCTACATAAACGCTGTCATTCGCATATAATGCAAGCACGACGTCCTGCTCCCAGTCCTGTAATTGGCCTACGAGAGTGGATATGTCATCCGTGAACGCTGCATAAAGACACGGCGATAGGTAGCTGACTTGCGGAACTCCAGTGTGGATGAGTCGTTGGTCCAAAATCGCGTCTTCGATTGAAACAAAAAAGCTGCGACCTGCCAGGAACGATGCTACTGTCCGCACAAGCGCAGGTGGGATCTGAATGTTTGCTAATATACAACAAATATACAAATATACAACAAATATACAACAATTTGAAGTACTTCACGAACGCCTTATCGATATCGAGGAAGATTCCAAAGGTGCGGTGACCCCGATTGTGTTCGGCGGCCATATAGGACAGAACTCGTGCTAGCTGGAGCGTGGTTGAGTGTCCACTGCGAAACCCAAACAGTTCCTGTCTTGGTGTCAGGTGGCGGTACAGGCGTCGCAGCATGATACGCTCGAACAGCTTAGCGATGTGGGACAGCAGCGTAATCGGGCGTTGATTTGACACGAGTCGGGGGTCATTGCCTACCTTCGGGATGGCAATCACACAACACGTTTTCCAGCTTCCTGGAAAGTGCCCGGTTCGAAGTATACCATTGAAGAGCCTGATCATCGTCACCATGGCTCTTCTAGGCAGCTGCTTTATGGCGGCTACGGTCGGAATCCCGTCGGGTCTCGAAGCTTTCCGCTCAGGCAAAGGCACGCTTTGACCCTTTCCTCCGGGGATACGAAGTAGTCCTCCCGTAGCGGTGGCACCGGAGCCGCCAGGAATTCTTGTACGCGGCGTTTCACTTGTGTTTGATGCGATGCATCTTTACGTGAGTCTGATGTCGGGTGTGGGGTGAATTGATCCTCTAAGTGTTCTGCCATGATTTCCACCTGATTTATTGCGGCGTAACGGCGTAACCCCGTTTTGTTAAACAGTGAACACACAGGAGCTAATCCAAACGTATGAGCACCATATGCGCTCGGTACACCGATTAGCGCTCGTACCGTATAGACCGCCTCTCATTGGTCCTCCTCCCGTCAAGGCACAATTTTATATGCAACTCATATGCGCATCACAACTTCGTATTCATGATTACATACGACAAAACACAATAAAAAAACAGCAAAACAAGAACTATTCTATTAAAACACACGATAAATATATACAAACAGGCAAAATAGACGAATATCATGAACGATTCCTAACAACTAATCCCTACCCGGGTTCTAAAGAGACAACTATTCAAATTATTTAAATAAATACACCCAAAATACAATAAAACAAAAAAATATTTTTATCGTAGGTAAGTCCGTTTTTATAAAACAAAATAATACATATTTATTTACACATTGTCCAATTTAACACTAAGAACGTGGCTGTCCGTAATAGCAATGTACAATGTTTTTTATACTTACACACTTGTAGTATCACTATCAATGTTAAGCATTAAGTAGCAATTGTACGATTTGTACGATAAAATATATTGTACGAAATATTTCGTACGGAATACAGCAAAATATTAAGAGTAGAAACAGAATTGCTGTTCGAACATTGGTCGAACGGTCGGTGCACATACCGATACATGGACAGACAGCAGAAATTTTAAATGATGTGCCATATTTGTGTATTTCTGTTTTTGATTTAAGATTTTTTGAAAGATTATAGAAAACATACGTAAACATATACTGTACGTTTTCTATAAGTGACTTTAAGACGAATTGTGTTCACTTATCATTAGTGTCCACGATTCTGTGTTTGCATAGGTCTATTTTGAGTAAATTTACCATATGTAGAAAATTTAACTCTTTTCTTTAGGGTCAACTAAAATAAAAAGGTTTTAATACGGTCTCCTTCAAATGCATATCTAATCAGTTTAGTAATACATTTATAAATAAGGCAGAGTAAAGAAATAAATTTAATAAACAAATCTGGTGATAAATTATTTTTAAGTTTCTAAAATCTTCTAAAACAGTGGTCATCATCGATTCAAAAATTGCAAAAATTTCTTTAAAACCGTAACCGTCAATAAAAGTAAACATTCAGTGGATTCATAATACAAAGAAATTAATCGGTTAAATGTACTTTATATTGTTGGAGTCGCCCAAGAAAAAAAACAAATATAGACTACGTGTAGACGACGATCCCTGCATTGCCGTTAAAAAGCCTTAAGTGGTCCATTTAAAGGGCTTCAGCGGATTACCGACGCCGGTTATTGCCCTATCCGTGCTCTGATTATCTTCAGCTTAAGTCTTGTGCGCCTGCTCACCTCGCATTCACCGCTCGTCTGTTAAGCATTTAGAGGCTAAGTGAGTTTGAAAAAGTGGGAATCAGTTTAAATATATTAAGTAAGCGATTTTAGGATAATACCGAGTTGTACTACATTTGAAGATGCTCTAATTGTCGAAAGCGCATTCGGAGGAAGCCTATTCAGACTGGAAAAAGATAGGTTTTTTGTTGAAGTAAATAATTGACAGTAATTAAGTGTCGAATTTTGAGAGAAAGTAGGTAAAGTAACTGTTCATTAAATTGTCATAGACATAGCACCGTATTAATTTTTTTTTTCGAAATTGAATATCAAATGTATCGTTTTACAGTAAAATGTCTAGGTTTGAATGAGTTCGCTTGTAAATTGTTTCTTTTTATGCAAAATCCGCTAGTAGGGTGAGTTTTATAATTTTAATGGAATGTTCTCGGGATTTTTATAAAAGCTTGGGAATTATGATAGTCAACGTTGTCAAGTCGAGAATTTGAAAGTGAATGTAATACCAAAGTGGTCTATAGGTACGAGAAAGATGTTTTTAATATTTGTCATTATCTATTTATATAGTATATATTTGTTATTATACTGCATACTTATGTTTTTGTGTAATAACAAATGAAAAAATTCGGTCGTTTGGTGTTCCTTATCAAAATAACGTTATATTGTTTAAAGTTTGTATTTCAATAAAATTTTGTACATTTTGATAAACACAGTTTGATAATCAAATTCGAAGACGTAAAAGTAAAAATCGCTTAGTCTACGTTTTTATTCCAAAACTTATGTTATTGACGTGTTCGAATAGTAAACAGAGATTCAGCATTGTTTTTACACTCCACATTAATTTCGTCTCTTCACTCTGTCTCTTTCTTTGATAATACATTCAATCAGGATTTTGTGATACCACTGCTGGGGAATTTCTTCCCAGTTTCCTTTTGCTTTCCATCCAGGGACTTGGACCTTCGTTCTCCTTAGTGCTTCAATGCAGGTAGGTGCTTGCCAACAGCCATCGGGCAGCTTGAAATGTTCTTCGAGACACGGCAAATGGCTCAATTCGAGTTACATTAAAAATTCGTTATAATACGCTCGTGGACAGGATTTTGGGCACCTTATGATTGCTACTTCCACTATATGACTTATGAACTGTTAAAGGTCACAGGCCGCCTTTGGCTTACATATGACAGTATGTAGTATGATAAGCTGTTGGTCTCGGACGTTGCCATCGATTTATTTATTTATTTATGACAATGATCTTTAATACCTTTCAATCCACACTTAGTTTCAGCGTCAGCGTGGAAAGTTTAAGGTTCATGCCTTTCAATCGGAAAATGTTTTTATGCATAAATATATATAATGATTGAATATTTCAATTCATTTAAATTAAAATTTTATAATTCAATGTAATTCAAGCAGTTAACTCTGACTTAAAACGAGCTGTTGTATAACCCTAATCACGTTAATTATTTCCACATGTGAAAATGAGATGCGTCCATTTGAAATTATGAAATTCAATAATAATTAACTTTGCATTTGCGCCCACAAAGGTAGAAACTTTTTCATACTTTTGAGCTTCTTTTTTTTTGTGTGAAAATTTTGCATAAAAAAGTATTCGGAAACCACTTTTGTATCTTTTTTCAATTATGTTTGTTTGCCGTTTAATTATATTGTACCACGGTTTACGAATACATTTCCTTTTTAATTTCAAATACTTAAGTCAGTAGAAAGCAAAGAAAATCTCATTTAAGGAAATGTTACGTTGTTATTAGGCTTTATTTTTATATACTACTTCGATAATAAATTTTCGTAAATTGACTCACTATTGAACGCGACAACATATATTAAGGGAATCAATTGATATTGTGAAAGAAAGACCAAATTTTACAGAAAACTTCAGAAATTGCAGTTGTATAAATTGCGATCTGAAATGAAATAAATATATGCATACCTGTGGATAAATACATAT
Organism: Eumeta japonica; assembly: GCA_005406025.1. Classification (NCBI taxonomy): domain Eukaryota; kingdom Metazoa; phylum Arthropoda; class Insecta; order Lepidoptera; family Psychidae; genus Eumeta; species Eumeta japonica. The sequence goes on from BGZK01000415.1 coordinate 300,823, forward strand.
CATATGAACTTAAATGTTGATTTGGTTATTAGGTTTTTATTAATTTATGTGTCGTCACTTTCATTAAAATAATTTCTTGTTTATCCTACCGATGTGAGGCGAAGCCATAGCGTTCCGCCATACTTATCCCGCCGCTTGGCCCCTCCTTAACGTCCTCTGAGGTCAGAGGTTTACCCGGAGGGGTGCCGCAGTGCCGTGGTAAAACACCGCGACACGCACCTCGCTTTTCTCTTCCCGTGGGTGTGCCGATTCCCAGGGTACTAAGCCCTTTCGTCACAACGAAGCGTGAACTGCGGGGAGGGTTTCTTATTTATCCTGTTTCAGTTGACGACGGTTTTAGAAGTAAATTATTATCGGAAGTGTATATGTATATTAATTAGGTTAATCCTTATTCATAAGGATCGATAAATAAACTATTTTGTGTTGCAATGTAAAACAAAGTCCTATACTATTCATAAAATGAAATTTGTTACTCCAATTACATTACTTATTACACTATTAAAACAAAGCTCTCGCCCGTAAAACAAAGAAACAATATTTAAAGTTTATTTTTCTAGATATCGTACACTTCTTAATTAAATTTTTATATAAAACATAAAATAAATTAAATATTAATTAAAATATAAAGTGTTAATAAATAAATTTTTGAAACACAAATAAACACAAAAACAATGGTTAGAGAAAAAGTAAGGATAAAAATTCAATTAGTAATTCAACACACACTAATCTGTAACGTGCTCGTGAACTTTTACTGAAGAAAGCTCATATGTGTAACATTACACGCAATGAAAGTTTTGAGAATTGCGATCATCGACTTTGTTTCATTTGAGAACGCTTGTTAAATGAAACCGAAGAAACAGTTTTCAACGGATTCGCTCGGATAAAATACCGAGCTTTTGTTAGCTTTTACAAGTCATCATAATTTCACAATTGTGTGCGATACTTGATAGATTAATCGAAATTGTAATGCATGTGTGACTAGAAATTTTTCTTCTTTTTCCTTTATTCCATTATAAGATCTCAAGCAAATTTGAATGGGACTACTTTTACGATGGATTGTTTTCAATATAAAAAATAATATTTGTATTAATAAAAAAGATGTCACGTAACATGTCCAAAAAAAAAGCAGAAGAATAAATGTAAATCTAATCCATTTTTAAAATCGTCTAGAGTTTTTGCCACATTAAAGGCGAAGCCAAAAACACTTTCATATTGTACAAATATAGTTGTCAGTTTACAACTCATGACAGAAAAAGTGTATGCGCACATACGCGTTCGCCCGAGTCAAAAAATAAATTCACATCAAGATATAAACACAATAAATTCACATCACTCAAAATCTTCAGTGAGGTTTTCGAGGATTAGCTTGAGATGTAAAGGTTGAATTCAACATTGAAAGTAATCCTAGTTCATACCTCAAAATCCTACTTACGGTCGGCTTTACAACTTAGAGGATCAAATTAGAACTACAGAATCCACATTTGACCTTCAAAAACCTCAAAAATTTCAATAAGGATTTTGAGTGTTATAGTAGAGTTACTTTTAATGCGGCAAATAAAACATCAAAGGAATTGAGGCTTCTGAGGTCAAAACTATAATCTGTTATTTGACTCGGGGCATACATGCATGTATGTGCTGTCGTAATCCTTGGTGTTCTTTTATAAAAGAAATTCTAAAAACATTCTATATCATCGAAAATACATAAGACTTTATGAAACGTTAAGTAGCTATCAATCTACGCAATATGTCTATTTATATAAACAAAAATCTATGTTTCGACTAAAGACAAAATTTGCTGCATTGCTGCTTTTCGTCCAGTGATTGAGAATTTCAGTGGCCCACTCCCCCTTTCACCCTACTCTCCTTCGGTGCGATCCTCTCCATTAGATATTTTGTTCCTCCCCGAGAAGCCGGCAACGTGATTCCTCTGGGTTGCGAGTGTCCATGGGCGACAGTGACATTCTACTCACATACGGTTCGCTCGTTTGTTTGCCCTAAAATGTGCTACAAAAAATATGCTACTCATAAATAAAGAAGAACTTCTCCACAGAGCGACATCGTAGTCTCGAGGGCAGCTTACTAATAGCGTCATGCGCCGAAAATATACATTCGTTTCCCGGAAAAGCAAATTCGCAAAGAAATTATGCGGAAACAAAGCCAAGCCGCATAATCTGCGTCGCCATTTGCAAATTAAACATCGGCATCCATCCTTAAAAGGACCAGTTAAAAATAGCGGTCGTACGGCGACGCGCACGCGACCGCCTTCGCCAAATGGCCCTATGCACTTCCGGTATGCGGTAATTAAGCTCATGTTTATTTTATCTGTGCAATAAAAGTGGCGATTAATGCAATTAGCCGTTTTTACAATTAATATTTCAACACATCCTAGTGGATATATGTGTGGTTTCTTTACTTTTTAAAAATAAGAATTTAAGACAATCAAGAAATGACTTTTAAAATGACATAGAATATACATGCCTGTGGTACAAAAAATATTGAAAATTAAATAAATCAAATTACATTAAAATTAACAAGGATACTGATGTCATCAGAAAAAAAAAATAATATAGGTTTAAAAAATCTTGTTATGCGAAATATGTAAGGTTTATTTATTTATATTGTATGTGTGCAATAATAATATTAAATAATAGATAAATATTTATTCATTTGTATTGTTGTTTTAATTATCCATATTTGTTTAAAAATTCGCTTATTTTTATTTCAGCTATTGGACGTCCAACCAACGATGACTTGCTGCCTTGATCAGATCGCCATCTCAGTAGTGGTGGACCTAATGTATATCATAACTAAGAACACTAACAGCTTACCTTCATTTTAATTTAACCCTGGTCAACTGAAATACACTAACTGTTACATAATAATTAAACAATCATGAAGCAGACTACCTACGTAATTAAAAAATCAAAATTTTCAATAATATTTATTAGAAATATAAACCAGTTTCATGGCACAAAAATATGTTTCTGAGGATATAAACAGAAATAAAATGTTATTTAAGATCTATTCGACGTGATTGCACATATGAATGTTGTGAGAGCCGCAAATAGTTTGTTTGCGTTTTATGCAACAATGCATGGTCATCCTCAGAGCTTTCGACGAACATAGATAGCAGGTTTCAGTACATTCAGTACATTCACGCATGATGAACAGAGCCTTCACGAGTTTGTCTCCTAACTTTAAGAAAAAAATCGCGCCGAGGCAAAGGATTATTCCTATTTCGCGCGCTATTAGAAACGTGAATAGCATAAGCATCGATGATAGATAGTTTTAACATGTTATAGAAAATACACATCGGCCATCGTTTGGTTTTTCGATTAGTATATATATTTCAACACATTTAAGCAACAGTGTCGGCTGCCTCCTTTGTGCTGCTATACAAGTGAATAATTTCTGGTTTTCCCCTATTTTCATTGAATATTCGGTTGATCATGAACTATTGACAAAACATGCACAACTTTGTTAATTTAACTTTGTACGAAAATAATGATTTACTATCATTATAACAAAAAATCGATATTCTAATAGAGTAAACCATCGATTTTTTTTTAAATTTTCAGGGATCTCGTGCTCATTCTTCTTAATTGTTCCCATTAATGTCAAATTATAAGATGGCTCCGAGACTTCATCAGCCAAGGATACAGACTTAAATCAATTATCAATTGTTATATTAAGATTTGTGCCATGGAAAAAAGATATAATTTGTTTTTTTAAAAAGTGAATAAAGGTTGTTTCTGTGGATCAGTTTCTTTCACTAAGTTCGAAATGACACTCTTCACGTGTTTATTATTAGCGTCTACCGCCATTACTAGTTTTATTCCATATTTATTTGGTTTATTTGGGGTATATATTCTGAAAAGACATATGCCACGAAATCGAACGAGCTGTACGTCTACGGTAAAATAGGATCCTGGTGTGTATCACGTTTAAAAGTTGTCGACAAATTTTTGCTACGATTCACGTATGTTCGCAAAGAAGTCCTCTTTTCATCGTTATTTTTCTTCATTAGACTTCAAAAACTTGCTCGAAAAATCTGAATCTCTGCTAGTACCTCAGTGTAGGTATTAATGGTAGGTAATAAGGCAGGTAATAATAATTACCTACTTTATTTTTTGGAAATATTTTTCAATTCTGAACTTGTCAGTCCCCTTCCCATTTTCATCTTCCGAATTTCGCTCGAGCCATTGGTATGCCTTTACTCAAGTCCGTGTAGAAATAATAAAAATAGTATACGAGAAAAAGTGCACAAATAAAGATAAAACACGGAAATAAATATAAATATCAATAATAATTTAATATCTAACATTCAAATATATTTAAACTTTCTTATAAATAAACTAAAATCTTGTTGTTTGTTATGTAAAGAAAAAAAATACAAACATAACAACTATATACATATCTTTGCCAATTTCGTCAAACGGACGACGAGATGACCGTAAGTCGCGTTTTTAGTACCGTGTCATCGCAATCGTGTCACGCGGTGCACTAGACTCAAATTAGACAGTAAATAAAGGGGGCTCGGGTGGGGAGCCCGAGAAGTAAGCTAACTCGAGTTTCGCGGAGTGACGCGTTGTCCAGTGGACGAATGTGTAGTTGTGTAGGTTTAAAAGTAAATACTCACAAGTAATTTGGCATTACTTGGGAATGAACTTACGACATATTTCCGAATGGCAAGAACTAATATAATAATGTTTCCGTGCGATAATACAGAAGTTTTTAAAACAATCCCTTTTATGACCTTTAAATGGGCAGTAGTTAAAAATAGGTTCAGCACAAGATTACCGATAATATTATTAGGATAGAATTAACTCGATTTATCTAGTTCGTGTTTCGAGAGCCTCATCCGTTGAGAGGATAATTTAAGTTTGTAAAGTTTGCGGCATTGAAGGCTTGAACAAGAGAAAGCTTTTAGTGCCCACCTGAAGTGGGACTACCGGCTCCACAGCGGATGGCGTTCAATGAAAATTTGCCCACTTAATTGTACTTTAATTTCTTGAGAAATTATTCGGAATTACGTAAAAATAATGAGAATTCCGAACATTTTATTTGCGGTAAAGCATTGAGAATTGTTTAATAATCAAGTAGAATCGATCATATCGATCATTCAGAATATCATTAATGTTTACAAATTGTTTAAAGTCACTTGTTGGTATAACAGTGTCCGTGGTATTAACAAACAATATTTAATGTAAGACTATCATTAAAATTCTATAAATATTTTTATAATCAAATCACTCTGTAGTCAAATTTTTCCTATAATAATGATACGTATTTGTCATAAATGTCACAGGATGTATCCCTGAACGGCTTGTAAAAGCTTTGCGCAAGAGCACACGGGCTCAAGAATCGATAGCCCCGAGCCGCTGCACATCCCACTCATTACTCCTTCATGAGATGACAGTATCCTTCTTACGTCCTCTTCTCACTTTAAAACTTTAATATTACTTTAACTTTTTATCTTTCCGATTTCCTCCTTAAAATTTTTAAACCTTTAATGACGCGTAAATCGAAAAATTTTTACAGCTAGAAAGTACTAATATTGCCAGAGAATTCTTCCACAGGCTTGTTCCAGACAGTCTCATTGTATTGGGGGAGGAGATTTTGTATTGGAGAATCAGGAGTTCTAGGTATGATTGCGGCAAAGAGGTTCGCCACCCATCACGCTGAATTTCTCAGAGGGGCGAAATGCGGTAGATAAAGGTTCGCTTCGGTACTATGAATATGTGTGGAAGTACGAATGATAAAATTGATGATGATTCTGAATTTATGAAAGAAAGACTACTATGTGTGAATGAAATTAAAAGAAAATTGAATCGTGGGGATATTATATACGGATTATTCAAAACTTATTGGTTTGCTGACTGACTGGAGTCAACAATGATGCCAGGACTTCACCCTACCCGAAAGATTTTGTACCTGCGTCAGAATAAGTGGGGCATACACTGACTGGTTTGATATCCTCAGAGGATGACAGACAAGGGATGTGAAACATTGCTGTGGCCAATCAACCCATTATGGGTAGCTGTCTGTATAACTTGAAAGACTATGAGTGTGGATTGAAAATAGGTGAGCTGTCTTTAAAATACCTTCTGTTAACCAATGACAAAATAATCCTTGCGCCGTCGGCGTGCGTGTTACATGTGACAGATATCGAAATGAATTCTGTTAAGATACGACAATGAATGTCAGCAAGACTAAGGTCTTGCTGATATTCATTTTTATACTTGTATTATGGTGTTCGAAAAAAGTAAGCCAAGAGAAATGGCAAATGGTTTTCACTTTAAACGTGTCTGATATTCGTCTACAAAATTTAAATTTCGATTATCTTAAGTTTTACGTATATTGGACTAACGTCAGATAATAAGATGTCACGTGATCCAGAGCATGGATATAAAAGATGAGAGAGTTTAACAAGTGAATGAGTTTGTATACTTGGGTAGTCCGTTTAAAAATGTCGGTACACATGATAGAGATATTGAAAGGAAAGTGAATGCAGGAAATAAAGTGGACGGGGCTTTGCTTGTTATTTTGAATAATAAAATTGCCGCACAATAAGCGCCATTGGCAGTACATGATTTCTGATCTCTATTTTTACGTACGGTAGTGAAAGTTGGGTACGTATGAAAAAAAGGAAAGTAGAACTATGCAATGAAGATGCGATCTCTGCATAATATATGTCGAGTGCCTTTGAAAGACAGACGTAGTCACTGTGATGTCAGAGAGCGCTTCATTTACTTGACCAACCTCGGCTGACTAATGGCAAAGACCATGTATTTGGCCAAGTATTAAACTTGACCTTCAAAAAAACATCTCATATCAAGAATTTTGATTATAAGACTTTTTTTGATTCGACTTGTCAGTTGGAGTCAAGAAGAGTTACAAGCGTTATATTATTTTGTAATCGATTCACAGTTTATTTAGTTTGTCTACAAGGTACACTCGATCCCATAATTTCTGAAAGGGTTCTGATATATAAGCCTATTTCAGGAAACCCTTTTGGTCCCCAGGTAAAGAATTTAAATTAAAAATTCGTTTAACATCAACTAACAAAATGGACAGCACCGGTGTGCGGCAGCCAAAATGTTTACAATTTGCGTTCAAAAAAAAAAACATGTAAACATCAAGCGGGGACCATCGCAGCCCCGTTGTATTTGGCGTTTAAATCAAGACCATTTGTAATTCACGGCCACAGGTTTCCGCTGCGAATATGTTTACACAACAATTTCGTTAAGGTACCCTTATAAATATTTGATGCTCCCACGGACCCCGCCGGGGCGGGTTCATCTATCATTTGCGCGCTCGCGACTCGCAAATTAACTTTACCATTTGGCAAGCGTAGCGGGCCATTTGCATTACTTTGCAACTCAAAAAAGATCCGAAGGCGAACGTCCAGAATTAAAGAGTGGAATGGTAATTATTTTTTTTTGTTATCAGTACACGTTATACCTAGTGTAAAAGGTACATAAGGCTTAAAGATTAAGTTTATAAAAGAGATCCGATGTGAATGTGACATCCGTTCCAATGATTTAAGCTTTATCGGTTGTTGTGATTTAAGAATATGGTTAAATTCGAAATAGAGAAGAATACGCAGTTGGTCAGTGATGCCGTTATTTTATAAAGTTCCTTAGTCATCTAAAGTCGTTTATGATAATTCAAATAAGTATTTGTATTAAAGCGATTTCATTTTTATTGTGTAATTGGGGAACATTTCAACGCTAGTATGTATTTATATACGTATATAAATAAATACAATATAATAATATTATTATTATATTACGTAAAATCTGAATAAGTATTTCTATATTACAAAGCAATATGTTGGATATCATCTTACTACTTCCAAACCAGTTTAAACTATGGACTACCCATCGATTTGTACTAATCACGCGGGTAAGACAAGTTATATGAGATTATCATAAAATCTAAATCATGAACACGGGCTGTCAGAAAAGTGTGATTTAAGAATTGTCTTGTATTATTTAATGGTTATTATGTGAAAAATTTTAAGGAAAGGTGATTTGCATATGGATCGCATATTTTATTACATCTTTTATTAATGATAAAATATTCATCGATATGATCAAAATTCCATATACTCATACTAGAAAAAATAAATTGACCATAAAAGCCATCAATATGAAAAGGTAATTAAAAATTTATGAACTAATAGAGAAAATTAGAATTTTAAATAATATAGTTACAGACGAAGCGAAAGTCATAGATTATTTAAACGGTATTTGTTTTGTTAATTTCCAAATTATTTCATTGAGAGATTAAATTATAGGAACGCCTTAACAATTCTTTGACATTTTTCTACATTCATTTACAATTATTAATTATTTGTTCAGTTTAATGGTGTGTGATCTTATATATTAAATTGCAAACACGATAATAAACATGAAATGTACGAGGTCAAGTCAACTACAGACCATACACGCATCTCGCAACTCATAAGTTTTGCATACATTTCGATTCCAATTTCGTAATTTATTTGATTAATGTCCCTATTGCATAAGACTTATTTGAAGAGATAGGTATCAACAGTAATAATTGGTATAAATAGTAAATGATCTCTGCGTGAATATAGTCGTATCATATCTCGATCAATTTTGGATGGACAACTGACGCTTTAAAAAAATTTGAATATATATGAAAATGTAAAAAAACTTTTAAGCGTTCCTTTAGATCAGTCTGCCAAAGCAGTTTGCTTATCACCAAGTCAGTTTTCTATTTACCATTTTATTTAAGCTTACAGTATCTATTCACAAGACTAAACTTTTATTATAAATTATTTAACGTCTCTTCGACGGCCGTGAAGATATTGAGAGCAGAATATTTTATAAGATGGGGTTCTCATTTTTTTGAATATACTTAAGGCACTTTTTTCAATTGTTTATAAGATTACGAAGTTTTTTTAGGCAACATCTTCGTCGGTTTCTTAAAATTTTGTCGTAAGTATTTTCGATTTAGTTTAAGAGATAAGTGTTTTATAAATGTAAATAAATTTGCAAATTCAAGATTGATTTATGTGGCTATATATATATATAGACATATTTTTGTGCCAAGACAATTGAGGGACATTTGAATATGAATACTTAAATTAAATAGTGTGAATCTATTTTCTTGATCATCATTTATTTGCACGAATTTTCGTTTTTTTTCCGTTCCCCAACAATGATCTTATTTATGGTATTAACTTTTGTTATTGACAATAATTTCAATTTTAAGACTAAGTGACAATTTACATTTCATTAATAGCAATTTTATTTAATTGCATCTGATGTTTAACTGAACTGAACGATATTTAATCTTTTGAGCATTTTTGGTTCCTGTTTCGTGCTGTTAGGGATTTTATGAAATGTGACGTTAAATCGCAAACTGACACCAGTAGATGTGTCGAGACAGACAAAGGGCCTTATTTTAACATCAATGATAGCTATTTTGTATCTGAAATGACAAATAACAGCCTGTATGAATAATTAGAAGAGGTAGAGTTATGTTGTGGTCGATTTGGATGCAGCGCGACAATGGGTCTGATGTTGTGGTCGATTTGGATGCAGCGCGACAATGGAACTGTGGCAAGACACCACACTTCCGTAGAGTACAAGATATGAAGTAACAGCTTCCGCTGTTACGCTTTCAGTGAGTGAATGTCCCGGTGGCTCATTTGTCCTTCAATCACCCCACTCCACCTCTATCAGATAACTTATATCTGTCTAAAAGATCGGTTAAGAACTGGTGACTCTTCTGCGTTGCTGATGTCCAGGGATGGCAATCACCATTAACTATCTGTTGGCTGGCTAGCTCGTTTGCCTCTTGAAATACATGTATACAAAAAAGGATTACATACAGTATAATTGATTTTTTACCCAAAAGTACAGTAGTTAATGCAGCAGCTAACATTAAAGGCAATTTCTTTTGAAAGTGAACGAAAACTACTCACACTAGTAGTATAGTAAGTCCGTTCACTAGTCAAAACTCTGGAACGTCTTGCAAATCTAATTCCGATCGATGGTCGCCTTCACACCGACATCGTTCATCCGTTCGAGCGGAATAGGTTTTTATGGGCCATTTCAAGGCGTCGGTATCTGAGCGAATAACGGCTTTACTTAATTAGGATAATGGCTCAGCGAGGAAGAGTGTTACGGGATTCTCGCCTCATTTGTTACGGTGTGTAATGAATTGGGATAACATAGAGTCGAGATTAAATCGATACTGATGCAATTTTAAACTGAAATTTGTTTATGGTGTCTCGTATCAAAAAGAGGAAACCCTTTCTTTTATACTTGTTTCATATGTGATATATATATTATACATATATAATATTAATTATTTATAAATCTCATATAGGTTCATAGTATGGACCTTGAAATAGCTAATAAAATCTCATTCCGTTCGTATTAAATATATTATATTTATAAAAATGCAATAATTTATTTAATTGATTAAATGAGTTAAGCCAAAGAAAAGTAATGATTATATTATGTATTCTTTTGTTATTGATGGCAATACATAATGAGGAAGCATATAATTTTTCCGGATAATATGAATGTCAGGTTTTTTAAAATTCCAAGTTTCGTAATAGAAAATTTCTGTTATATGAAATTTGTAATACGACATTTTACATTTAATACGCAATAAACAATCGTAATAAATGTATATAGAATGCGTACCAATAAATTGTAGTGTGGTAGAGCCATACAGTGGTCAAATTGGTTGCAGAACGAAAATGGGCGTACAAGACCGGTTAGATATAGTATTCTCATTCAATTCTCATTCAAAATATCTTCAATCAATGCACAGACAAATAATCTTAATATTTACGCATAAGAAGATATTTTGAAAATCCAAAAAAGAAAAATTAAAATTTGCGGTCACTTCATCGCTATCATTTCGATTAAGTCATAGTTATATCGACTTAAATGCAATCTATAAACCGTTAGTTGAAATTGCGAGAGCTATGATGGCTCAATGGTTATGAGCTACGCCTTCGAACTGGGTGGTACTAGGTTCAATCCTGACCAAGGGAGGATAGATTAATATGTTTTAAAGGTCAGCGCAAGATCTTTATCCAAGCCCCTCAATAAAATGATTTTGGAAGGGCATAACTTAGCATTGGGGTAAACAAAACCTGACACACCATTCCTCCAATAATGTTTGATCGATTCGGACAGACATATCGACCGTGATAGACACTCAACTGAATAGGCGGTAACGACGAGTCGACCAACCATTACAAACGGGTTGCGATGATTCAGAACAATACTTATCGTGGTCATCCAAACAAACGGTTAACTCACCTGAACGCCTTAGATATTTCTATCGGACGATAGCCGTATTTCTTCTAACTCCCTTCTCGGATAGTCCAGAAACGGTATAGGCACCCTTTGTCTCAGAAGTAAAGAAATTGAATCTGCCCCGTACGCGGGTACGGGCGGTGTTTCCTCGCCTCTCTCTAAATTTAATAACGCTTTACGCACCTGCCGAGCGGCTCCCAGCTGTCTGAATAACTTACTTATTTTTTCCCTCGAATAGTTCCGCAATATATTCTCTCCTTAAACGAGCCCGGTGCGCGAGAGAGAAAATGCGCTCTTGAAATTTCCGCGGAAGCAAAGCAAACATAGTATTTCCATTAGTTTATGTTTGACTTTTCCGTGCGGGGGCGCTTTTCTCAGAACGCTTTAACGCTCTGATGAGATTTTGATACAACGTTGGAAATTAACGAGCGGAATGGGAAATGGGCGCGTGTTATTTTCGCCTACTTTTGCTTTCGTCTCTATAAATATAATAAGGATATTTATATTAATTAATTCATATCAAAGACATGGTAATCATTGAGAATCATATATATGTGGATACTGAGCGATTGTTTTTCTACTTCTTTCGGTTTCTCTGCACACTAAAATTTTTAGTTGTATCAGTGCAGTTTCGTAAACACTATCAATCTTTTAAAGGTAAACATTTTAAAATAATAAATTTAAACGAGACTTCTCCAAAGAGAATTATTATATTAGAAAAATAAAAAGACATGATCCTGTTATTTAAAAAACGAAGGTATATAGATGTGTGACTTATTTTAGTAACAAAACGCTTTTTCTAGAGTTTCAAATTTTTTCAGAGCGCTAAATAATTCTATACCATTTTCATAAGCGCTTACGAGCAATATATGCGAAAGAGGATAGAAAAAGGATAATGAAACAGAAATATGGTTAACATTGTTTTTCGTACCAGTGAGACCGTAGTGGTTTTTTGGAAGTATGGAAAATTGAAGGAAAATAAAAGGAATGCTCCGAGACGTCACTTCTGCTTTTACTTAATTTGGAAAAGAGCGCTTATAGCGCTTTAAAATGGTGAAAGAACCGAGATCACTTCATGTATGTATTTTTATGACAAGAATATTACGAATATTAATTTTTTTAAGTCTTCCAAAATTTTTTCACCTGTTTTTACGCGCAATGTACTATCATATATGTTTTTGCGATTTTTAAGGTTTCATCAGAGGTGTCTGTCAAAGAAGACGACTTCCTTGCATCATTTATTCAAAAATGTCATAATTTAAAGGATTATAATAATATTTTAAATAATGTTTTTTTTTTTAAACAGTTCAGTTTTTTATTTAATTTTCCTCAAATGAGATAACTGTAAAATTTAGTCATCACTCGATTTTCGAATAGTAAATAAAGCGGCACTTAGATATTTGACTACAGAAACCATCTTTTTACACAAATTTTAATTTTCAACTTACAAGGGTGATCGTTGCAAACCGCTTGAAAATAGCTGGTTCGTTCGAGAGACATCGTTAGTTAGAAAAAAGTTTTTTCAAAATATATGGGAAATACTTGACAAATTTATGTATCACATTTGATCCTTTTTTTCTGTTTATAAAATTGCGTACGTAAAGCAAATCAAAATCGAACAAGCCTTTCAAAAGATATAATAGCTGAAAATATAAAAAAAAAGCGTTTTGTATTACGTATAATATACATTTTTGAACTCGAAGAGCTCAAAATATTATTAGAATTATATTTTTGAAGTGAAAAAACTCGATAAAGCAATAAAGTCGATCTCTTGAGCGTACTCAACTAAAAATTTATTGCTACTTTATTTTTGAATGCATTGAACTGGAAAACAGTAAGAAGTGATGGCTTGCAGGGTTAACCGTCTTTCAAATTTTGAAGTCCAAAAACTCGTAGAAAATATTTATAACTCAAAGAACTTACAGATACATCGATAACGGAAAAATTTAGGTATTAATAGTTTCACGGGATTTTTTTGTGTGAATTTAGTTTGATAAGCCACAACCGTAGGATTGGATTGTAGTGTCAGCATATTTATAATATTTATCAATTAATATTTGTCATATATTTAAACTTTACTAAAATATATATCAATACACGCGCGCACACACGCGCGCGCGTGCTTACACATACACACATACACATGCGCATACAACCGACATAAAGGAAACGGTCTCTTCAGTACTGTTAGCCAGTGCTTCGCGGAATGAAACGAGATTGTGAAACCCCGAAGACGCATACAGCGGTTTATGAGCGAAACATAAAACTCTTTAGCCACGCCCGCCCTGGGCACCCCGGGGCTACGTGCTGGGGCTTTTGCGGACGCGATCACGCGTCGCGCATGACGCGCGTGCGTAATATTACGAGAGCGTACTCGTGTTACGGGATTAGCTTCCGAGAATGCTGCGGCTGGAAATAGGTGTAACGAGCGTTTTGCGCGCGTGAGCCGGGGAGTTGATTTTAATACGGACGCGCATGTTCGAGTAGTGCACGTGGAAGCCGTTCGAAGCGTGTTCCTGTAAATGGCTAATTAAAATATTTCAATTCTTTTACAACGGTCATTATCACTCAGTTGTGTAAGTCTGTCAAGCTCTCATTGGGAATTTTGCAGACTTTTTTAGCCACCATCTGTGAAAGCAATTAAACGACTTTCGGATAGTAAATATATAACTTTATAGAATAGAGCTCGTTATCCTGTATATATATGAATGAAATGTTTGATATGAAATTTTGCAGAACAATACCTTTACGAGAGATGAATAGAGAAATTAATATTTGCATGACCAGGTTCTATTATCCATTTATCTACCTAAAGATACGGCTGTGAATATATCAACCAAATAGGGCTTCGAGCTATCCGATTATTTGAAACAAAAAGGACATTTAACAATCATACTGCTCATAGTTGAAGACTGACATACCTTAAGGTATTGAGAGAAACTAACAAATTAATTAAGTTCAATTGATATACTGTTAATTTGATTTTGTTAAATGCATGTAGCTTGTCTTTTGTATCTTTGTTAAATTACTTTAAAAAAAAAGAAGTGAAGAGACCACTTCAATTCAATAGATTAGCCTAATTTGATAAAACAGTCATGGTTGGGGAAACCTCAATTTCTTTTCTAAAATTGCACCCGAATTTTTATTGTGGATCTTTATAAGAAGTTCATATTTGAAGAGTGCAATGGTCTTCGATTTGTTTTTTTTAGAAAACTAATGTACCTATCAATATTAAATTTTACATATACAATAATCTTACCTCCAGCTAAGACATAGACTGCGTATAAAAGTAAATTGTATATACTTTTTACTTTAAAATTATTTTATTTCCCAACTTTCATTTATTTATAAGAACTGCTTATTTTTGTGATCAAAATGTACCCATGACGCGAAAGCTATTAAACAAACAGCCTTAAAGTTATGATTTGAACTGAAAGTGTAATTGATAGACTAACGGCGACCGTAATCGGAACTGAAGCTGAAAGTTCAACTGAAATCACGAATAAGAATGATATTAGTACAAAAAAAACAGGAAATAGAACTGGTATTGGAGTTGAAAGCGAACCCATAATTGAAGACTTCAATTATGGACTGACGAGGACACTGAAGCCGGAAAAGAATGTGATCGCAATCGAAAGCGATACCGAGATAAAGATTACAGAAAAACTGACATCGGGACCGACAGAAAGCTAAGATTTGATGTCGAGACACATTGAACCTCCAAAGGATATTGAAATAGGAATTTGCCATGGAAATCTGTATTGAGGGTAAACGAAAGACTCGTCGATGTCATACAAATTAATTTCGTTGTGAGATTTGATTCTATAATAGAGATAAATCCAAAATAAACATTAAAAAAATGATCTAAAATTTAATTTTATTACGTGATTTCGGAGATATAAGATCACTTAGTTATTTTGTTATATAATTTTAAATTCCGTAAAAAATTCTCGGTAATTGTTATGCAACCCTAAGAAAGTGTAGGACAGGACATCTTTTTATTGATTTACAAATATCTTTATAGAAGATTTTATTGTAATCGGCTTAATTAAAGGGTTATTAGAAAGTATTTCTGGACCTTTAAAATGTATGGAACCCTTTATTGGTTATCAGTTCTCTTCGTTATTAAAAAAATAGCATTTCCATGCTATTTTTTTTTTTGTTAAACTATGGTGTTTAGAAATTCTCTTGATATTCTAAAGAAGGGTCAAACCGTTGATATTTTTTATTGCCGATAATTTTCCTCTGCGGTAATTTCACCCGTGTGGATAAAGAACGACCATCTTTTATAGCGACTGATGATGCTGTGTCCATGTGATCCTGATCTTCGTCCTCAGTTCTCATCTTTCATTGCAACTTGATGTAGATCCCAATTTTCGATTCCGCTTTTCCGAAATCAATCTTTTCATTCAATTTCAATAAAATTATCCTATTTTTAGTTTTTCTATAATTTCACACAGAAACCCTAAATGTGCAATTATTGTTATAATTGTTATGAAAAGTTACAAAAACCTTTTCGGTGTTTGATGATTAAAGAATCGTCAAATAATATTATTTTTTAAATATTATTTGAACATTATTTATAATTAAACTTAAAATTTTCGGGCGGCTGGATATGCAGGATCCTGGTAGAATATTGTTTTCAGCGAATTTGTAGTAACTTTAAAGGGTGTGGCCTATTCGTAAAACCTTTCTGAAAATTCCCCTAATTGTAGTATCACGGACATGTATTTATTTGTGTCTAAAAGCACAAAGCCACAAAGGTTGAAATGCAAATAAATTTTTTCTCTATTTTTTAATTAAACCATAATTTTATGGTAAATTGTACTCTTATGTGTAATACGTAAAATAGCTTTCCGTCAAACTGTTTTTTTTTTTTTGGCCGTTAAGTAGCATTTAGAACCAAAATTTAATATTCTTATATAATACAGCCGAACAGCGCCATCTCTCGACACATCAGCTTTTTGTAAACGTTTCGAATCACATTAAAGACAAGATTGGAAGTGAAGCTGCAAGGGAATTGATATAAACGACTAAACATAGCTGCAGGGTAATCAAGTGTACACCTATGAATTGATACGCTTGACGTTCAAAAATCCACTGTAGGGTCCTATGCGCTGGTAACAAAAACCGACAAATATCGATTAGCCGCAAACGACACTCGTCGGACCGTAACGGGCTCACGCGCTGTACGTATTCATTTGTACCCATTGGCAGCGGTGATTGCAGCGATTACGGTCGCGGCTCGGTTAATGTGTTTCCGACCACAAAAATGATTCGGCGTCGACTAATAACAATTCTAATCACAACAGGTGCTTTTTTGACTTCGAGCCGCGATACAGCGTTCGAGTTTTCACTACTTGAGAAACGGTCGAAGAGTTATTAAATGAAATTGTATTTCGTCCCTAACGTCTGGCCTCGGAGCAATCGTATCAATCCTCGATATACGCTAAGCCGGAGTGGAAGGCTTAAATTTTGCATCTCCTGTTTAGAAATACAACAATCGTAGTTGAGTATGTATCAACAGACGGTTAAAAATACGATTGTAATAATATTTTTAAAGTAAAGCATCGTAAATAGTAAATTCTATTATAATGATAATCACGAGAATGTATTGGGGTTTCAAATTGTTATATAGCATATTCGAGGGGCAAACAAGCAGACAAGCCATCAGAGAGCTGTGTCATCGTTGCCCATGGACACACACACCCTAGAAAAGTTACAAGTGCGTTGTTGGCCTCTTGGAAAGCAATGGAATATCTAACGGAGAGGGATTGGATCGTTGGAGGGGAAAAAACGAAATCGGCCACCGGAACTCTTACTCACTAGATGAAATTCAACAGCGGAAGCGGCTAATTCACGTCCGTTTCTGTAGTTGTGGTCTTTCACCGGTCGAGCTGGCCTATTTATTTGATGCAGTGAAGTTGGACCATGCCTAGATATTAAAATTGCAAATTTCTGAGCGCAGAGCGCGTGATAAAGATGGTTTTATTTTAGAACACGTAGAGTAAGAAAGATACAACGAAAACATTGACAACCAGGCCTGAAATAATGAGTTAAATTGTGAATTAATACGGCACTAACATTTTTGATTAATGACCCCTAGGAAATTTATTAAGGAAACGTAAAGGTTAAGAGTTGAAATAATAGTGATGGGCAACTTGTAGACTTCCAAATGGGCGAATCGTTTGACAAACATGGGCATTTGAAATTTAAACTATTCCGTGTTATGTTTTCATGAGTTGGGCGAAGTTTTTAATTGGAGGGTTTCACACAGCGATCAATATGATTTCCAACTCATAACTTTTCTGTGTAATATAGCGATTTCAAAACTGATTTATTGAAAACGCTGGCCACCAACACTTATTATCATCTCAGACATATTAAAATAATAATATGCTGAAAAAAATTAAAGAAGATAATTTTTTTCAGCATAAAATGTGGTTTATTCTTAAATTTCGAGTTATTCTTACCAAAAAGATTTATCGATAACAGTACACGGAACGCATACTTGTAAACAAAAGTTTTCAAATATCCGATGTTAAGTACACTGAGTTTTTATTCCCTTATAATAATATATTTTTTTAACAATGCTTTTCGCTCACCTCGTCGATGAGGTTTTGAATTAGCACCATATTTTTTTATGTTGCATGTGTTAAAATTATAAAAGTGACATGAAACTTTGAAATAATACCAAATGTTATAGGAATAACACACCTTCTATCAAACCGTGATATGCTGACATTGCCAGCGGAGTTAAGTAAAGTTCATTAAACCATTTAAACACCTACGATATTGTCACCTATTTCCATATTTGTATGAAACTCCTATATTAATATGTACTTAGTCATCTAGTTTCCGTGATTAATGCAAATGGATTATGAAATATTTGCCAAGGTCGTTTTTGTGTACCGCAAATCGATGATGGTATCCATAGTGTCGAATAATTAATACGCACTTTTTCATGAGTGAGATGTTTTGACAGATTAAAAAAGGTTTTTGTTGTATTGCGTATGGGTATATTATTTGATTAATACAAAGTCTTCTATTAAGGAATTGCATTACTATTGTATTTAAAAAACAAGAATTTCTTTTTCAATAATAAATAAATTTACGGTTGCTAAAAACATACTTATTTTAGAAATAGACGGATCTCACACTCGACTATAAGTAAATAGCTAATGTGCCTTTAACTCAAATTAAACGAAACCGTTCTTCATGTTCTGAAACATTTCATGTTCCTGAAAACATTAAACAGGAAGCATCATCAGTCCCAGATGTCGCCATCTTGTTGACAACAATTATTAATAGTGTCCAACCCTTGATAAACCACCATGAAGGGCGTACGGTTCAAACCTCTAAATTTATAAACAAGATTCTAGGAGAGTCTGCCAGCCGTTGCAAAGAAAATTTGGCACTAATAAAACAAACATTTTATTGAATTATTTTGTTTTCGCTTGAATAACTATTTTATAATATGCATTTTATTTTCTAGTTTTACAAAACTGAAAATTACAAATCAGAGAACAAATTCATATTCAAAATATATAGGTGTACATAAAGAAAATTTCAACTTATAGTATAAAAGAATGCGAGAATTGTATAATAAGATAAACAACTAAAAATAAGAAACTCAACATATAAGATATATTAACAATTAAATATCATTAAAAAAAATAAAAAACGTATTCAAAGGCTTAAATATAAAATATCTAGTTGTGCCAGCTAAAAATGTGCCAGAAGCGATTGTGGCTCACTTTTGCAGTTTTCTCTCAAGAAGAACGAGCAAGAAACTTAAGGGTAGCTCTTTTTTAATTTCATCGTGTATAGCCAAAGTAAATCCAAAATCACTGATGAACGAAACGACCCGTAAATAAATCGAGTCACTTATGAGCATGAATATTTGTTTTCTAAATATTCAGATATTGTATAATGCCCTTTTTCAAATGAGTGATCGTTTAATAATGTTTTTAAATTTATACAAAGGAAAATCTTGAATATCCAAAGGGACCCTATTGAACATGTGCACACAGAGCCCCCTAAATGAATTTGTAAATTTACATAGTCGACTAACACGTAAATAAAGTTTGTTTGTATTTTTGGTCCTGAGTTTTAGTCAATCACTATTTCTTTTAAACATTTCTAATTTTTTTTTACACATAGTAAATTTTATGCATGAAATGGGATGTAAGAGTCAACATTCCAATTTTCTTAAACTTTTAAGAGATACACGTTGTCCTAGTTTGTAAATCGCACAAACGACTCGCTTCTGAAACACAAAAACTCTATGAATATCCGCAACATGTCCCCGGAGCTAAATGTCATAGAAACAGCCAAAATAAACTAACCTAGAAGTGTCGATTTCATTGTATAGGCGTCAGAGCTGAGACTTTTCGCTAACTGACTGATATGAGGACCCCAATGAAGTTTGTTATTTAAAATAATTTCTTGGGATACGGTAGTATTAACAAACTCCAATTCTACGTTACGTACTGAAATCGTTCCGGATCTATACCTCACATTTGGAAGTGAAAATATTATACATTTTGTTTTCATTTAATTAAGGAGTAGGTTATTTGCAGTAAACCATTTCTCTATCTTCGACATAGCCTTGTTCTCATCGTCATAAGCGCGCTTATGAAGTAGGCGGATGTATAACATAGAAGTATAATTTGCAAACAGTACTATCTCATTCGTGTTTTTACATGTCTGCGTACGTGCGCGTGTAAAACTCTCATATATTTTCAAATAATTAGCCTATTGAAGCGCAATTTACGGTATTCGAAAGGTGTGCATTCAACTCAAAATTTTACAGAAATACAATAAAAAAGTTCTGTAAGTAATTACGGGCCTATTTCCGTATTACCTGCACTTTCTAAAATCTTCAAGAGGATTATTAACAAAAGATTAATTAACTATTTAGAAAAATATAATATTCTCTCTCCTTCACAATATAGTTTGTAAAATGGCAGATCTATATCTGATGCTGTTCACTAACTCACAAATTTTATAGTAAAAAATTGGAATTACAAAAATAAAACTTCTACTATCATTTTAGATTTAAAACAAAGCCTTTGAGAGTCTCAATTTCCTTACTCCTTAAAAAATTGAAACACAACAGCATTAGGGGACATCAGCTACAATTATTTAAAGACTACCCAAGTCATTGTACTAGATATCCTTAACAAGGCTAAGAAAGTCCTTTATTGAACCCTGTGGTACACCCATTTGGACTACAGATCCAGATGGTGTCATACCATTGATATTTACCCTTTGTACTCTGTTACTCAAATACGATTTCAGAAGGCCTAGTGCCTGGCTTGTTTCTCTATAGTTATGCAGTTTCCCGATCAAAGTTCAAATAAGTTGCAGAAGCTTAACGCCAACATCGATTGTCAGTAAAGAATGTTTCGAAGGACTTAACAATATCTATGTCTGCATACAAGATTTTTTTTATCTAACTTAAGTTTAGAGTCAACAATTCAGGCCTTAATTCTGTTAGTTTCGTTCTTTACGATACCTTAAGTCGTTTTATGTAATCTTTCCTATTTTAATTTTATTATTGACGTGCTTGGATTTAGCTGCGAGGTAAGATTAAAAATTTTGAGCATTTTTTACATATGTAGCAAAGCTCTCACGATTATTAAAAGTTGTTTCATCATAAAGCACATATAATCTCTTACTTTTATGAATTCCCAATGTTGTTCAATCGCTAAATGATAATATTTCATTTATTTTAACATTTCTTGTTTTAAATGCATTATCATATTCAGTTTTTATCACGTGAAACCTTAAATTATCTAGTTTGTTTGAATCATCACATCATTAATGTTCTGGAATTCTTTGTATGATATTTCCTCTAAATTTAATGAGGCGATTTTGGATCATGTTTCTTTTTAGTTCTTTAAAAAGTAGTATTTTAAAAGATGCAAATTGACCACTGTGGTCTATTTTCGTATTATAAATAATGAACTTCTCCTGTGATTCAATATTTGTGTAGATATTATCGATACAAGTTTCACGGATAGAAGTGATTTTCTTAAGAACCAAAAAGAGACAGATTATAACACCCAAAGAATCCCAAAATCATACTGCCATAATTGCTGGCATCTAATAAAGTCTCTTACTTTTGTCAATATTTTATATAAAGCTTCATCCATTATAGACTCAAATAATTCATAGGAGGTATGAGAGGGTTTGCATACGCTCATTATAACCAACCGGTCGAGCACCGTACATGCTATTTAAATAACCCGACCAACAGAAAAGTTCACAATATCCGTTCTTTCCTTATGCTTTAACGTATTTCTTATTACTATTAAAGATCCACCACGTATTGAACTCTCTCTGTTGAAGGAGCTTGTAACCAGGTGTTTGACAAAACCAAATTGAACTTGGCGGTTCCTGAGCCAACGTTCCGTCATACACAAAGTATCGATATTGGCATAGCTCATAAACAGTTCAATATCCAGCTCCTTGTTTTGCAAACCTTAAATGTTTTTATTCATCGATGTATTGAATTAATTCTTCGTGTATGAGGACGAATTTGCTTGTGAACATATGTCTGTAATATATATATATATATATATATATATATATATATATATCTCTACCACGAACTGGATTCTACTACAGATGTACGTGTATACATTTTTTTATGGGTAAAGTAAGCAAGTAAAGTTGGTGAAAAATATTTACAGTAAAAATCGAGGAGCTTTAAATTAGAGACAATTGGCTTAAACGTTTCTATCGCGAGAGGTAAATGGCGATAATTATGAACCTTTTATCCCTTACAGTATTAATCACGATATTGAAATCCGTCATAAGCAAGCCGGGCCGGGAGGAATAAGAGTTAAACATCAAAGGGGATCGGCTGAGACGGTTACGATTCGCAGGCGATTTCGTGTCATTATCGTGAGCTTCGCACAATTATTCATAAGAGCGCATAGCTGGACACCGTCAGTGGAAAAATCTGATTAAAAATGAATAAAGACATAATAAAAAAAAAATAATAAGCTAGATCTAATTAAAAATGTGAATAATGGATGCTTTTGGACGAGGCCTTCGTTTAAAAAGAATCCGCTTTAGAAAAAAATTATGATTCGAATTGTATGCTATAGGAGCAATGTACAAAGAATATAAACTATGAAATATTGAATTTCAAAATTAAAGTTAACACTGAATATGTTTGCAAGTAATCCTATTCTGTATTTTTTTTGGATTCAAGGGATATTAAAAAACGAATCAAGAAACCATTGATCGTAAACTGTAAAATGTTGCACAGTCAACATCAAAAACTCAGGTACTGTATACGGCAAAGAGCAAAATTTAAGATTTTTTCATAGGTAACAAAGATATTGCTGCGAGACTTTTATTATGTTACTATAAAAGGTTTAAGGGTATACTATAAAGCTAAAATGTTACGTATTGGTATTCGCAAAAACCAAAAACAGAGTGTGAAATTTTTAAGTTTTATTCAACTTTTTAATTAATGCGACGTCCGTTAATCGCAAATAGATAAACTGTAAATAACCCTTTTAAAATTAGTCTGATAAAAAGTATTTAATTATGATAATTATAATTATGTTTTATCAAATAGCAGATGTAAAAAAAAAACAAACTAGTAAACAAACTAATTAAACTATTATTGAAAAATATTTGAAATTGAAAAGTACATACTAGCAAATTTGTATGCAACCGTTAAATTATATTGTTTATAATGCAGTTATTTTTTTTGTTAACTGTTAGTAATATATTTAGAATCGTAGAATAACTTTTATGCGAATCGACATAAACAATACAGTTTTGTCGAGGAGACATCGATTTGAGAAAGACTTAAGGAAAATACCTCGCTGAATATAAATCTATACAAAAATCTACGTAGCCCAGAAGCCTTCGTCGATTTACTCTTCTCTCGGCCCGACTTTTTAGCGTTATAAATGCGAGCCTGTGTCGTGTGAATTGTTCCGAAATTTCGTTTATAAAACATCGTCTTTAGCAAAGCGGCATAAGACAGGATTATCCTAGGGAAAGTCCCGAAATTATTGCTACGATTTTTACTTACTTGTTTCTTGTTTGTTTATAATATTGATATTGGTAATACTATGAAATAATGAGTTAGGCGAAACTTATTTATGACTAGTCACCTATGGGGCTTAAATATTTTTATATCAATGAAATTAAAACATTCTACTAGAAAGAATAATCAAGGGAAAGACAAAGTATTATTGGGTAGTGATAGCATAATTTAGAAGTGTATTGATAAAAATACGTAAAACACACTTTTGAATGATGGGGATCGAAAACCTTTTGATGCTTTGTAATTTTTTTTTTTATTAATATTCGGTCCATTGTTGTATCTTACTAGTTTTTGGACGAGAAATCAGCATATTTTGCATTACATTTGTGTTACGATTTCGTTATTTCCATCTCGGTTTAATTTCTTAAAATGACATTAAAATAATATTAAAATTCACCAATTAATTATTAGGTTGGGGAAAAAGTTTATAGGATATTGCAAGTAAAAAGTTGCAGCAATATTTCTTTGGTTGTGCTGTTTGTGTTTGGTTAGTTCTGATACCATTAAATAAATGCATTTAAAAAAAGAAAAATAAAAAGTAAAGACAGTGTCCCGTCATTTTTCTATTGTTTTTCTGTCCACCAAAATAAATAAATCTAACATAGAAATTCGATATTTTTTGAAGTTTTATTACAAAAAAGGGAAAAATGCGACACAAGCTGCGAGAAAAATTTCTGATGTTTATGGACATAGTGTATTGTCGGTAAGAGTAGCATAAAATTGATTTAAACGTTTTAAACCCGGTAATTTTGATGCCAAAAATGAACTTCGCTCTGTTCGATCTGTTACATACAAAGTCAATGCCATTTTGGAAAAAGTAGAAAGAGATCGGCAAATTAGTGCTTATTACATAGCTGATGGGCTGTAGATGGACCACAATACGGTTTTGACCCATTGGAAAAACTGGATATACAAAAAAACTTAATACTTGGGCCCCACATAAACACACTGAAAGATATCTAATGAATCGTGTTCTCATTTGCGATTCTTTATTAAAACTAAATGAAACCGAACCGTTTTTGAGAAAACTGATCACTGGTGATGAAAAATCAATTACAACAAGAACGTGTGAAAAAGATTACGGTAAAAAGGCAAGCAAGCTCTAGCAAAACCCGGATTAACTCGCCATAAGTTAATGCTGTGTATGTTTGAAGGGGAAGGGTACAATTCATTATCAGCTTTTACCTCCGACTAAAACCATCAGTTCGGATCTTTATTGCCGACAGTTGATGAAACTGTTGCAAGACACAAGAAGTAGAGAAAAAAGACCGGAATTGATCAACAAAAAAGGTGTGGTTTTGCACCACGATTCTGTCAGACCACACACATCTTTAACCACTCAGCAAATATTGAGAGTTTGATTGAGAAGTGTTAATGCATCCACCACATAGATCTGATCTTGCATCCTCAGGTTTTAACCTGTTTCGGTCTAATTAGAATTTTTTAGGTAGTGTTAGGTTAACATTAAAAGAGGACTGTGAAAGCTACTTGTCGCAGATTTTTGATTACAAGTCTCTAAATTTTTACAGCAAAGGGATAATATCACTATCTATAAAATGGTAACAAGTTTTTGAACAAAACTACATATTTAAATTAAATGTAAACAAAATATGACGATAAATTATTTTGAATAATTTGCTATTGTTTTGTTCGTGAATTTTTTCCCGACCCTACATATCATGATTGTGGGTAGATTTCTTTTCTTATGCTGTTGTAGAAAACAGATAATATTACAATATTTGTTGTATGTCTTTACTTGGGCGTAAATCACTTTTGCGTTAAATTTTGTCAAAATTTGTTTCTCATCTTAACGGCAAAATTATTTTTACAAACTCTCGGAAGTTTTCTGTACAATTAAATTGAAATCGATACACGTTCCATCTTTGGATTGCAATTACTTCTTAGATTTGTTTACTGAATATTTTTTAAAATATACTTTTAAAAATTTTGAGGAATATGTATCCAAGATCAATTAATTAGTAAATTGGCTGTGAAAGATGCATACACAGATACATGAGTGATCCTACAAGGTTTCCATTTTTTTCATTTAAAAGTACAGAACCCTAAATCGGTCAAAATTTAACCATACAAAGTCGACGAGCTCGCATGAAATTATTGATTGATAGCAAGAAATCTATTAAATATAATATTTATTTGTGCATCAGCTTTGCGTTACCATCTTTACAATAAATCGAATGTGACTTTCTACTATAAGTTACTACTTAAATTTTTCTATACATTGGTAGGTTTAACTAAACTTTTCAACCGAATCACTCCATTCGAAAGAGTGGAATCATTGAATTCGGACCTGTTTGGATTGTGATTCAATTTTAAAACAAATATTGAATACATTTCATCTGACGAAATTATTTTAATTTGTTATAATAAATCATAAACATATATTGACACTATTTTATAAAATACGTTTCATTAAACAACATAGAATATTTGAGTTTGCTTGTAAATAACCAATATAATACTATTGATTTTTTTATATATTTGCATCGAAATCTTATGCGTAATAAGCTCGTACGAAAACAGATTAACCCTAAACAAATAAACGAATAATAAAACAAATGGAATCACATCCGACGGGGGCGGTGGGCAACAATTTCACACCCCCCGGAAATTTGCTGCGAATTGATCAGATTTCCTGATTAAACGATGCGTGAAGTCCATCGCAATGCCAATTAGTTACTATGGAACCATCCCACCTTCGCGTCCAACGCAATTAGGGTTCCGTTTATACGTTCTATTTGTACAGTACATTGAACAGTGGAATGTAATTTTGTTGAAAAAAATGTTCATTTTCATGTTAGCGGTCTCTTTGATTAAATAGAAGAAAAAAATAAGAATAGAAAACATATCGTTATTGGGCATAGGGCAGTTTATTGGTCTAAATTAATCGTTATGCTAATAATTGTAATCCTAAAATTTGTGTATAGATATGAGCATGTCTACATCAATGCATGAGCATCGCACATTGATGCAGACTAGTCAACTAAATGCATTTTGACCTATGACACGTTCTACTACAAAAGTTTCTTTTAATGCGTGGTCGTAATGCTACTCATTGTGATACGTTAAATTCATACGTAAAGTATATTATATTAGATATTTCTTTATATACAGAAGGAATCTGGGAAAATCTAGAAGAAAGAAAAACATATAGGATCGAATTTGGGTCTCCTTTGTCTGAACCGGACGTTATTAAATTAAGGGTATCACCGATGCTTAGCAGGCATGGCATTGAATGAACTCAAGAAATACTGAGCTTATAAATAAATATTTATAAGCTGAGCTTTATAAACTGAGCTTATAAATAAATATTTATAAGATCAGTATTTATTGAGTTCATTCACTTTTGATAAATAAATATTTAAAAGCTCAATTTCTTAAAACTTTCTCATATAACAATTTCTGATTTTTTTTTGTGTATTCAATTCAAAGCCATTCTATAAAACATCAACAAAAACGATTATATTAACGCATTGAATAAACTTTTCTGAAGTATCAAAATAAAATTAAGACAAGAAGAAACGGCCATTCAATTTAGATTATTAGAACCAAAGAATTAAGTTAAATTAATCAACATATTGGTATTGACTCTATCAGAATCAAAATCGATTCAAAAGGTGTGGGATTCGATATTTGACCAAGAAACAAAACGATTTCAAAAGATCCTTTATTAATGCAAACTGGCACTGGTGTCGTGACTCCAGATTTAGGTAGACGATTGCAGTGTCAAAAGATGAAACAGCAAAAAAAAAACACTAAAAATGCATACTTTTAAGGGGTTTCTAAAGAGCTGATGAGGTTAAACCTATTGGGATATTACTTTTTTAAAGTTTCTAATTTCCATAATTGAGATTGACTCAATATCTGAAGTAATTATTGAATTTTTTGAATACAATGAAAATTTACAGAATTTTCACATTTATAATAGTAGTATGGATGTACGGACACGCTGGATCTACTGTTTTATTACATGTCTAAATATAATGGTTAAATACGAGTGATGATATGAAATAATAATGTTTATAAGATTATTATTTTAAGTCGTTTTTACTTTTGAATAGTCTTAAGCTTTTATTTTTGTTCAGCGTTCGGCCCGGTTTGTTTTTGTGTATCGGTAAGCGTTCGCGTCGAATGCTATAACCACCAGTCGAAATCTTTGTTTCTTCGGCTACAAAATGTGTCATGGCACAACAAACTGCTAAAAAAATATTTTCGATTTTTTACCATATATTTCGTCGGTCATTACTGACAAGCCGAGCGAGGGTCGTATTTTGTGAATGTTCTTCCACGTTTAAATTCGACGCACCAACGGGCGTCTGTACAATACGGTGGAGCATTTGCTTCTAAAGTATCCTGTAAGTCTTAGTTCGTTAGTCTTCTAGAATCTAGAACGAGTCTTAATTAACTCGTTCTGTAGTGAAATTTTTGAAGCACAAATAACGGCGAGCAATCCTATTATTTCTATTTTCATCAATCCGCTAAGACATCAGAAAACAAAAGATTTTTCTAAAATAAAGTACATTCACGTTATTTAGTTTTTAAAAATCGATTTAATATTTCATCTTTCCCAGCCGGTATTTGATTTTTTTGGTTTCAAAACTTTGTATATTATTCTCACTTTACAGTACACGCCCCTCGTACTTGACACCTATTAATTTGTTGCTCAGCAATTATTTACAAGAAATTAGAATCAATACTGGAATTGAGAGCGACAGCACTATTGGAAAAAACAGGAACGCAGGATAGGAATAGAGGACAAGGCAGAATCGGAATTAACTTTGAAACCGGAAGTTGATTCGAAAATAAGATGGGATCGGTAACGATGATAGCAAGATTACTTAAATATAGAAAATGAGGAACTAAATACAGTACAACGCATGAAACCCTACCGCTGTGAAGTTAGTCACAAAATGGTTGCTATGACATAAAATAAAAACACGGAGATGAAGGAAGGGTCGCGGATCGTTGTACCTGCGCATCGCATTATTCGCGGGAAATTTAGAGTAGCAGATTTCCGTGCGTTGTATTGTATATGCCTACTCGGGCGGCGCATCGGGCGAAAGCTATTTAAAGTTATGTATGGAAAATAAAGAGGGTAAGGTTATATAAGCGATAATAAAGGTTTTTAAGTTCTTTTGTCTGTCAGGCTGTTTGGGGACATCTCTTAAATTAACGGATTTCAATTAAGTTTCCGTTGTTAAATGAAGCTTAGCCAGGAGCAAAAGATAGATTTTTATATTATTTAAATCGGATGCCAGCAATAAAATTACCTTTGTTAAAAATTTAAATTGAGAAATTAGAGGGTACATAATAATTGCTGGGGTCGAACGTCTATAGACGTCACAACACGAACAAACAACAACGTTTAAACGAAAAAAAAGATATTTACTTTCGGCTTCCTGATCAATACTAGTTGCACTTATTGAAAAATATTCAAGAGGTCTTGGAAAAGGAAGTGGACCTGTGAATGATGGGGTATGAGTTGAAAATTGAATTGATTTAGGACTTTATTTGAAAAATAAAATTTCATGCGAGCGAAGCCATGGGCGGAGAGCCAGTGTAAATAATACTTGAAGAAATGAAATTCAAGATATTGATTAGATCATACTTAACCGAACACAAAGCACTCGCACCCTTCGCTTCGAATTTCAAGTTAAAATGAAATTACATTACGTGCTATCTCTCAATAACATTTTATTTGCCTTGGAAGTTACTTAATAGCAAAAAATATACTCGGCTTGCCTTTCTTATTAAATTCGATTGCACTTCAGTAAACATTCTTACTTTATTTATGTAGCCATAATTTAATTTACTTTTATTTGAAGCTCATCTTGCCTGTCGCAGTATTTTTAATAAACGTAATTAAATTAAAAAAAAAAAATTAATGGAATAATTTTGAGGTATACCTCAAAATTATTCCGTTTATTTGAATATATTTGTTGATACTGATTATTATTGATTTTTTTTATATATGTTGAATAAAATATATTTCAATATATTCAAAAGAGTAAAATTAACGAAAGAAGGAAATTATACGCATCGTATGATTATAATATTTAACGGATACGAGTAGAAAAGTATTAATGTATAAATAATGAATGTGATACTTTTTTCAGTACACACATGTGTTTGCCGATGATATGGTTCTTTTCAATAGCGCATTGTATTCATTTTCATTTTTAGGGTTCCGTACTCAAAGGGTGTTAACGCAACCCTATTACTAAGCCTCCACTATCCCTCTGTCTGTACCCGTGCCCGTCTGTCTGTTTGTCTGTCGGGCTTTATCTCATGAATAAAAATAAAATTTATTTTAAAAATTAAAAGAGATATCCATAATAAAAATACGTTTTTTTTTGGCATTTTTTACTTGATTTTAATAATGACAATAAAAAGAAGCTTGAACTGTTCATTTCTTACTATAATCTCTATAAAAACAAATAACAAAAATAAAATATTTAACTTTATTCTTGTAAAAAATACAATGGGTCCCCATACAAGAAACGTGTTTTAACGAAGTTTTTTATTCAGTCTTACATTTCTTTCTATTTTTGATTAAATATTTTTAAAAAGTAAGTAGACTCCAATATTTTACTTGAGCCTGACTTGCACTTGGCTGGTTTTTAAAATTTTCATATATATGATAAATATTAAATCGTATGAAATGACGTAGTTAACATTCATAAATAAAAAAATTTGAGCCAATATATACTTAATATACTTGAACTGTTATTATTATTCAATTTATTATAGCATTTTAAGGGCGAACAATTATATGAGCATACTGTTGGTATATATTTTGGAATATATCCTAATTTGATCACGGTACACGAAATGATAAATTCGTATAATGCGACAAAAATAACTCATGCATAATTCCCGAAAAATCTATTTCACTAGAAGTAGATCTTGGCATTACACAACGAAATATTATAACATTAAATTAGCGAATAATGTCAATATTAACATACGTCAGAACGGATCAGCATACCACTAGGTTGCCATAATCAAAACTCAAAACGCGAACCCAAACTAAGTTCGGGCTTTGTCAAATCTTGACTTTGTAGTGGGGTGCGTCCGCGCCGCCCGCTATCCGAGATTATAAATCCCCATGCGGGTAATTTTGTATGAGTTAGTTTCCGCCTAACACGGCCGGGCCCCGCGCAGTCTCATATTGGATCGGTCCTCTCCTAATGTTTGCCCGGTGTTACTATCGAACAACGCGACGTAGGCATTGTAATAATTTCGGTTTATACGTTTTGATTTATAGGTTTTTGATTTTTGAAATCTTGGTGGACTTCGTTAAAGCTCCCTGAAATGACATCAAAAATTGACTTTTTGAAAATAAAAGTTATAAGTTTTCGCCCTGAAAATGTTGCAAATAGTCTTGAAGTCCTAAATGCCTTAGAAATATTACTTTTTTTGACGAAAAAGACCGACACCACAAAAATTTTAACACAAAAAACCGACTTCAAACAAAAACATTTCAAAATAAATCAATATGCACTAAAAAGTATAAAAAATAATTGCGTATTCTTCTACAACTTAATAATCAACTTACTTTTTCTACTCATCAATATGTAGGTACGATCTATCTGTTTATCATGCAAGAAGGTAGGTGGGTACCCACTCACTTCAAATTTAACTCAACACATACCTATGAATAACAAACAACAATCAAAATATTTTTAGAATTCTCCTAAGTAAAACGAAATGAAAAATATTAGACTACTTAAAAGTCAATTAAATTATTACTATAATATAATGTAGTTACAATTATTATTATTTTTGGAGTCGGTGTTAGCCAAGGAAACACTACGATATATCTAGCAATAAATATCGACTAGATGCCAATTCGTACCACTCTCGATTCCGAATCCGGCCTCGATTCTAGTAGGTTCCAATTATGAGTCTGCTTTCCAGCCAGCCTCTTGTCAGCCAGTTCTTGAGTCATAAAAAAAAACAAACAGACTGACAGTAGTCTACAATTTGCCAAGTCATGTGTTTTGACTCTGCTCGTCGGTGTGATCGGTCAGATCAGGTCGGTCAGTCAGATCGGTCAGTCAGATCGGTCAAACTGTTCGTAAGTTATAATATAAAAGAAAATACATACAAAAAGAAATACAGACAGAGGGTAGCTTATCATTTGCGTAATCACATGTTCTGACTGTAAACTAATTTTCATTATAATCAGAGAAATCTACTTAAGTTATAAAAAAAAATGCAAGCAAACAAACGGAACAGACAGTAGCCTATCAAATACGCAATCATAAGTTCTTACTGTATACCGACTTTCATTAATATCTATGAAACCTTTTTTAAGTTATAAAAGACGATACAGACAGACAAACTACCAACAGACTGACTGACAGTGAGGAGCTCTTTGAGTTATAAAAGAACATACAGACAGAATTGGGGTCAGTTAGTCACAAAACGAATATGTATCAAGAAACAATAAAAAAATAATATGTACAGAGAACGCTACATAGTTATATAGTACTATAGTTATATATACCGACGAAAACCTCATCTCTTATCTTTCTCGAAATTCTTTAAAAAAACAATATTATTGAAAAAAATAATGGAGATTTCAGCATTCCTACTTCACATTTACACAATAAAGGTACACTTTATATGTTTATCTATGAGTTAGGCTTACCCGAAAAAAACACTTTCAGATGTACATCTCTGCGCAGATATAATTAATTTTCTACGAAGCCGATGTAAGTCTTTGATGAATATGTTGGACCACAATTAACTCAAAGGCGAGTGAACAGTCACTAATTGGAAGCGAGACGTACGTACCTACAGAAATTCACGTAATGTAATTAACTTTTCCTTTAAGGTGCTTGCAATAAAAGATTAATAACTTTCTATATTTATCCATGAGATGATGAGATGAGAAAATGAGAGACTTAAAGGATAATATTTTGAAGAAAAAGCAATGAATCTCACCTTGAGAAACGGTGACGGTACGGTAAATATAAATATTTTATAACTACTACGGAGACGTTTGCAGGTTTTTGTAACTTTTGGAGAAGCATACAAGCTTGCGAGTCAACAAATAGTAGTTGGTCATCCACTATTAAGCGTTATTACTGAGTATATTTTAAAACAGAGTATTGGTTCACATAGAGTGCCTCGATCAATTTAAAAGTCCTTCGAAAATTAGAAACTGAGCAAACTAGCAAGTTGTTTTATTATTATTGTTTTCTAAAATAGTGTTCGTTGAGATCAATATATCGCTTCATTCTATGGAACCATCGAGAGAAACACTGCCCACTCGTAGTTAGGGGTCGCTTCGACGACTTTTCATATAGAACATCTGTTTCATCGACGTCTGTGAACCACTTTTTCAAAAATTTTATTTTCTTTTAGAAAATAAATAAAATCGCATGGTGCGAGGTCGGGGCTGTAAGGCGGGTGATCCAATTGTTTCAATGACTAACGTTCCCAAAAAGTTAGTTGTTTGTCTAGTAGTATGTAGTAGGGCGTTGTCGTGATGAAGGAGAATCTTAATGCGAGGTCTTTTTTCCCAAATTTTTACCAAAACAAAAGGCAAGAAATTGTTAGTGAACCAGTTTGTAATTACTATTTTTTTATCTTCAGAAACAATTGTTGCATATTGACCTGTCATTCCGAAGAAAGAGGCCACCATCTGTTTTCTTCCGCTTCGACCTTCTGTTACTTTAGTGGGCAACTCATCGAAAGGAAACATCCACTGAGCAGACTCTCTTTTGGTTTCGGGATCGTGACAGTAAATTCAGCTTTCGTCATGTGTAACTATGTCGTATACAGAATTTGAATTACTACCGGAAAATCCTTGCATCATTTTCCGGCAACAATTAACACGACGGAGTTTTTGAGCTTCGCTCATATTGTGAGGTATCCACGCAGTACAAAGCTTCCTGACCGCTTAAAGGTCATGAAATATTTTGTGAACTTGACCGATGCCGATGCTTGTTCAAATCTGCTAATAGAACATTCCTTTGTCAATCTCTATAATGACACGCACAGTACTGATGTTGTCCTCGGTAGTTGTTGTAAAAGAATCTTCCTCACACAAATTAGTCAGATTATTGCGATCATGTTTAAATTCCTTAGACCAGTTATAAACAGTGTCAAGGAATGGAGCTTCATCGTGAAAGGCCAACGGAAGTCTGTTACAACTTTTTGTTGGCTTAAATAGCAATGAAATTTATAAAAATGATTGCAAGAAAATTTTTCGCTTTAAGTTCATGTAGACGTTAGACAAACAATTTTCTTTTTGCCGCCAATTTGTAAAAACAAAACACAATGGAATACAATATACATAATACGTTTCGCAAAGAATTCCATGTATAAAATTGAAATATGTATTATATTATTATTTTGCAGTTTTTAAGTGCAAATAATGAACATAATGTGAAATAGGTTGTTTTGGTATTGTTTTCAACACAAATTGGGGTAAAATAAATTAAACCGACGTTTTACACACAGTTTTACATACTACAACACTTTGACGATATGCATTTTACTATCTTTCGACTTTTACCAAATTACAATTCGATAGCAAAAATATGAAGAATTGATGTACATGACTTTCATATAATATTCTGGACTATATTTGAGATATTTTTACGAATAAAGTAATTTTAATAAATTTTGTAGATACGTTCATTTGGGTCTCCACCGGCGATTCTAAGACTTCAATAAGCAAAAAGGACAAATATTTGCAGAACAAGAAAAAATGTTTTGATAAGGGTTTGAAACCCCAATTTTTACTAAAATTGCGATAATAGTAAAAATCAACTAGCATAAATTAAATTCCACTCCGAAACGGAATCAAGTGGATAGTCTCGTATTGAACAAAATGATGTTAATTAATTTCATTTATTTGCTTTTTCGGAAAGTAATTTGCGATATTTGAATTATAAACGAACTGCAAAATTTCACTCATTAACGTTCTCCACGTTTTAAAGCTATTAATTAATCGTGCCGTATTCGTAAAATAATTATAAACAAGATAGTATTGAAGTTCTGTGTTTGATGTGCCTTTAGATGCCATTGTTTTGACGTACTAGGTTTTGTGTGCGACTTTGTGTTGTAGGTGAACTTAAAAATTGAATGGCTTGCTTCTAACAGAACGAAAATTTTATGTACATCTGCAGCATGTTCCCAGAGTAAAATGCAATAAGACATCAAGTTATGGAAACAGCCAAAACAAACTAGCTTCACAGTTTCTACATCTGACAAATTTCGTATCTTTTAATTGCATTTGCAGCAGATTGCAGAAACTTTTCTCCAACTTACCAATGTGAGTATCCCATTAGTCTTTTATATAAAGAAATACCAAGGAACATAACAGTCTCAATAAAATTTAATCCCTAATTTCGTACTAAAATAGTTTTCGATCTATGGCTGACATTTGAAAGAGTAGATTTTATACATTTTTTTTTTTACTAAGACTTAGGTTATTTATCTTATACCATGTCTCCGTTTTTGAGATAGAAATATTCGCATCAACATAAGCGATTTGTTATTTTTTGGCAATCATCTATAAACAGTAATATCTTATAAATATCTCTACCAAAGCTAAATAAATCGTTAATGTAGATCCAAATAGATGGGGCTAATTGATCCCATGCAGACTACAGATCCAGGAGAAACTGACATCAACTCTCTGTACTTTGTACATTGTTAAGTACGGCTTCAGAAGGTGAAGTGCTAGTCCCATCATTTCATAATGACGTAGTTTTCCGATCAAATTTCCAGATTTCCGCAATCGAAA
Organism: Eumeta japonica; assembly: GCA_005406025.1. Lineage (NCBI taxonomy): Eukaryota > Metazoa > Arthropoda > Insecta > Lepidoptera > Psychidae > Eumeta > Eumeta japonica. The sequence continues at coordinate 336,002 of BGZK01000415.1, forward strand.
GCCTTGGAAAGAAAGCCTTCCAGTCTCAATAAATTTGTTGAATAAGCTCAAGGCCAGCGTCGATTGTTCAAAGACCTCGGGTAAATTTAAATTGTTTTTTTGACATTAAATTATTAGTATGAAAATGGGGCAGTAATTGATTTAAGATCAATATTTCGAAAATTTTACTTAATATCGGCATTATTAGATATCGGCTTAAAGTTTATGAGGTTTGATGTATTACTACTGTTTTTAAATAACGTATTGATTTTCTTGCATTACATTGGAAAACACGCCATCATCTAGATGCTTATTAAAAATAAACGTCTAGTGTGGCGCAATACAGTCAATGACAAAGTTTATAAATAAAATATAAAACCATGAGGGTTAGCAGTTTTTTTCATTGCTAACGACTTAAATGTTTTTACAACTTCTTTCGAATTTACTTATTGAAATTCCAAACCAAGACTAGATGTCCGAATATTTTTCTTTAATAATATTTCAGTAAGAGAGGGAGATCATTTAAGAGTCTTGGCAGTCAAGCCTGGAGTGATGGCAAAGAACATTAAAAAGGCCTTATTTCAACCTTTTCATGGCCACTATTCATTCATCATTAAATCCTGTATCTCCATTGTGTCCAGCGTCATTAAGTCCAGCTTGCGATGGAGGCTGTTAATGACCGTTATATTACGAGAGGCATACTTCTCTCTACTTCGTCCTATCTTTCTTCACTCCGTTATCCTATTCCTACTCAAGAGGCCGGCAACGCACTGTTGACTCCTCTGGATTGTGAGTGTCCATGAACAGCGATGATCACTTACTTTCTGGTGGCTAGCAAGCAAGCTTCTCTAGAAAATACTATAAAAAAATAAGGTATCGACACCATAGAGCGGCCGTTTAAGGCACGGCGCAAATGCTTTGATTTCACTTAACTTTAAAATAATTCCGTTAAGTCACTTGGTAGTCAGGCATCGAATCCGCGACCTCTGGTACGATAGCAACGAAATTGCTGTTTGAGCATCGGTGCTCATTTACGTTCAAATTTATACAATGTCCGATTCGATGAAAACACTCTCAACTTAATTTGGTTGTTCAATGATGTGCTTGAAGCTATTAAATTGTTTATAAAAATGAAGATAGAGTGATTTGAAATAGCAGCCTAAATTCCTCAATCGAAGTTCTTGATTGAAAGAAGATTTTGAAGCCCAAGTTTCATAATCACTTTTCTACATTATTATTAGTTTAACATGTACACCAAGTTCTATTAATTAATTCTAACGAATTCTATAGCAACCTCGTACATAATAAAAACTTACAAATACACGAAATCCTTTTATTGAAGTTATGTTTCTAGAAAATTCAATTCAACCATGTATTAACACATGATTAAGGACTAAATATATTGCTTTCAATTAATTGTTAATACTTCAATAAATTTCACAAACAATTCTACAAATAATCTCCTCATTAAATAACACTCCCTTACATAGCAATTACTTTAATTTCGTTTTCTATCTTAGCGTAAAATAATGAGATTAATATTTAGTACGTTTTAGTATGATATTTATAATAATTTAAATTGCATATTCAGAAATTGGTGTTAATAAATGCTTTAATCGTGGATTACATTACATCGAATAACTCCTTGTTAATTATTTATATTAATAGAAATTCAGAGAAATTTACAAGAATATTAAATATTACTAATATTATTATTGATCATCATATATATTATTTCTAAAAGGTGTTTTTTTCTGGCACCCGAGATCTCATTCAATACTGCACCAAAAAAAAAAAAAATACCCAGTTGAAGCTTATTATTTGTACTTTATTCTAAAATATGCAAAAATTCGAAAAAAATCTTTTTGTTGATAAAAAACATTAAAAAACAATTTTTATAACAAATGACAAAAGCGCCATCTACAGGTCGTTTATAAACAATTTTTATTGGTAAATGTTTTTAAAAACACTAGATGGCGTTGTCGATGAACAATATCGTCGAATTTTTTCAATTACGGGTTTTCGCACAAGCGAAGCAATGCGCTATACACTCTTGAGTCAAAATTTTTGAGTATTAATTGACATGAAAAAATAAACGTAAAAAATATTTGCAGTCCACAATATTGTGCGAAATTTTCACACGGAGCAGCTAGTCTACATTATTGGTAATCCTAAATATTGCTTATTATTAAATTAAATATTAAATAGTAATATTAAATATTATTAATAATAGAAATCATCATTGTCTGTATGCCAGAACAATTTGTCAGGAAAACATCTATTAGCAGACACAACAAGTATCCCTTTAATATCTTTGTAATGTTTAACGCTTAATAGTCTTTGTAGTCAAATAACAATATTAAAGTAAAATGACAAGTAATTTACATTTAAGCACATTAACTTAATGGCTGTCAGGAGCGAGTCACTGCCGGCGATGCTTCGGCCTCCTAAGCACCTTTTGATGTTGCGAGCCCGCCAGCAACTATAAAACCGAAGGCCCCGAATCACTAGGGGCCTACAGTTGTGAATTCACATTAGTTTTATAAGGCCTCTTAAAGTTGGCTGGAAAGTGCTTTCAGTTTTATGCGCATAATAGACGTAGGGCTTGAATGCGTTGAACCAGCCTATCTCTTACACGCGACTGCAATGGTTGACTGTTTATTATCTTTCTTTTTCTATTTCTAACTTATATTAAAAGTTTATTTTCCATTTACTCTTTGCATATGATCGCACATTTTATTAATGTATGTTACGTTAACAGAAAAAAAATGTAAAAGAGCCAAATTAGTAAAAAAATAATGGTGACAAAGAATGATTTTTTCGCATGTGATTTAAAATTTACATAGATTTCGAAAATTTTATAGCCTAACTTATTTAGTATGCGTATTTGTATAAAAAAATCAATTTTTCATGTGATACTTATTCTATAATTATTATACGAAAGTATATTAAAAAATGTTTTATTAAATGTGGACTACTTATTATTCCATAGCAGACATTAACATATTTCATACATTTATAAAAAATAAAAGTTAATAAAAAAACGTCTATCAACACTTGTCGAAAATAATAATGGGGTATAACAAACATAATAATTCAAATTAAAACATTAAAAATGTTTTTTTTTTGGATATAGAAAAAAAATTAAGTTCATCACATTTTGCATATCGAAGATTTTATCTTCTTCACTAGGATCATATACAATGAATGTGTGAACAATATACAAAATTAACGAGTGGTGTCGTGGGACACCAGGTAGGAACGAAGTTCCTTCGGCTAATGTAGAATCGACACAATTTGCAAAAAAAAAATCGTGCTCAATTTTATGTAGGTTTTCTTGATTTTTCTCTTAAATTTTGCTGATTAGTTTTTATTTAAGTACAGGAAAGTATTTTAGGAAATAAAATAAATTACGTAAAATAAAAAAATCGTAATTCAAATTATCAACTAAAATAACAAAATATGTCTCTTTATTTTGTTTGACAACACAAAATTACATAGAAATAGAATAATTTCCACTATTATCACTGTCAATTGCATTCAAGTCACTTGTTAGTTCACTTGCCATTGTTACTATGTTTATTATTGTTTTGACGATTTGAAATTATATGAAAATAAACGTGACTACTCACGAGTAAAATGTATCTATAATGTGAATATTAGCCACGTGCTTGTCCATGAATTCATGAGTATATACTATGCATTGGCGGGTGGAGTGGTAAAGAGAGAGAAGGGATGAGAGAACGAAAAGAAAGAGGGGAAAGAGAAAGGTATAATACACTACTCGCTTGTGTATACGACTGTCGCGCCTGCGCACGTCTCATTTAACGGTTTTATTCCACGGACTTTTTCTTACGGTTTTACTATCACATTTTTTTCAGTTCGGTCGCGCAGCAAAATCCTTATCTCCTCCAAGCCCGCCGTAAGGAACTTCGTTCCAATAAATAAAAGATGTTTTTCTTTTTCTAATATTTGGATACATAAATTGAGGAAAGACAAAAAAAAAAAAACATATTTCTCAAATAAACTCGTTGCGAGGCATCATTTTTGAGTGTTTTCCATATAAAAAATAATTCTTTATCATCATGTGTTTAAGCTTATATTACTTTCGCTTTAACAACTATTATTCTTTTAACTAAAATTATCATATTCAAAAAATGTATTCACTGTATTCAAAAAAACCTCGACAAATGTTTTCATATAAATATATGTATTGCTCTAACAATGTTAATAATTATATCCCCGTGAGAAAAATTTCTGACTTTCTATAATAATAAAAAAATAAAATCAGGGCTGTTATTGAGGAAACAAGGTAAATACTTCATTGTCGCGACTAGTTACCGCTTTCGTCGTCAAAAATAAAGTTTATTCTTTGTTGCACATTTTTAATTTGGTTTAATAAAAGCATGATGAGAAAAAGTATCGTTTACTTCTTGAAATAGACAAAGCGATTTATGGTTCAGCGATGAACAGCATCGGTTTCGGACCAAAGGATATCGAGGTCGATCCTAATTATAAGTGAATTAAACAATGAATTTTTAGTGATGTCAAATCAAAAACCAGACGCTCTGGAGTGGCAAATATTATCTCGCAAGGGCGAGAGGGCGCGTGAGGAGTTATGATATTCACCGCTCCCTTTTTTTGCGGATATATTATTTATTTAAGTGGACTGTGTTTGTGGCTAAGTACACTGGTGAATTCGACGTACAATTCAGATTAGATATTTCGGAACGATCTTGGAGCACAATGTAGGAAATCGAATAGACCGCAGAGTAGAGCAACGCTTCGGCTCCTCCAGCTTCTCGTCAGCGACTCGGGATATTTATATGCGTGTAGATTTAAATCACACAGAGCGGACGCGTGTGTGTCCGGCGCGGTCGATCGTTATCGCTTAAGTCGCGGGCGATATCAAAGTTATGTGCGGAGAGAAGGAAGGAAGGAAGGAAGGAGTATGGGAAGGAACGGGCACCGGAAATCTAAGCTGTATGCAAAAAGTAAACACAGTGACTCAGCATATAAACGCTCCTTGCCTCGGTGACCGTATCAAGCCATCGGTCTCGGACGTGGTCAACACATTGGGGAAGACGCTATTAGCAGCTCTCGGCTAGTACCAGGCTACCGTGGCCCGCCGACCCGTAACGAGTAGTTTGTGATAGAAGACAGTAGTGACTTAAATTGATTTTGCTGCCTATTTCGTGCTAAGAGCACCGTCTATAATGAGGTTCCGGCATATTATGATAAGGATGCATGGATGATAAAACAGTAGGTGCGTCATTTTTAAGAGAATTAGAAGTTCGATGGTTTCCCAAGAAAGAGTGTTGACTTCAAGTTCCATCACCCCTCGAGCAGAGCAAAGGAAAACAGGTAGGCTTTCATAACAACCCGATACCAAAGTCTATATAAGGTACATATCGGCAAAGTTGCCTGCATCTACTGGTTAGTGTTCAGACCATCGTTGAGTATGCTTTACAATTGGGTCGGCAATTCTTTTAAAATATATTGCTCATATACTAATGTTAGGAAATGTATCAAAGGATTTCCCGTTTCTACAAGATCTTTTGTTCCCTTGTCGGCTAGCAATATTCGTATAAAATATAGCGATACATTTGTTCGGTCGTTCGGCGGCGTACTTAGCTAGATCTCGATGATATTCTTTTTAGTCTCGTAAAATTTATCGCTGGTAGTGCTCCGCGCCGCGCCGCCCGCCCGCCCTCTCGCCGGCTACGCGAGGCGTTCTTCTGATTTACGCGGCGCGTATTTTACGGCCGTCGTTACCGCTTATAAATCTCGGTTAACTTGTTGCGGGCGTACGAACGAATTAAACGCTCCTTTTTACGCATGCATTATGACGCGCGGGCGATCGTGCGCTCGCGCCCCTGCCCCGCCGCCCGCCCGTCCGCCAACGCTGGCGCCGACGCCGCTCCCGCACTCCCGGCGCCGTTCTCATGGAAATTGAACGGGCCTAAATGCCTAATAAATCGAAATAGACGATGTTTAAACGAAAGTTATGCGTGAGCCTTCATAATTTACGGTTGCAACGCAACGCTCTGGAAGGGAGCGGCTTTATAAATACGCGTAAATAAGGAAAGGTTGCGAATGTATTTCTCGAGAGATGTTTCGGTAGAGTAATAGCTATAAACGCTCTCTCACAGAATGGAGCTACCGATAAATGGATTTCATTAAATGAAGAAAAATCGTAATCAGTTGATACAAATACTTATCGACTTATTGCAGAACTCGTTTTCTAGATTGGGGAATATTTTTAGGCATTCGTACGACTGTCTGTATGTCTGCAGATCGCGTACGTTTATCGCAACGATGCTGCTAAGGACTTGAAGTCCGATATTCTTCTCTGTTAAAGAAGCTTTAGATTTTTTTTGGTAACTTAAAATTATGGAACATTTTAAAAACTAAATTTTTTCTTTAAGCGTCGCAAAGAATAAAAATATGTATATATGTGATTTACGCGCATAGACAAACACCGTTTATTCCCATTTGCAGAGTTTGCGTTGAGCGATCTAAAAGAATTTCCGATTGTTGAACGTCTGATGTGTATTACAATTTTTAAAGTATTGTTGAAAAAATAAATCTTATGACCCTTCCTAACTAATGCTTACGATACGGAACCTTTTAACTCAAAAAAATATATCGAGCAGAACTCTCTTTGGTAAGTACGAATTGATATTGGCCTCGTGTTCTAACGTAAAAAGCTAAAATTATATAGTTTTCATAACTAAAAAAAGTAACTGAGCATTGTCTTATAGAACATCGTCGATAATCTTACTACGTGAATGGATATGGTTCATTTCAGCTTAAAAGATAACAAAGCTTGCCGATAGGTAGCGCTGTAGTTCATGTCTCTTTTTTTAATTTTTCAACGATACTTTTGTATTGTTTTCCGTGTCCTCATTAAAAAAAAAACCATACAATCACAATATTTGAACATCCTCATATATCTGCTCCGAAATATTTTTAATGCGATTTTAAGAAATTTGGAATACAAGAGAAAATGCAATTGCGCAATTGATAGTCTACAATATCATCTCGATAAAATATTTGTTTGCATATTTCGGGAAATTTCCAAAAAGACTAAATGGATTGTAATCAAATCTTATATAGTGATAGCCTGTCTTTTATGAGAATGTATCAATTTCATCTTTTTTTTTACGGGTTTCAAATATTCATCCGATTACTATAAAACTAGTGATAAACAGTACGTGTTAACGGGAAAGTTCCTAAAAAAAAACTAATTATTTTCTCGTAAAAATGCTAGCATTTTTACCCAACTTCGTCTGCGTATTTGTACTAACGAATTGGTCTTTTGAACTGATATTAAAAAGTCCTATACTAATAGGAAGCTCTTAAAATAAGAGATACAATTAAAATTTCCTCTTGGCTACATTATATCTTTACTTACTATTTTAAGCGCATAACCACATATTTGTGTCCAGATCGAAATTGACAACGGACCTGCGGTCTAAATCGAGTGTGAGACCAAAATGGAGAGCGTGAATGCTAGCGTAGTGTAGAGCAGTGCCGAGATCAGAATAGAGAACGGGACCGAGGTCAAAATAGGGACCAGAATTTGAATCTACTTAGAGTGGAATCGAGGTCGGATACAGAAGCTGGACCACGAATCAAGAGTGAGATAAATTAGCATCGAGATCAAGGCTGTGATTTGAATTGACAATGGGACAGCGATCGGGATCATAACAGGGAGAAGTATTAGTCGATATACAAAATGAAGTTATTTATTCTAAGTCCAAACGAGCGGAACCGAGGGCAAAAGCTTATATATTGTACAGTTCAAGATATTCCTATACTGTTTCTGTATACTTTTCCTATGAAGCATTCTGTATAAAGAAACAGTAATTAATATACAGTATTCCAATATTTCTTAAAATTTTTGGTTTACGACGTATAGTAAGTTGCTTTCTTATCTAAATCGTTTAGAGATGTTTAACAATAAGACTTTAAAAATAAGATTATAGTAAAAGGTAACCTAAGTAAATAATTATTTAAAATAATTAAGCGATAATCATTTTCCTTTAAAAGCGAAAAGCTTTTCGCTTTTACCATACCGCGTGCAAGGAAAATTCAGCATATTGTTTGTCTTACTGCAACATAATTTCTATGCCACAAATTATAAGAAAAAGTACAATAACCACCTACATATTCTACATACACCTATATAGTAAAACAATTATAGGTAATAAAGTATTTTTTGTTTTATTGTCCATTTTTTCACTTTGCTTGACGAGGGAAGTCGGCGAGGAAGATAATAAGGTATTGAGAGGGCGAGTGGAAAAAAGACAACGAGAGACGGAAAGAGAGAGAGAGAGAGAGAGAGAGATCTAGGAAGTGAGAATATGAAAGAGAGGGAGCGAGATTTATTTATTAGAATAAAGTTCTCGATCAACGCTTTTCATTGACGGGAGCGGAGCCGCGAGCAAAAGTCAGTATTGTATAAAAAAAGTATGAACTGCTTTCGGGATATTTTAATATGACTCACAAAGAAAATTATAATGAAAACTATAAAACAACTAAGCCAAGTCCAAGACGACATCTAATAAAGTATAGTAGATCCTACGTGAATAATTTAAGTCTGTTTCTCTTTCGTCGCGAATGAAAGAACTAACTGTTAATTAAAACATAAGTTTATTATTTGTCCTTGCTGTTTTACTTTATTAATAACCGAAAAGAAGAGATTTAATTGAACCCGTGAAATCTATTTCATAAAATACTAAATTTAGCGTTCGGTTTTGACGGCGTGGACATAAAATAAATTCCAAATTTTATTACATTCATCTCGTTCTAGTTTCACTCTTAATTATCGGACCTTACTTCTGATCCCAAACACGCTTTTGTTTTAACCTTAACCTTGATACAAAAGAAATCTATTTCGGTTTCGATAATGTTAATTTAGAAGATAGATCTAATAAAGTGGTAGCAATGACAATAAAAGTTAACACATAATGTGATTATACTAGGAAGTGATAAATAAATTTTAATGAGCCCAAATGCTCAATTCCTTTGTCTAATTAATGCAAGTAAACAATGAAGCATACACATGTACAAGTTTTAAATAAATTAAAGCTCCGGCTACGGAACGGCAGCGAAAAGAATAAAAAACCAAAATAAAACGAAGAGAGGTTTTTGATACCCTTTCTTTTGCGCGGTCGATAAGACGTTGCGTAAGTAGAGTAATTGTGCGTCATCACCGGGACTGAGATATCGGATATCGCTGTGGAAATTGGATATCTTTTTTATTATCGCGAATGTTACCAAACCGAGGGATGTAACAACCCCGTATTGCGTTTGCACGCATAACAGGTGTTATTGTTATTGGGCCAGTTTACTTTTACGCGTTCGGGAAGAGGGCGGCATACAACAGAGGAAACACACGCGCAGTGTTACGCAGGCAACAGATTTTTTTTTTCATGGATATGAATATTAAAATTAGGATAAACCGAACGCATTATTTTTTACATGGACGACCACGAGGACGATCGGCTTGTTTATGTGACAGACAATTACGTCGTCTAATGAACAAACGGTTCGAGTTCGTGTATAGATGTCGCCACTGTTCCGTCTAAAGTCTTCATATAGTCTGTGATAAGTAACTCCGTCGTTTTCGCCGTTTCGCGTCCTCCGTACCCGTCTACGGATCCGGCGGTTACGATGCTGCGGAGCTGCGCGCGCGCGCGGAGGGTGGATGTCAAACCGCAAAACGAATCAGATAAGCGGCTGGCATGCGCGCCATCTATCTTCCTCGCTGCAGACATGTGCCCGAGATACGACGGCCGCCTCCCGCCGCGATATAATCGGAAATCGCTTACGATCCGCCTCTTGTACACCGAACGGGCTCGGCTTATAACTATTAAAGCATGTCGCGTTCCGTGTTTACGTTTGACGCAATTTTGGGATATTGTCGCAGAGTTCTTTGCCGATATCCCAAAAAAAAAAATCTCTAGTGCTTGTTTTACGGCTATTTAACCTCGTGATTTGAATTTTGATATATCGAATTTATTTTATAAATGTAAGGCATTCTTTATTGTTTATCTATTTGATATCATTTTTAAGAAGTATGTCTTACGTTTGTATTTGAAAAGATAGAGTAGGTTAATAGCAGTTATTTTACTTGAAATGTATTATATATATTCAATAAAAATATGATGAATATTGAATAGTTTTTTTTTATTATTAAACTGACATCTTCGAAGATCGAGTAGAAAATTAATTGTTGTTTGTTTTGTTGTCAGGGTATAATTACCCCACTTTTGAGGCATGTCCTTATGAAGCCTCGAAATTAAACTTTTCGTGTTGGTTCTGAGTGAATTGGAGGAAGCTAGCGACTATTGTCACCAATTCGATGACAACGTTCAGAACTGACAACATAACGTGCCCTCCGAGACACGTGGTCGGTTCATTCGCGATCAGGTTCGAACCAGCCCCTTTCCGATCCGAAATCAATGCTTGTAACCACTGACCTGCTACTGCTCGGAAAATCGATAAATTTTCATTATTTTTATTAACGATGGATTAAAACTATATTACGATGAACTGTCTATAACGATATTTCAACACCCCGATGGAATAACATTGAAATCCGATATTTATACGTGTATAATACACACAGGTATATATAGTATAAACAGAACATACATTAAAAGTTCTGAATAGGTGGAGAGTTTAGAGTTGGTATAGAGGATCAACAAATATCCAAGTTTTTTAAGCTATTGCCGAGATTAGAAAAACATTAAATGAAATAAAATCTTATAGACCGAAACTATCTTGAGTTTTGATCATTTAAAAAATTTCAAACAGATAAATATCATAGGAAAACAAGCACTCATTTCATTAAATAATTTGGAAATAAATGCAGTTATACTATACATAGTTATATAAGTTCATAAGTACACGACATTGAAAATGATGAATGTACATTTTCTGTCAATGTAAATCGACGTCGCTAATTACTAGTGGGATAATCACATGACGCCCGCAAACCTTAATTAGATATAATGATTTGATTGGCCCGCCACGCGTAAAGGTTACATCTCAATCATGCTGTGTCTATTAATAAACACATAGCGTATTACAGAGTGATTAGGATTTAGCTTACGTGTATATTACGACTTCAGAAGAAATTTATTGATGGTCGAAGTACCTACTGTCTTTTGTCACTAGAGAGTTTCATTAATTATTGTTGGTCGTATATAATCATATACAGATAATATTCTCAAAGACGATACATGGTTAGGAATCAAAAAGCGGCTTTGATGTCATGGTCAACTCTAAACTTTGGTTTTATATCTTATTCTGCGTTGTCGTCCTCTGTATATGGAACTTGAATTTTGAATAATAAAAAGTGGTTTATTTAGATAAAGAAAAAAGTTGTTAAAAATGTAATTTTTCTGGTGATTCTGGTGATGGTGGTAACTAATTATAAAAATACATTCTTATACCTAGAGTACTATAGGAAGCGTATCTTATAGAATTTTTTCACACAGCTTCTAAATTCTGCGACAAATTAATAAAAGTATGTCCTAAATAATAAAAGTATATCCTAAGTATTTGTTCGGATATACTTTTTTTTTAGGATGTTTTAGGTGTAATCGAGCAGGTAGACCTTCAGAGAGTAGATTGTCACCGCCGTCCATGGACGCTCGCAACTGTGAGGAAGCCAACGTCTTGGGAGGGAGCAGGATGTCCAATGGAGGGAGGATCGGATTGATGCACGAAAGGGAATAGGGAATGGGCCAACATAACTCTCACTCATTTGATGAAATACAACAATGGAAACTGCTACTTCCCAAACGTATTCAGTTAACGTGTTGCATTTCATGGCTCGAGATGACCCATTTCTGTCCTGCAGTGAAGTTAACCACAGCATGGCTAGAGCATACGGCTAGTCAAATGTTAAGATATTAACGTAAAGTGTTATATCATAGATGAAAAAAAATTGTGCAATCAATTATTTTTATGCTAAGAAGCGCAATCACACAGTCTACAATAATGTCTACACTCGCATAAGTTCAAGCATTTTTCGTGGAGGATGAGCAGACACCACAGATCTCAATTTGGTACACTCCTTACATACCTGTTTTACTTCATTGGCTACATCACTTTTCTATGTAAGCTTGTCAGTTAAGAGTTTTCAAAATATGGCCCTTTTTAAGTATGCCAGTAGTTTGACTCGAATAAATTTCTCTTGGGCACCCCTTGCCGACCCTTCCATCGCATAAGTTCATTCTGTAGATTTTTCTCGTCAGTTCGTCCTTTCTAGATGATCAAGTCACCTCGACATGCCAGTTTCCACACGATAATGTAATTGAGTGATCGTGACAAATTAAACGTGATGTAAATTATATAAATAAAATTCAAATTGTAATCAATTTTATTAAACATTCTTTTGTAATGTCTTAGAACATCCAACCAAATGTATTTTTCTAGAGAAAGTTACTTTAGTATTAGCTAATTTATTTGCTTGAATTCCAAATTCTCTATAAAATGTATATTATGAGAACTTCGTTGATAAACAAATGAAGCAAGATCAAATTCAAAACATAAGTTTAATACGTAAACTTTTAACTCGTCCCCATTAGTTAGGTTCTTAAAATTATTCTCAAACGCAAGAAAAGATTGTCGTCCTCTAGCGCAAAAATAGTACAGGAATACGCTAAAAATTCTTCGAATGGAACTTTGTATTAAAACTGCGAATATTGTTTACTTTAAGCGCTTTTTAAACAAATAGGATTTTGCAAATGGAACGGGTACATTTCTAGGCAAAAGAAAACAAATCTGCCTTTTTGGATGATAAATCCGACAAAGATAGTAAAATGTTTTTGTTACCTTTAATAAAACAAAAAAAAAACCATTGCATATAAACAAACACATCAAACATAAGTCTGTGCCTACGTAAAATAATTCAAAATCAATATCTAGTCACGGTTCATGTTAATCATTAAATTCTGAATTCACGTCCTTATTGTGTTATAACCCTATCGAATTATTCTGTCCGTTGGTGAATTATATTTGTAATGAAAACTAAATACATTGACGATGTTAGCCTTGTCTTTCTCAAAATGTCCATTAACGAGAGCTTTGAAGCTTAATGAAATCGTTCTTAAGTACGTACATATTGTTTATATGTTCGCCTTAAATGTTTGTATGTGTATTTTAGTAGACTATAAGTGAACAATAAGTGTTATATTAAAATAAATTAAGTTGAGAAAATAATGGTCAAGGTGTCGTAAACGACAGATAAGAAGGGTTCTAATTAAACTAGTTGTAATTTTTAAGACGCGTTCAAGTTGAAATTTTATTATGCAGCACGCGACAAAAATATAACAGAATGAAGTTAGCCCTCAAAGACGTACCTACTGAATCTCTCCTAATTAAGTTCATTCACGAGTCCCTACAGTCGACTAATGTTTTGGCGAGTACCGAAGCGAGATATGCAGGAAGAAATAGCTATTTTATATTGCTACTAAAACCAATCCAATATGCTGAATTATGAAAAAAATCATTAGATATCTTAATAGGTAGCTAGGAACTTAGAGTATCATAACGACAAAAAAGTAAAATGTATGTTAATTGATTCACAAATAAATGACAAATATTTTTTTAGAAAAAATATTTCCATAATTGAACCAAGACACATACGTTGGATAAACCATATTACTTTATCAATTATACGATTTTTTTTAAAGGCATATGCGTCTGGATACTCATAATTAATAATTAATAATAATAACTATCATCATCGTCATCTTCGTCAACACTCGTTCAAATTTCAGCCAGTCGCAATAAATAAAAAGGACAAGTCATACGCCGAAGGGAGCATAATTATATAAGGGGAGTGTATGTTCTCGTCTGGATTAAGAGTGATTGAAGTATAGAGCAAGTAGGTATTTGTGCAAGCTTTATCCAAAAACTGGAGTCGGGATAGGCAGTAGATAGTATAGTGCATTTATATTCGTTTTTAACTGTAGTTGAAAATGTATTCATCCCGTTTGTGTAAATAAGTAAAACAGTGGCGCTAGTTGTTATAATTTCAAATTTTTTCTCAACACAAATATCAAATTCGTGTATCGCAGTTTCCTCGAAACTTAAAAACTATGACGGTCTGCCTTCGAACCTTGCACATGTATACTGTCAAAATAAATATCATAGGAAAAGGGAATAATTAGGAAGTAAGGCTTACCCCTTGTCGCGTCCTAGGATCACACACGCGCACCGCACAATTTGGTTTTTTATATTATCTTTGCCGCACAAGCGTTTTACACGTCGCATACGTTGTAAGTTACTTTTTCGTATCGTCGGTAGTCGCAGAAAAGCGACAACTCTCGCCCCACCAACAAGAAAAGGAAATAGGCAAGGAAACATATATACCATATTATTTAAACATATACTATATATATAATTGTTTGTGTATTAAACCGTATGTAAGCAATATTAAACATGTTGTAAAAAGGTTTGAGATCGAATTATAGGATTTTATTTTATTAACGTAATCTACTTTTATTATTTTATATACTTATTACGCTATTGATTTTTAGTTACTTTTAATCGATTTAAAAAAAGAAAAGAATTGAATATTTTGCTTCAATTTCTATATTAAAAATATTCCATTTGTATATGAAAATTACATAGGTACATTTGTTCGTTTATTTATCCTCCCACAGAATACTAAGGGCTCAATAGATTTTAGTGTGTCATAGAATTTTCACGTCGTCACATTATATTTAATAGGTGTTTTATTTAAAAAAATATATTATAAATTTAGTAAGATTTTAAAAATTTACATACGCACATCCAGATATACCTAATATGTAATATTTACCTATCGTATACATACATATACATATAACTACATATAATCAAAAATTAGTTTGTAATCCCACCTAGTCCCCGTTACCTTGTATGTATATAATCTTTCTATAAAATTTATAATTAATTAGTATAATAAAAAAATTAGATACACATTTTAAAACTGACAGAACTTTATTTATGGCAAATGAATGCATTAATTTTACTGCAATTATTACTATAATAATTCCAAAATAAGAATAGGTATAATTTTAGATCGAAGGAAGACCAAGTTAACATGCAAATCGTACTGTAGGGTTGCTCTTATCGATATAAACAATATAGCTAGTCGCAATTGATAGAAGCGTTGAAATAATCATTAGTTGTACATAAATAAAACCAAATAAATACAAAACCGTCAAAAGCGAGTTGTACTCGCGTAGAGAAGATTCTGTACTATAAGCAATCGCACTAATCCTTGGTGAAATTATTCAGCACATTTCTTAATAAATCTCTCTTTGGGGAATTTAAAAATTTAGACTTTTAATTAAGGTTTTCCTGTAAATTATGAGTAAAGTTCTATTTTAAATATTTTTTTAAACCTCAGGCTTTACAATTTCGGAGATACAAAGGGGAATGCTGAAGTTTCTTTTATTTTTTAATATCCTTTAACATAACTAATTTATAGGAAACAGATATAGTATCTGTATTGCATCTAATAAGTCCCATCATTTGATGTGTTGCAGAACACACTCGACCGGTACGAAAATAGCCAATATTTTTTCATCTACTAGTTTTGAAGAAAATAGGCTGTGATGGAAAGACACCCACGAAAATAATCATATAACGGTTTCTTGTCTTTCATCGAGTGAAAAAACCCTAAGGAAATTAACGAAATCACTACACAAAAAATCGTGGAGACGGTTGATTTTGTAGAGCAGTCCAAAAATTTTTCGCATTGTCTTGAGCGATAATATTATTTTCAATATTTGGAAGCATATAAAGAACTTACCTGTTTTTTTTTGATATTTTGAAAAAAAATATCTTTTGAACGAAAAAATCGTTTTGAAGCTTGTGGCATTCGATGCAGTTTTTTGAGCTGAAATGCCTCACAAGTAATTTAGAAATCTAAAAGTTATTTAAATAAATCAGGTTTAATGAAACTTTTCGACAACGATATCTTTTTATTAGTTTAATTGATATCAAAAAAAGTTAAGACGTAGGTTACAGCGTTTAAACGACTAAAAAACAAGTTTAATTTTCATAATTTGTCTCTTAAAAATGTGAAAATGATTATGAAAAACATTTTTTTTTATTTATCCCTTTCATGATATTTCTTAAACGATGAATTAAATCAAGGTTCTCGACTAATGAATCAATTTAGATGAAGCTTATAGTATTCAACGCACTTTCATAAAAGGCAAAACTGATTACATTTTAGAATAAATCGATAAAAAAGTTGAGAAGTTATTGAAAAAAACGTTCATCAATTTTTTTAGAACAGTCAAAATGTAGTAAATTTATTGGTACTAAATTTTCAAATCAATATTTTCATATACGTTCAATCTAGTCTTTTCGACAATTCTAAGCGCATTTCCAATTGATCCATTCCTTTAAAAGATATTCAAGTCTTATATATACACATGCATTCGTATAACCATCTCTAAATTGGTAGAGAATTTTCTTAGAACCTCAAAATACCGACACCTTGAGATAATCTTGACTTCCGAAAAGAGACTCGTAAACAATAACTTCCCTAACTTTGCGAAGACAGACAATTTACTTAGCGGAAAGTCAAATAGCAATAGCCTAATATTGTTACTTATAACTTAAAGAAGTAAGTAAGAAACTAGATTGTAAAAAGTGAATTTCGTTTCATAAAAACACCAAATTTCAACGATTGCTCGAATTCAAGTGTTCACATGTTATTGAATAAAAAGGCATGTTATTGAATAAAAAGTATAAGCCTGATGAAGTTTAATAATTCAGAGCTTAATAGCGAAGTACAGATACATTTGCAAGGACTTCCTTCTGTAAATATTTCGTTACGCGGTATTTCTGTAATAATCGCTTAAAGTAAAAATTAATCACTCACGGGTGTTTTTTAAAATCTCCTCCGGAAATAGAAGTGTACGAGGCAATTTCCAACGATTTTCCTCATAATTTTTTTTTTGATGGAATAAAATACTTTCGCTGTAGTATTCAACACTTAATTTTAATCCGAGCGTCCCGGGGAATTGTAAGTATTAGAATGATTCCAGTAATTTATGGCTCGCCTTCCAAGTTATTAAATTCCCCGTAAGGTATTCATCAAATTCTTGATAGTACGAAATTTAATTCTCTCAGTTTTAATTTGTTTTTAGTACATAATAGTAAATCGTTATATCGTTATGACGAACGCTGAGGAACGATCAAGGCGTGCATGTTACAATTCTAAAACGTATACGTACATATGTCAATTGCAGTAAGAATTACAAGCTGTATTATTTTTATATTTTCTTAGAATGCATTTTCAAAATTCATTTTTGAAATTCTGAGTTCTAATAGGTATGCATTTATTTTTCCCCGAAAATATAAAGCAAAATTATATAAATAAAATATGTGTGTGTTTTTGTATAAGATCTATAAGTTATCAAAAAAAACATGTTATTATTCACAATTCATGTGGATATTCATTAACATGTTTTTACGTAAATAGCAACCTTATTGATGCTGTTTTGTATTGGCTGTGCTCGTACACAAATTGAATCAAAAGGGAAGGTATGAAAGTCCAATATTTTTAACTTCTCGCAAAGTTGCAGAAAATTTAAAAAGTTATCAGTGTTTCTTGTCTTATTTTACAAAATTGAATTCTCATTAAAAGTAGAGACCTTAAGGTCTTATGCAGCTATTTTCAACATTTTCAATTAATCTGGAATTTCGAGAAAATTAAAAATTTATAATACGTTTTATCAAATAATTTCTGAATTATTGAAGCGGTTGATTTTAAAATATGACCACCCCTAATACAAAAAACATATACGTTGAACACAGCAAATTCAATTGAAATTTTTGCTTATTTGCTTAAGAGATATCGTGTGAATTATTTTCAAAAAATTCTTTTATTTGAAATGACTTTAACATTTTTAAATCTATTGATTTTTGTAATGTAATTGTTTTTGGTGTTTAAAATCTGAGTTGAATGACATAAGCTTTGTTTAAATAAATTGATTTATTCAAAAAATATCTACAGTTAAATATTTGAAAAATACCTTATATTTTAGTTCTTTAAATTAAACATTGATCATTTTGAGCTAAAAGTTCTACAAAAACTGAAACCAAGCTATTTTTTCGGGTTTGAAATACTAAAAAGTGTAAATTTTGAAGTGTAAAGATCGAAAATATCTGAAAGTGCCAGGTATGCCTGCTAGAAGATTAAAAATTAAAAAAAATCAAGTAATGCTTAATTTTTTTTAATTTGAAAAATGAACAATAAATTTAATGGTACCCAAATTTTCGATGAATACAAATTACTAAGACTTCCCTAATTCGTTTACCTAATTTGTTTCATTTCGATATAAAAAATTTTATTTTTTGGTATAAATAAAACATTTGACATGTCATGATATTCTTGAGATATTGTTAAAAAAAAAAAATATCATCTAAAATGAAAATTCGTTTTTTTGGTGGATTCCGTTTTTTTTTTGTTACGACGAGGAATTTGTTCACTATATAATAGATGCATATTTTTTTAATATGACATCAAAACATATCAAACTCCAGGTGTTAAGACCGAAAACCATTTCAAAATAATAGGGTCTTGCCGTCTTTGATACTAATAGCCTCATCTGTGAAGCGAACGCGAGAGAGTTTGTTTCAAAAATTAAGCACATATATACACATCACGACACCGAATTATTTATTTACCTTACCTTTTGTGTATTTTTTTTATTTGCGTGGAGCACGCAGCGCGCCGCACTTTCGCTCCTCCCGTATAAATGAGTCGATTTGTCGTAGACAGTATCGGGGCCCGGATAGGTCGTTACCGGCGACCCGGCGCCGACAAACGGCCGGTCGGGGCCGACTTCTGGGCGCGCGCGCGGATCGCCGCCCGCCCCATAAATTGTCATAAAAAAAATACACGAAGGTCAAAAAGCATCTGCCAGCTTGATGAGGTTAAAAACAGATATGCTTTAGCCAGTATTTTAAGGAAAATCGGGGTGATTTTCGTATGACGTAGGTGTGATGTTGAGCATGCAGATTATTTCAGTTTAGTCAATACGATACGTGTATATTTATTTCGATGACGGCTTGAGGATTCATTTGCGATCATTGTCTGAAATCGTTGATGATTATTAAACTACATAAAAAATAAATGCATTTAGTTTCCTTTCGCCAACATTTAGACTAGACTTTTCTGTAAACTATCTAAAAGAAACCGATATGAATATTGATACATTTATAAAATAATATCAATTAAATATTATTTTTACTAATAATAATGACAACGGCAACGGCAACGTTTGCAGTACTTGTAATTTGGTCCTTTTTTAATATGACACGAATTCGTTTGCATAGGATTTTCTAGGGCGACCCTTGCCGACCTTTCCATCACACACATTCGCTCCGTATATTTATTTTGTTAGTTAATTTACATTATTTTTTCCAGATCGCCAAACTACCGCAACACCTCTTTCTACTCTAGTCACTACATCTTGTTTCAAACCACACCGCCCTCTAACATCACTGTTTCTACATCTATCTTTACGAGATACTCCGCACATACTACGCAGTGATCACATCTCTACTTCATTGATACTACTTTCATTTTTCTTATGCCACACTCACCTTTCCCTACCATACATAAACTTAGGATTAGGACCCCTTTATCGATAGCCAAGCGCGCTAGTCGTGAGACGCTTTTACTATTCATAATAGCGATCAAGGCCCCATTCACTCTATTTCCCGCATTCGCTGTTCTTTCGATATCTCTGTCATGTTTAACATCTTTTGTAAACAGACTGTCCAAGTAATTCTTTCACTTGTTCGACTTTCCTACCTTCTCTACGTATCACGCATTCAGTCGTGTTTTCGCCTCTTTCAAACACCATCACCTTAGTCTTACCGACATTTAATTTCATACCCCTTTTTTAAACAGAATCATTCATTTTATTTACCATTTCCTACAGCTCGCACGCCAACGGCGCAAGGATTACTTGGCCGTGGGTGTACAAAAGGCATTTGACAGACTGCTCGTCCGTCCTTAGACCACACTCATACTCTTTCAAATTATACAGACAGCAACCTATGAATAGGTTGAGTAGCCACGGTGAAGTTACACATCCTGTGTCAGACACCCTGCAGATGTGAAACGAGTCAGTGTATGTCCCATTTATTCTGACGCAAGCACTGAAGCCCCTGTCTAGGAATTGCATTGCCTGTATCAATCTGTCACTCACACCATGCATGGATAGGGTTCTCCATAGATCACTTATTTTCACTCTATAAGGTTTTCAGTTCTAGCAATTGTAAAACCTGCATCGAAATCCCGTCACTCTCCAATCTTGTTTTCATTTAATTCACTACTCTTTCAATAATTATTTTCGCAGTTTACCAACGACGTCATAGAGCGATAAAACCGTGAGCCTTTCCTTTTATAAATGATGGTTCATTGAATATTTTCCAGCATTAAAGAGCTGGTACAAGTTGTCACTATCGCCTCTCAGAATCTCTAATGAAATCCTATTATTCAGAGCTCCAACGTTCCGTGCAGGAAATACTGTAAAAAATTTGGTTGCCTGTAAAGTCACTACAACCTTTGAATGGTAAAATCATTTTAATGTGAATATTCATTCGTATAGTAGGAAGAAGGATGAAATAATAGTAACAATTTAAAACATTTATTTATACAAAGAATTATATTTAAAACATTAATTTACCCTATTTTTTTTACCATACATTTATTAAAATATACATACGCAGACTTGCATATAACTCTAGCTGCAGACCGATCATAAGTGAGAGAGACGCAACATTCGGCGTTCTCGTTCCGTGAAATGTAAAAAAAAAAAATTTTTTCGTTCGTTGTAGTGCATTTGTTGCTTTTGGCCGGTTTTTTTCAATATAAATAATGCAAACTAAGTGACAAAAACAAAGAGTTTCATTTAATATTAAAAAAAATTCGTTTAATAAAAGTTACTTCACTATTTTCTTATTAGTTTAATAAAAAATACTAAACACAAAATTTCAAGAGAGAGAATGCGCATCTAGGGGGCATAATGCGCTATTTCTTTACGTTACGATTTCTACCAATGAACTCTTACCGCAAATCGCGTTAAGGAACTTTGTACCAAAATGTCGTTGCAATCATGGGTTAAGAAATTTAGTACAAAGTTTAACATCAGGTTGATATGCTGGTTACAGGTCACATGACGTCCTCTCCTATCAAAAGATCAGTTTAGGAAAATCAATAAACTTCAGATTCAACGATAAAGCTAAATAAAATCTTTAAAAAGGTAATTTTTTTCTGCTTGGTAGCATATATAATATAGTAATAATGTTGAAATACATTTTTTTTATTTCAATTTAACCTTTACAAGAAAAGCTTCGGGCTTAATGAGAATAATAACAATCTAAATTCTAATTTAAAATCACACTTCGCATTGTTCATTCCCGGGACCTGCACAAACGTGAGGAGAAAACGAGTATTTATTGTGACCAGTGGGGAAAAGCAGATAAACGCCTTTCTCTTATAAATACGGTGAGTCGGACCCTTGCATATTGTGTCCAGAAACAAAAGGGTTTCAGTTTATTCAAGCGAATACATCATATTTAGACTTAGGTAGAAGTTTACTACGCTCGGTCGGCTGTAAAGATTAAAAATTTGTTTAGTTTAGGAAGCCAAAAAATTAAAAAAATATTAACAACGTTTAATATATTTCTTTTTCAACTTTATTAACCGTATTCTAAAATAATGCCGTAATTTAACATTGTTATATAATTTATATTATGTACCCAGTAGTGAACATTCGTTTTGTAGATATTCTAGCTAAATCTATTATTTTTCAATAATAATAAATAGACTAGGATGAAATTTGGTTTAAGACTAGCTTAAGTTCTGATAGTGAAAATGAAATGCTATCATACTTTAAATAATATGTTGAAATAGCATTTAGAGTTTGGAGTGAATATAGTAAACTTGCAGCAACCAACAACTTAAGCAATGAAACTTTTTAGAGGAGATATTAAAATGGATTTTTAATATAAAACATTAAATACTCATTTTCTGCTGTGTATAATATTCGACTGCTCTGCATTGTCATTTCGAAATTCTCTGACACACATTCGTAATAAATATTTGTTTTATTAATTATTCATCATTATATTTAACGAATTATATCATAATGATGTTTGTAATTAACATATATACCAAGATACTTCAAAGATTCAAAAAGCCTAAGTATAAAATATATAATTATAAAATAGATAATTAAAAAATATTAAATTGGAAATAATTTAAACAATAAAAATGAATTTGATTAATTAATAATTTAAACTTTGACGCCATAAAGCTATTAATCAACAATTTTTATTTATTATTAAGTTTTTTTTATTAAAAAAGTTGAAACATATACTTTACTCGTAACTAAGTAGTAAGAATGTTGGTAGAAGTAGTTCCTTCACCAGTTCAAATATATATATATATATACAAAATTATTTCTCACAGAATTAATTCATCTTGAAATATGATATACACGACCCTAATGTAAGCTTTCACATACCAACTACTCCTAATACAAACTTGGTATGAAGATAAGTCAAGACACAGATATATTGTTTAGTCTCTGAAACGTTATATCTAATATGTAGAACGATATTTATCTCGTATTTCGCTAAGTTATATGTTTCGCATTGAGTTGACCGGTTGTTAGCTCATGAATAATTCGCGCCAGAACAGTGTCGATGCAGCGCTACTGGCGCCCTCGTAGTTAGTTGAGGTCATGGAGTTCTATTTTATTTATTCTAGCGCTCCATTATTTGGCTCTAAAGCATTTATGCGGCGTGTATTTAATACCGGCCGCGGCTGGATAAAGAAATATGTATCGCTGCAGAATTTTGAATTGCAAAATTGAAGAAAAACAAAGACTATCTGGTTTAAACTTTTTTATTTAGTATAATTATATATATATATAAATTTAATAGCGATTATTTTTAAGGAAAGTAATTAGTAAGAAAAATTGTTAAGAACTATTTTGTAATTTTCCAGTTCAAAAAAACCGTGCTTAAGGCTCGAAAATAGGCACCAGTATTTTGTTATTTTTACTGCACGTTCTGATCTAAACTCACGCGGCTTTAGCTGTTGATTTCAAATTTCGCCCAAATTATGGCGGTAATAATGTTATTAATTTTGACATTTTTAAATAAATGTTGAAATGTTCAGAACGTTTTACATTTCTTGTGCAGTTTTATATGCAATTGTTTTTAATTTAACAGCAATTGAACGGTTTGCCTGAAATAAAAGAAATATATTAATTACTTATGACGGAGAAATGAAATCTTGCATATTTTATAAGAGAGAAAAGTTATTTGCATCTCGTATCTTTGAATTGAAGCCTACTTTCGAATCGTTTGCTTCGCGCGTAATTCAATTATAGAAAACACTTCGCTTACTTTGAACTCAAAATAAATATTCGCTGCAAAAACGGATTTGTTTTTCTTTTACTGAATAAATAAATATTTATGGCAATCAGAAGTTTACATCAATAGAAAATAAAGGGGAAACTAAAAATATTGTAGACTAAAGAAGAAGGTCCTAAATAAAGAAAGCCCTTTTTATAGGAGTCTTTTAAGGTACCAAACAAAAAAAATGTTTTTAATTACTTAGCTGGAGTAAAGGCATTGAAAATAATTTTTGTGATCAATACTACATGTACTATTTTTTCATAATGCAGTAAAAAATTTATAGTTTGGGAAAAAAAAGCCAATGTTTCGTTATAGATTGACATATAAATTCAATGGTGTCTACGAACGTACCCTATAAAATAGTAAAAACAATACCACGGTAAACAACAAATTTAAATTATATTTATTTGTATTATTAATATATACCTTTCCTTCACTTTTTTTTAATTATTCAAAACAAATCTCTAGATCTAACGATTTCACTATATAACACTGTGATACTTTTGTAATTCAATCGGAATTATAATATTTCGGTATAAAAGCATATTCCTATGCTTCTTAAACTGTATACTTTCTATTTAAGCAAGTGCCTTAAATAAACTTGAAACATATTAAATTCTATTTATTTACCTTTCTAATATTTCAATAATAAGAGCAGTATACTTATTGGACCGACTTAACGTCTTAATTTACTTGAGACGTAAAACACTTAATTTGTTAAGGCGTAGGTAGCGTTAACTTAATGGAGTAATGAAATAAGGCTTTAGTATTAATAACGATCTGGAGTGCGCTCGAACGCAATACACGTATTACAGGAACACATGTACTTAGTAGACGTGACTGTGCCAATTAAATAGCCCGTACGGTACCTTCAACATAATTTGCCGTGCCGGTGATGAATTTACAGTGAACGTTGTTTGCTAGTTATCTTCGCATTTGACTGTAGATCTACCCTAGATCTTTTTTCTATCAATCTGGTGATCAACACCAGATATATAGATAGAGCTCTACTACTTGCGGTCGGAAATAGGTAGTTCTGGACCTTCAATGCTCTAGATTATTTTTGGTATGTCACTAAATTGACTAGATTTGACAATAACACTTATTGAAGTCGATCGTACGTTGAGCATATGTTTGAGTATGGAATATTATTATCATTGAAAATCATCACCGATTACTGAATTTGGTTTTTTATATAATGATCATGCATTATATAAAAAACCTGGGGATACGGATACAAAAGAGTGCGTTATTCTTCAGGCGTCTTAACTCGACAAATTTTATTTGTTTGTCAGAACATAGAGTGTGCAATTCATGAAATTTTAAATGTTGTGTCAAAATTTGATTTGATAAAAACTCTCTAAAAACCTTTTTAACGTTGGCATATTGGCGGTTGATATCGACTATCCTCACTAATACGATAACAAAACAGATTATCTATCCAGACTATCCGAGACACAAAATGATTTCGTTTGACCTAAGCGAAGAATTTATTGGTTAATTTTCCCGCGATCGGGATCCATACAAGATACCTCATAATTTGAAGGTATCATGCTGACCTTTCAGTCAACACCGGAGTATGTAAAATTTTATTAAGCTAATGTAACGTCTGTCTTTTTGCATTTTGCTATCGTAGATTTAGCTGACTGTCTAGACAGATTAATTTCACCACATTGAACACGGAATCGACCACATGAGACAAGCCAGCTTAGTGTAATGAAATGCTCATTGTTCGTCATACAGCCTTAATAATATATTTATTTTAGTAGTTGTCAGAGTTTTTGTCAAAAACTAGTTAACTATCGATACTCGCCAAGCGTGAACTTAGTTATACATTAATTGCATGTTTTAACTAAGAAAATATTATTTGTCATTGATATTTTATAATTTGTGTGTGTTTTGCGATACATTTTTTTTTGTTTTCTTTCGAGTAGTCATCATGACTTTCCTCACATAAATGTAAAGATGACGAAAGTCCTGGTGATTTAACGGGACTACAACGAAACTGTGTGTGAAGTGAGAATAGATAGCTAGTAATTGGATTAAGTGAACGAGTTAGTGTATATGGATTATACGCTCGTCAAAAATGGACAGTGCGAGAAAGATGTAAAATTCAGAATGGATATAGGTCAACAAGATCGATCGACCAACAAGGTCGACAAGAGAGGGTTACTTAAAGGTTTAATGTCAACATTTGCTCGTTTGCTTGTCTACAAGTTGTACTAAGGTCTGTGTTGTGTTATATAAGTAATAATCGGGTATAGTACAAAAAACGTGTGAGTGAATAATGTTTGTAAAAAGGAGTCATCGAGAAGTACGACTGGAGTGAATTTTGGCGATAGACCACGGCATAGGGATTTATAACGATACATTATTCTAATTCGATCGTTTGGATAGAACGGAAGCTTTGCGAGCAACGAAAATTATTTTCGATAGTGGCTTTGAAGGAAAACTCGGTAGAAGTCGTACTCCACAAATAGCGGTATCAATAGACCTCAAAATCGATGTCAATATAGAAAACGTTGTATGGATGTGGATGAGACTAGTGACATGTGTCAGGATTGTGGTACATAAAAGAGGCGTAATCTTCTCTACATCTCTATGAAACTTGAGTGAAGACTTACGTACAAGTCACGAGTGTTTATTTCTTTTTTCCTTGCATCTTCACAGATATCCGTTGTTGTGGTAAATGATCGATGGCCTTTTGAAAATTCAGTCTACTTATCTTTTATGAACATGAAAAACAAAATTACGTGCGTCTGTGTATGCTATCATTCGGTGTTGGCTAGAATTATTATCTATTTATATGGGTTATATTTTCTATTATACGACAATTTTAGGGATTTTGCTATGTATATATAGTTCTTTTTTTACGTTGTAAAGATGGAGAAAAAGGTCGGTCGGTAAAAAAGACAATGTTATTACCCAAACAGAAGTCGATTTGTAATGGTTTAATCGCTGTACCCGTTTTGGGTTTTCATTTCGAGTGCCGCCGAATTCGTCGGTTTTGTCGGAAGCGTTTAATTTCGCAGCCGTGTTCCGTTTCTGTTAAACGTTTAATTAATCGTAATTGAGTTGGATTTCAATACGATAGGGTTGAATGTTGATTCGACACAGATTTATTAATTTCGTGACATTGTCGATATGGGATCGGAACGACTGCGTCGTAATCCGGCGAGGCTTAGTTGAATATTATTACGTTATTTCGTAAAAGTTATTTGTCGGCGTGTCGATTGTAATAGGGAGACACTTGGTATAGGGGGGAGAGCTTGAACGATGACCACTGTCACATACTAAGCCCGTTTCTATACGTTCAATCGGCCGATCACACAAGAGATTCCTTGAACGTCTTTACACGGGACTGCTGGAGGTGTGTGTGAATTTCGATGAGCGGATATCATATTATTATAGCTGAACTGTATATTTGATATAATTACGTTATATTAGCAAACGGTGTCGTACTGGTAACTTTTTATGACCTATTTTTATTGCGTTAAAATTTTACAACAAAGCATAATTACCGTCTAATCTATATAAATAAAAATGAAAAGCTGTTCTTTGGTAAGCACATCACTCGAGAACAGTTGGACCGAGCTGGCTAATATATATCCCTAATAGTCCGAGTGAAGTTATTTAGTGAAGAAAAATAAAAAAAAATGCTCTAAATTTTCGAAAATTCGCAAAAAATTTAAAGAGATTTTTTTCTCAGAGATTTTTGTATGAACTATGACTGTAACCCACAATTCATACCATGAAAGTACATAATTTTTTTTGTTCTGAATCAAAAACGAGACCGGGATTGAAATTAATTAATATCGATCGATATAAAAAGATGAAGGAATTTAAATATATGAAAAGGAATATTTGTATGTTTGTCTACTATGCATGCTCAAACCGATTTTGGCGAAACCTTGGTGATAGTTGTACGCACGTACGAAGTTTCTAAAAACGGAACTAGCATTTGTTCCTAACTGTCCACGTATTTATACTGTTAAACAGAATTAGTGAAATGATTCGAAAAAATATTTTAATACTATCTAGCTACACTATTTCTGAGTAAATTGTGCTGCTATACATTACTCCTGTCTTCATTCACGAATTTATTATTCCTAAACCGATTTTTATAATTCTTTATGACATAGAAAGCTATTTTAGTAATTCTATTAGGCATAGAATTAAAATTGTAACCGGAATCGGAAACGAGCGAGAACGGGATCGAGATTGACATCGATTGATACAAAAGAAGAAGGAATTAATTCAATAATCAATACGAAAATGTTATTTATTTCGATTGAAAACTATGAAAAATGTTGAAAACCAATATGTTTATTCGAGATACTCGTTGGTTATGTCAATCTTGTCATACAAGTGACAGAATATTGTAAAAACTTGAACAAATAAAATACGCATAACTTATTCAATATAAATAAATATATGTTAATCGTTATCTGTCGTTATTCCTCTGAATTTTATAACTTTATTACTTACATTCTAAATGTACATGAAAGGAACTTCGAGGTCATTAACAATACATACAGAATTTATATCAATCCGAAATTCGAACAAACTTCTTCAACTTGTACACAAAGAGACACGCTTTCACTCAAATTTTATCGTGTTTTGTACTTGTTTATCCAACTTTGAAATTTCAGCTACGGCCTCAATGCTCCTCTCATTCCAAGAATAATATATCCTATTAGAATACGTCTTCTGTAACTTTCCGAAATTCGTGTTGCAAAAGAGAGAATGTCAAAATAAGTTATGCGCGACTTTAGAACTTTACGTCGAGTTATGACGACCGACGCCGAATCTTATCAATCTCTTGAGATGTAGCGACTACTCTATTACATCTACTATCAAAATAGTTTTAAGTCGTAGAAGTTGATTACGGAAGCTTTTGCGTTGTATAAAAAGCAATATAAAATGTTACTCTTTTTATACAAGTGTTCAAGCGAGAAATACATATCTATGAAATTCTATTTCATCTAGTGAATTCGTTTTTAATTACGCTGTGCTTTTTAACTGTCTGTTCTCTAAAATTATATCGAAGCAGTCGTATCTCGTTAGTTTCCGGGGTTTGTGATTTCCGGGAATCACACTGTTGCCGTTTTTAACGGAGATCCTTCATTAGTCGCTTATTATATTGTGTGAGGTGTTCATTTGCGCAAATCCACAATTAGACGTTTGCCTAAAAAATGTTGTTAACATGCTGCATGCAACCCACCGCTGATCCTCGAATCTGGTCCTCCAATACGAGTGTCCATCCAAAGAACTGAATACTGTTCGAGAGGATTGACAGATATCGAATATCTAAGCAAGCGTTAATAGTTTATTTATCTTAGTCCGCTAAGTATATCATCCATGAAATGATATATCACTAAATTAAAACAACAATTGAAATGTCAGATGTATGTCAGAAATGTGTTACACATTACAATAATAAAAAAACCTTAATTACGCCTTAAATTTTTCGTGTTCTTCGTGTAATAATGTATTGTGCATTATACTTATATATTTTTTATTTTCTTCTCCCATTGTTAAAAGTAGAACGTTACAAGACTAGTATTCGATTAGTAATACTTCTGATATCTGTTTTGTTAATTTCACTTATAGTCCGAAATAGGGATAAGGTTAAGAAAATTTTGAATTATTACTATTATGTACTACTAACTGGCCCAGCAGACGTTGTTCTGCACTTTAGTGTAGGTGACTTGACCGTATAGCTAATGCCCACAGCTGCACCAGCATGGATGTGGAAACTCTTTTTCTTCTTTTCTATCGATCGATATCAATTTCAATCCCGGCTTCGCTTTAGACTCCGATCCCAGTTACACTTGATTCTGATCCTGTCCCCACATTCGTTTTTGACCCTTGTCCCGTTCTCAATTTTGGTTCTAGTGTCGTTTTCAATTATGATCCTGGTGCCGTTCGCGATTCTGCCCTCCGACCCACTTTCAATTCCGATATCAGCTACAAATCTCAGTTCGAATTAAAACAAAGCCGGAGTTATTATGAAAATAAAATATAGCTAATATTACTTGAGGGATGTTCAGATTTCTATGAATAAATAAAGTTTTAGAGTCGATTTAGAAGTTCGGTTCAATAATATAAATACATGATCGAAACTGGGGACAAACATTTGTAGCACAACAAATAAAACATGAAACATAACGTTTAGAATTTAAATTTATATCCGGTTATTACATTCATTTTCGGCCCATCTTTTGGAAATGACGCTGTGTTCATCGTGATCCTTTTTCTTTTGCTTCAATTCCAAGAAATTACCCCATTTCAAAAGGTTTATTTTTCATGCAAGAACGTTAAAAATATAGCTATAAAAAGCACCTATATGTAGTCCAGTAAGCTCTTCTATGTCCCAGTTAAAGTCGCATCGTGATCTGTTCAGCCATTCCGAAGATAACCCGGACAATTAAACGGACAGATAGATACAAAGGACCGTCTCGATTTAATCCTGATTCCGTTTTTGCTCCTGATCTCGATTGCAATTACACTTTTGCTTAAGTCCTAATAGATTATGTCATTTCTAAGGGTTTATTTTCAAAAAAGAAGCTTAAAGAATAACGCAATAAATAGTATTCTAAATGTAGCCCAGTGAGCTTCTCTACCTTCAAGTGAAAGTCGCATTTTGATCTATTCAACCGTTCCAAAGATACCCCGGATAAACAGATAGACATACAGATAGAGAGGGTTATTTTCTTTCATTTAAAACCTTGCTCTGATAATAATGAACACAAAAAAAAGAATTATCCAAATAGGTGCAGTCATTCGGAAGTGATGCGCGACATACATTTTGGTGATCCATTTATATATATGTATATTATTAAATAGTATGGAATTAAACAGGACCACAATAGTTCATGGAATAGGCTTACTGGGAAAACCACGTTAAAAGAATTGGCGCCAAGTACTATAATGCCTCATAGGTGGGGTGGAAACGTGTGCACATCATGAAGAACACAATTTTTTGTAACTTTTGGAATGGAAATATCTCAGAAACGGTAACTCTTAGAAGAAAAAGTGCCAAAATAATTATTATAAAATGGCGAGGCGAGTCATTCCTTTATCTCTAATATCTATCGATCTCGTAAATTTCAATCCCGGTTTCGCTCTGATCTTCGATTATAATCCCGGTATGTTCCTGATTCCAATTTCATTCACGCTCTTTATTTTAAATTCGGTCTCGCTTTCGATTTCACTGTGTATCCCGCTTCCTATCTTAATTCCGCTATCGTTCACGACTGCGATATAAACGAAGGCAGAAATACTACTATCAAAATAATATATAAGCTAAATTACTCAAGTATTGTAGGAGTAGGTTAGTTTACATTTTATATTAGTAATAGTATTTTAGACTTAGTTATGCTTTATACAATTATCTAAAGGTATTTTGGTTTATATTGGTTTATTTGTATAAAAGCGCGATTGAAGCTAGACGTAAAAGCTTCTAACTTTTTTTACTCAGATAATTTGGAGATAGCGTAGCTTTCTATTAGTGAATAATGTTTTTTTTAGAATCGGTTTAGTAGTTGCCAATACGTACAACATTTTTTCAAATTTTCATCGTAATCGGACGAGTGGTATAGAAACACATTTATATCGGTTCTTGTATATGTTTCATTGAAATTAATGTTTCATTCGCTTCTTTTTTTGTACGTTTGTCTTATGACAAACATACAAGGAAACATTCATTCAAGTATAGTTTATACTGCTGTACAAAGATAGCCTCCCACGATCTTTTTTATCACATTAAAGGGCTTTGAACTTAATCCCAATCCGTGGACCGAGTGAGAATTGGAGGCTGCAGGTGGGGTTCAGTTAAAAACTCACCAGTGAATTTGCCAGTGTTGGAACTCGTTACCTTATTATTGGAAAGCATCGTGGGGACCACTCGGCCACTGTTGCTTTGTTCGAATTGATTTATGTCAAACTGAAATTCTTGGTAAATAAATAATGTAAATCACGCATCTTATAGAATCATAGATATATTTTGTTGTCACTTTTATTAATTTTATTTATTTTACATTCGTGAGTACATCCTCCTTTTCATTTTACTATTACTAGAGTAAAGCGTACAAGTAATTGCTTTAGTGAGCTTTAAACATAAGCCAAATGAGAAAAAAATCCTTACAAATACATATACTGGAGAGAGTAATAGGCCATTCATAAAATAAAAATGTAAAAGTTTGTTTGTATGGATGTTCGTCATACGTTGATGACCGGATGAATTATATTACACAACAAGATTATCTTTTATGTAAAAAATGTACAAAAACTATTTAAATGGTGATTTGTTATTACTAAAACTCCTAAATTTTTACCAAGAGGTATAAAACTCGGCATGAAGACCGCTATCGGTATAGTAAAACCGGGATATGATCTGACAATGAAACCAGAATTGACGTCGACGACAAGACTGTGATCTGAAGCAGAACTAACAGCGAGAACGTGTAACATCAAAAATGAAGGGATTCATTCTATGCATACGCGAGTGAACCCACGGGCATATTTGGATCATAAAAAAACAATTGCAGCGGAATATTAGCTTACACCCAGCGAAGCGGACGAGTAACGGCTATATATATATATATATATATAATGAAAATGCTCTTCTTTGTCACGCAATCATGTAAAAATTACTGAACGTATCTGTACCTATGCGGCTTTGACCGTTCGATGCGGAATCGTTTATAGATGGTTTTAGGATTCTTATAATATTATGTTTGTTTGGATGTCCGTTGCATTATAAATAGTAATTTGTCATCACTGATGTTAATGACTAAAAGGGAACCAAGATCGGTATCGAGGCTTATATTCGAACCGAAAGCGGTACCGGAACCGGACCCGGCAGCAGAACTAAAACTGCCATCGAGAACAGAACCGTGATCGCGATCATAATTGACAGCAAAATCGGCTGATATAGATCATGAAGGAATCCATTATATATCTACGGAGCAAAACCGCGAGTACATTTGAATAAAAAGAAATTGGTGAATTTAAATTTACGCCCAGCGTCGAAGAGGGACGACGACGACGACCGCTAGTTAAATTATATATGCATATCAGAAAAACGATATATTTATATAATATAGAAAGAAAACGTATTTAAATGGTGTGTTGAAAGTTTATTTGTAATAGATTCTGTTCATTTAATTGAATATGAGTTATTTAAATTAGTTAGTTATTGAACTTTCGGTTCAATTGGAAATAGCGCCCCGTATTACCTTGTGTGAACTCATCATACTTCGTTCAACCCTAAATAACAATTTCAAGAATCGTCCAAATACCTAGTTTAGAAATTCATTTTGTGTCTGTATGTAGAATTATTTTCAATATAGATATATTCAATCTTTGGACAATGATTAAACAGATGTCATATATTGCATTATCAACATAATAAAAAACATATTAGTACTTATGTCACTAGACAATTTTTTGTTAGAATAACAATATAGAACACTTTGTTATATGTTACAAAATATAGTTTTTCATATAACAAATATCAGATTTAAGGCTAAGAACTGGAAAAAGCGCGATCACTAATTTATAACACCGGGACAGACCTTATATTAATAACATTCTTATTACGGTAAATTGTACGTTATTTTGTTACATAATAATCAATTTTATGAATCATGTGCTGACACTCTATTCGTTGCTCGTCATTGAAATTATTCAAAAGCATAGTATTACAGTGAAACGGATTTGCCGTTCACTGTGGTAATTAAGACTGGCCGTATACGGCTAAGAACTACAAGATGATAACCATTCGAAGATATCTTACAGCAGTCAGTGCGGATGTTGATGATTTGAAACAGTAAAAACAGCATTCTCTGTTCCCTAACCTCAGACAATCCATAATCACTATCTGCGGAGATTTTGTCTCCATTCTCAGTAAGGAGTGGTGACAATTGAAAGCTACGCTCAGAATGGGTGCAATACTTTCAGTGGTTGAAAAGTTAGTTATAGAAATCGAAAGCAAACTAGATTTGGGATTGGAAAACCATGATCGGTATCATTATTGACAGATCGGTAGATGCAAAGGAATAAATATTCTTATACTTCTCTAAAAGTTGCTAATTAACAATTGTCTGCATATATGACTTAAAGTGGTTTTTTTAAAAAGACAGTAGTGTCAACGAAGGCGATGGAAAATGTTTGTGTAATTTTCATTGCAAACGAAATGTGCGCATAGCGCGCATTTATCAAGAAGTAAATGTCCTTGTTAGGGTGTACTCTGTGATACAAATATGCATAGAAATCAGTTTTTCATACCAGAGCTACGATAATTCTCCTATACGAATTCAAAATCACAATTTCATAAGAATTATATTATCAACGGACTGTAAGTATTCAGTGTTGACCGACGAATACTACATACATTGGTCACTGGCCGTATCTAATTCTATTAGACGAGTAAGCAAAAATCCATTGATGAGAAAATCTTATTTGGATTAATAAGATACAGATAGAAGAT
Organism: Eumeta japonica; assembly: GCA_005406025.1. Taxonomy (NCBI): domain Eukaryota; kingdom Metazoa; phylum Arthropoda; class Insecta; order Lepidoptera; family Psychidae; genus Eumeta; species Eumeta japonica. The sequence goes on from BGZK01000415.1 coordinate 369,951, forward strand.
GTAGTGTAGAAATTCTAATTTTCGTTTTGCCTTATTGTTTACTATTAAGTTACAATAGTGATTCCAACACTATCACATTCGCTTTCTGTCTTTTTGACCTCTCTCGCCTTTCAACTCTCCCCGCTAATCCTCATCTCCTTTCTCTGCCTTTCGTTTTCTAAATAAAATTTCATCAACATCCTTTGTACTGTTATCGTCTTATAAAAGACAATAGGACAAAGCGACATCCAGACAAATAAATATTCTGGCAATTGGTACACTTATAACAAATCATTACCTGATTTAGCCACTAATGAGCTATAAAAAGATATAGAGACAAACAAAAAGCACACCGTTTTCTTCCTTAAGGCATAAATTATTATCATTTGCAATTACATTAAAGCTGATCGTGCCGCTTAGCCGTAAAAACATAACAAACAGATAACAGTAACATTCACGTTTACATCATTAGTATCGAAATATCGTATTATTATTTTTTCCTCAAAGAAATAGTTGTTGTACTACATACATTTACGCGATGTCAGTGACATCTAGTGGTACGTGCAGTATTAGCTGAGGGTTATTTTAAGGACAGTTATCGGCAGTGCATCGGTTATCGGTTAGCGGCAGAGAGCTTACGCGCCGGCCGCCCGCCCATGTTTATAGCGCGATCGTGACCCGCCTCCGGGGCGGGCGAGAAGCTTTAAGCGCAGACGAGAGAGGAAACTCATCACGTCACAAAATGTTTAACAATCGCACATGTATTTTGTTAATATGCGAGTGGAGTAAAGAATACATAACTACTTGTTGTCGCAAGGGATAAGAGAAAGTTTTATTGTTTCAAATTGTTCTGTTCCTAGATCGATTATTTTAAACTCGTTTTTCTGCTTAGTGACTCTTTTATTTCGCTTTTATATCACGGAGAGAATATTGCTATGATACATAATTACAATCTACTTATTATCTTTTTCTATATCAAAGTACGAAAGGTGTTAAATATTGATCTATCTCTCTCTATATCTCTAATCATCTTTCTTTGTACACGTTTGAAATTTCTTCGTTTAAAAATTCAATTTTCACATGGCACTCAACTAAGGGTCATGTAGTTTTTATACCTTTCAAAATTGCATCAAAATTACTATTGATACAAATATTTACTGAAATTTTTTAAACAATATCTATTTATTTAGTTTTGTACTGTTGGATAAATGGTCAATATTGTTATATTTGAGGATAAACTGGCGAATACTGACCACAGAGGCTTGACATATGAGTTTAATTCAAGTCAAACCAAATCATTCAATGCATGCCTCCGAGAGCACGATAGACCGTCGGTCATGGTTCCTGTCACTTTTTATGCAAAAGTAGTGAGGATCCTCCAGTCCGCACTAGCCCAGCAAAAAGAGCTCAAAATCAAAGTCTATCCGGTCTGAAATAAAATGTTTTTGTTTGAGGGTTTGCTTTAGTAGCGGGGTGAAAATAAATTGGCAGATGAATACTAACAGCTTATAATTTGTAAGTATACGTTCGCTTATAGGTAAAAACCAAAAAAATATTGAATTTAATCGTTACAGTAAATAACCATAATCTTTATTCATTGTAACGAATTATATATTGTGGAATGTTGGCCTTTGGGTTATAGTTGTTATACAATTTTATAATTTGTTATTTTCTTTATTACTCTTTTTGTATTGCGTAAAGGACATGTATATATAAATTACAATAACATATTATGTAACAATCCTATTGGGATGTCGAATATTGGGATTAGATAAAAGGAAACACATAGAAAAGGAAAAAGCTCAAAAATTCAAAAATACAGTCACAATAAATCGCTACGGAAACAGTTGGACGCTTATTATTGATCGGATTTGACTTGTAAAGGTATTGATGGCAGAAATAAAACTCTCTTTGTCCGCGCCCGCAATTCGCTATTTATTCTCCCGACTGGCCGTTCAGAATGTTCTTGAAATATAAATAAATCCATGAATTCTCTTAAGCAAATAAGTCATAAACGTGTCACGTCTGACATAAACAAATAAGATTAAATGACTCTACGAATTCACCCCAAAAAATAAATCCATTTAAATTATAATGTAAAAGCATATCAAAATCACCAACAGAGACGAAAACGGCGCACGTGGGAGGGTTTGTTTACGGTTAGAGAATTCTATTCTCGGATAATTTTATAAGAGAATTATTTTATAGTTTTATTTTTAACTTCCAAAGCACAGTTCGTAACGATATATTAAGCTGTTATAAAATCTAACTATCTTCTTTCTCTCTATAATTTTCTTAAATTATTCTTTCTATACAGATTCGAAAATTTCCCTATGTTCTAATTTAAATAATGCAAGTCGTCTAGCCCATAACTATGGAGGCTATTTTACTACAAAAACAGGGTATGTTTATCAAGTACTATTTTGATTTTTTTTCGTATAAATGATGTCAATGTGCACAAAGATAAAGTTTGCATAATTTTCTTTTCACCGGCTTTTTTTCAGGTTTGTTTAGGCTTTGCTCTTCCAATTAAATTTCTTTGCATTATTCTGTCTCCATAACTTCCAGGCGTTGATTTGTCTTCTCAGGTTTTACTTCATGTCTTAGTGGTTTTAGGTCTTTTTTTACTGAATTCCCTATTTTATATTAAAAGTTTAAAAAAAGGAAACGAAATAGACGAAAAATTAAAAAAAATAACTTTTACCCGTCACGGGACGCTCGTAAGATGTGAATATGTAGTAGAAGTAGAAGAAGTAAATATGTAGTAAAACAATAAAAAAGAATAGTTTGTTCATAAAATCGATATGTTTTCTTTATTATTTTAAATAAAATAACAGTAAGAGGATATTTATATTTATAAATAGAAAATATATTTCGATTTAATAATGTATCACTGATTCGAATTCTTTTAGGAATTCTGTCAATCGATTAGTAATAAAAAAAAATTCAAGTCAGTTTTATAAGTGTTAATAATAATAAACGTCACAGTAAATAAAACAATAATAATAAACTCTTCTGAAATATTTTAAATTATTTGTCAAATATATCAATCAAATCAAATCAATTAAATAAGTAATAATGTCTAACATGAAAAAATGTAAAATTTAAGGAATAAAATAAACATTTGTTGAAAAATGTAATTAATATAGTTATAAAAAACTACATAAACATTTATTAGCAAAAGGAATTGAATGTATATTTTCAATTCCTTTTTGCTTGTCTCTCCTGTATAGCTTATTTATGTGTTAATTTATATCTATATCGCTCGTATAACGTTACGCTTCGCGATCACGCATCAGCCACTCAAACTCCCCACTCTGACGCGCGTACATATGTTTCACGTCAAAAAATCAATTAAATGTGCCGTCACTCCTTGAATGTTTAACATTCTAGATAAATTACTCAAACTTGAACAATAGATTTATTACGCATGCGTTATAGAGCGGCCGAATAGCGTGCATCGCCTCAGAACTATTATAAGCGCTGGCCCCAAGCCGCAGAGGGCGTTCGGCCGCACAAAGGATGTTTATAGTGGACGCGTGACCGTCTTGGGGTCACTAACGGGGACATATATTAGGGCCGGGTCGCGTAATGTGCATAGTGGATACGTATTACTGCTGAAATGAAGTTTTTATGGGGGCGACCGTTTAATTCCTTTTCCTGAATGTGAAACGAATTGTATTGTTGAGTTATTGTTGTTGGTTTATCAAACTTTATGGTCTGTTGTAATTTGAATACATTCGGTTTGTGTGAGATTAGATTAAACTAAATGGAGAGAAAATGTGGTGGTCAATCAGTTGTTCGACGATAGGGTCAATGGTGAACGGTGATGGGCATTTATTTGATAACGACACGTAGGCTTGTGTTTATCGTTTATTTGTTTTTTTTTTGTATTATCACAATAGTGGTCGACTCAGTGCAGATTTAAACAAATGTAGTTCTGAACCAAGGCATTTTATTTGTGATACAGATCAATTACACGTGTTTAAAAATCGCAAAAAAAATATTTAAATGATAAACCGACCATCTGCCATTGATAAATTGGTTATAATTGGTTTAATTACAATATTATATAATAAAAATAGCGTTTTATATTTTTAAGTATGTTTATGTTGAGGGTAATAGATTAATCATTTTAGTATTAAATAATATATTAATCAAAGGTTTCAAAACGTAAATAATAATCAACATTATAATAAATATAATAGACGCGTTTATATACAAAATTGATGTTTGTAGTTATTTGTAACTTAGGATTTCTATTTTAATTAGTTACTTAAGAAAAGCTTTGTCTGATCAGCAGACGTTAAAAAGAACGAAACGCATAAAATATGTTTTTGTTTTTCTACAAGAGCAAAACAAATTATTGAGAAAATATATTTATTATCAAAAGAGAAAATTTATATTGTGTCATGAATAACAAAACAATTTATGCTTAACTTTTATATGTCTCATAAATAAACTATTAAAATGATTTTTTTGAATATCGCCATAATAAAACTAAATATTTGTTAGCGCCGGACTAATTTATTTTAGTGAGAACTATTACGAGGGCTGCTATTTATGTATCCGGAAATGGCCATATACAGAACAATATTTAAGAAGTAATATAACAAATTTAAAATGGAATTTCTTGGCTGTAGAATATAGTTTGTTTCAAGTAGCTGTCAATTGTTTTACCATTATGGCGTTATTTTGAAAATTTCGTGTCTTTATCATCATGGATTTAACTCGTAAAAATTTTCGTGCGATGATTAATTGCAATTTTCGGTGTGAGCTAACTCAAAACACTGCATCGATCAAATAACTTCGACTTTTGGGGAAGAAGCATCATCGAAAACCACTGTATTAGTGAGTTTAATCGTGGGCAGTCTATGCTCACGGACGAATTTAAAGAAGGTCGACCTAAATCGGTCGTTGTACCAAAAAATATCGATGCCATGCGGGAACTAATAATGTAAGATCGTCATGTTACACATCACGAGATAAAGGCGTTCCTGGTCATAAGTATGACGAGTATACATAAGATATTACATAAAAATTTGAATACAAAAAAAATTGTCGACGTTGGATTCTGCAAAACTTGAGCATTGATCAAAAACAGACTCGTATTGATTGGTGCAATAAAGGGATAAAAAATACGATCGTGTAGCATCAAAAGCTGTTTACAATACCCACATAGGTGATAAACCTTGGTTCTATGCGTATGACCCGAAACTAAACAACAGTCAACGGTGTGGTTGTTCTAAGATGAGCCGAACCCAACAAGTAATTCTTGCTAAAGCAAATGTTGGCATGTTTTTATGGTATAAATGGACATCTGATTAAAGTGCCACTAGAGAATTATAAAGCGGTTAATTCGGAGTAGTACACGGCCATTTGTTTGCCAGAAATCTTTGAAGAAATAAAAAAGAACAACCGACAATGCAGAATTATTCTTCGTCAAGACAATGCTAGCTGTTACACGTCGGCCGAAACAACTCGGTTTTTGTAAGGTCAAAAGAACTAATTGACGGGTCATCCGTCGTGCAGCCCCGGTTTGACACACAAAGATTTCTATTTATTCTCAAGTGCGAAGAATAAATTACGTGGATAATGTTATTCGAGTCGCGAAGAGGCCGCTGATGCGTTCAAAATGCGCGTTTTGGAGATACCTCAATCAGAATGGAAAAAGTGCTATAAAAATTGTTTTCAGTGTATGCAAAAATACATCGATCATCATGACGAATATTTTGCAAAGCAATAAGACCATATTAAACGATAGATGTTTGTTTCTTTAATTAACCCGGACACATAAATAGCAGTAAATAGCAATAAACCGATTTTGATGAATTTGGCAACGATCGACGATGTTTTTTAAGGTAAATAAATGAATAGTATTTGGGATCTACTGGTAGAGCAAATTACAAAATATTGTAAGAAACACTTTTTAATAAAAAAATCTCTGACCGTATCTTTTGAACATTTCAATAGATTTTTATGCAATTTACGGTAATCAATACAACTGTAGAGGGAAACGAGCTGACTGGATTTTGGTATCGATCGGTAGGCTAATTTAAAATTTATTTAAAAAATATATTTTTCAGAATACTTTATCGTTGAGATTTCTCAACATCTACCGCGCAAAATCAGTTCGAAGTTTCAGTAAGTCTAAGTTGAGTGTCGTCCTTTCAAATGTTGTCAACTGCGTTTCAATTGGTTAATTCTTTTACAAATTATGACAGGTTTGTACACACACACGCCCATGCACACGAACATGCATACGCTCACGCACACTTTAACGTACACGCGTACGCGGACGCACACACACATACATACAGTCCAACAGCCATAGACAAACAGAAAATGGTCGAAATAAGACCCTAAAACATCAACATCTGGTGGAAAAACCATCGTAAGGCGAATTCATTACAAAATACAATTTTTTTTTTATTAAAAAAATGTGTTTTATTATCAGTTTTAGATTTACACTTAGGTAGACTATTGTTATTAAGGCTGTTTAACAGGTCACTTGTTGCTTCTTAAGCTAATATTCTATGAATCATATTGTTTTCCCTAAAATGTTATTATTCAGCTTTTGGACCTCAAATACTTCTTGTATTGTTATTGTAATTCTGCTACTGTAACGAAATATAAACCTAAGAGTGTGTAACTTGTGTCCATTTAAGAAGTACAACAGCAATATAATTAGGTACACTATTTTTATACTGTTTATTTGTATACATTATAATATCAATGTGTATACTTAGTTAGCTATAGTACCAACATTTCTGCTACTTGAACAGAAATGGGTAAAACTAGAAGTAAGAATAGTGGTATTACAAAAGGTGAAGTAAATGTGTGGAAGCATAAAAGGAATAGTTTGAAGACTTATTTGAAAGAATTGAAACAGACCGACAGATACTCTGGGGAAATTAATATAACTGAGGATAACAAATACGAAATAACAATGAAGGAGATTATGAAAAACTTAAAAATTACAAAATAAGCAGAATACAAATTACGTATGATTAAATATCATCCGAGATTTTTGGGTAAAGTCGAGGAAATCGAGAGAAATCAGTGCGTTTACATTCCTTACCTAGTCTCACTAAGTACCAGATAATACGTGTAAAACTGTGCTTGTGCCACTGTATAAGTAGGAAGGGTCATAGCAGGACTGAAATAGTTACATCTCGATCAGTCTAATCAGTATTGTAGGAAAAGTATGTGCTGAAATACCGAAAGAAGTGATGTGTGCGACTGAAGTTAAAATGTGCGAGAAGTGTTTATAAAGAGAATATCGTATATTTATTGGAACTTATTCTTGCGGAGCATAGAAGCAAAGTCTTCGCTTAAATACCAAAAAAATTTATACCTATCCATGAATTTGTCTATGATCGAGTGGTGAGGAATGAATTATACTCGACATGGGCTATGAATAGAATAAGTGTTATTGAGTGGATAAATTGAGTGCTGAAATATCTTTATGAAGATTTGAGTGCTTGTTTAAGAATACCTAAACGGGAGCTTATTGAATGGCTTACCATCAAAAATTGTATATAATAGAAACTTATAATATGTCCATGGCTGTTTGATATATTCATAGTTGATTGATGATGGATTTGAAAGAAAATATGTGTTGACTAAGAATGAATGAATTTCCCATCAAATAGCTACTCTATACCTATGGTAAATTAATACTCACCGTATCGACTAATAAGTTTCATAAATTGTTGTTAATGTAAATGGAAGTAAATGTAAGTAAGATAAAAATTAAGGTTCACGAAAAAAAGAAATTTATGATAAAGTTTATTATTTCGATATGTGAAAAAAAAAACGAACATGTAAAAGAGTTTGTATAACTGAGTATAAGGTTTATAAAAGGGAGAAAGTATTAAAATGATATTAAAAAGAGAGTTAGCGTTAGAAACTTAGTGAAAAATTGTCCTTGCGCTTTTTGTGGGCAGACGAAGGATAGCCCCAGAGGCTCAACTCGCTTTATAATTGGAAGTGTTGTTGTTAGTTATTACGTACGGTAGTGTAAGTTGGTCATTGCAGAAGAAGAATTAGAACAGGATAAAAGCAGTAGACATGAAGACATTGAGAAGATAAATAGTATAAAACTAAGGGACAATATTGAAATTAGTACTTTGAAAGAATTTTGTGTAGAGGAAGAGGATGTAGTGACTAATATCGGGATAGAAATGCTTATACGCTATAAAAATCTAGAAAGAGTTGATGAAGCAAAATGAATAAACGAACAATATAAAGCGAGAATGAATGTGAATATGTGAATAAATATGAAGGAAGGCCAAGACAAGAGAAAGTCAAAAGTACCCACAACCAAATAATGTGTGCGAAGAGAGATTACTAAGAATGGATAAAGCAAGAAATATCTGTCATGAACTAATAAATTGAAGGATGAGGGCTATGTCTTCCTCTGCGGAAAGAGGTGTGAGGTTACATATATCTTTATATAACGTTTTATGTCAAATCTACTACAAAAACAGAATTTTAAATTTGCTTATTTAAATTTTGTTTGCCAACGTTTACGTAAAATTCATAATTTCAATGACAACTTTGATATCATTTCCATTTATTTAATTTCATTTCAGTATCTACAACAATTTTATTTTGGCATCCTAGTTATAATCTCGTACATATTTATGTATTTACATCTATTGTAAGATATAACAAGAGATGCGATAGACCAGATAAATAGACATAGAAATTATCTCACAAGTGCTATCTCTAACCGCTTCGGAATCGGTTGGGCATTAAAGAGATATCGTTTGAAAATTAAGTTCCAATTAAAGATATAAAACATTCCCCTAAGCAGTCGCCCGAAATCCCCCTCGCGGTGAGGTGCCGCGCCGCGCGCCGAACGCCGTCGAGCGTAACAGAAAGAAAACAAAGCATAAAGATTCCTGAGAACAAAGCCCTCTTAATCAAAGCTACTTATTATAAATTTTGAAACGCACAAAGGGCGCTCGTAGGTAGCCGATACCGAAATCAATTTTATAAAAGCGGCCTGTTTGCTTCATCCATTACATTAATTGGTTTTAAAATGAAGTGCCCGCGCGTAGCTAGGGGGAGGGAATTTTTATGAAGTGCCTACCTACAATTACGCGAAGCTTTGGACCTTCCAAAATTGATCTTGTTAATTTTCTATACTAAGTTTTGATGTACGGGCTCGGATTGAAATTCAAATTAAAAATTTCTGAGCCGAAAGCACTTAAATTGAATTATTCTAAGAGAAAGCGCTCGCTTTCATTTTTAGACATTTCACCAGTTTCATACGATTTAATTTTAGATATATACTATGTTGGTTATGATGGTTGATGTGAATAAACTTACTGATGGACGCTTAGAATTGAAATTCTTTCATTAAATATTTGTGCTCGATATTTATCTTGTATATACAAATTTAGCCTTCGTATGTTCGTGGTCACAAATCTCAAAAAGTAGTCGGTTGATCAACTTGAAATTTTAACAAAACGTGCAGGTTTATTTATTAGCATTTATCTGCAACTTTGTCCATATATTTAAACTATTGAATCAAAGGATTGTACAGTGTCTAAAAAATATCTCACTTATAGCAAGCACTATTATTGACTAATATAGTGTGTATTTTGATACTAGTCATTTGCTCCAGCTTCGTCTAAATTAAAACCGTAATGGATAGCGGTATTAAAATTGAAAGCGAAATGGAAGCGAAATCGAGAACTAGGACAAAAATTGAGAATGGCACCGAGGTCGAAATAAAATCGAGTGTGAAACTGGAATCAGAAACAAGCATCACCGGGAATGAAATCAGGAACAGTATCTAGATCAAAACTGAAAGCGAAAACATATTTGGAACTAAGATAGAAAGAAAGGTCAATCAATATAAAAAATGAAGAATTCCTACGTCCTACGATCACGCGGGCGAAGCCGCAAACAGAAAGTTATTGCGAATAAAATTGAACATAATAAATGACATGGATAAGGATAATATGTGTATAAGTTATAAAAAATTTTATTCCATATCAAAATTAATAAAATTCTGTTAGGTAAAATTAATTAATTATTATTGAATAACTTATTAATGATTTGTAAGTGTACTGTCCCATTGGGTTCAGTACCTCTTTTTATTAGTACGTCGTGTTGAACATTCTTACGTTACCTTCTTCATAGAAATTTTGTTTGTAAAAAATGGGTATAATGTCATCTAGGTGTACTAAACAATTTTTCTGGTTAGTTTTACAAATAACTATCATGTTAATCGTTCAAAGGTAGTCAATGTTTATGAATGACATAACGTTGAAAAGCTAAAGGACACTTTCTGTAAAGAATATTGGAGTTTTCTTTACTTTAGTGTAAATATGGACCCACCGACAGTGACTCTTTAGATTCAGTTCCTTATGGAATGAACTGAGCGTGAACTAAAAGTGACCTCTGTATGGGTAGAGTGCCCAATGTGATGATGATTGGGCAATCTACACACACAGTTTTTTTTCACAATCACTGAGGTTGCGAAGGACAGTGTAGAGGATTGTCGTTCCATCTTTCTTGTTTGATGTTACTTGCTTCATTGTTGATGGGAGAAGTCCACTTTATTGAAGTAGTTGCGGCCACTAGTCGCCACCACTAACTTTCCATTTCCTGTCCACTGAGCTGCAGGAAGGATACACCACGGCGGGATAACGTGGTGTTAATAATTTTTTCAATAAATAAAAATATTATAATTTTTTCATGTTCCACTTTTGACATCTCAGAGACATTTCAGGCTCCAAAAGTTAAACTCTATGTAACAGAGATTGAGTCACAATTTGGGCAACCGTTGATCTTGAAGACTAGCCCTAAAACTGTTGTGAGCAATTGTTGTTTTGAGCAATAATATTTTTTTTGGAACGAAGTTCCTTTTTGAGCTCAAAAAGTACGAAAACATCACTTTTTTAAGTTAAAAATGTTTAGAATGTTTTCTTTCAAAACTGTTAAACAGTGTTACGATAATGATTTCGTTAAAGATATTTTTTGATTTTAAGAACCGATTGCAACAAAACGTATGGAATTCGTTGCAATATTTTGAGCTCAAATAGTATTTATATTCTGGAAATCGATCTATAAAAGTTATTTTGCAAAAGATTTTTTGAACTTTTCGATAACAATAACTGTTGTTTAATTTAATCGATATCAGAGTCTTGCAAAGAACAATGTGAGTTTTTAAGCGTAGAAATGGATTTTATTTAAAAACCGACCTCTGCAAGAAACTATTATGAAAATTTTTTTAATCACGATCCATCAAAGAAATTAAATGATTTTAAATCGATGAAGTTCACAGACTTGAACGCGGGTTAGGTTTATTTATCGTCTAAATAATTAGAAATTAACTAAAGAAATAAGAAATAGTGTATTTATTACTTTGAGACGTCTCAAAATCTATGAAACAGATTTATGTCAAATTCGTAATAAATATAAGTTCAGTCAAGTCTTTTAAAATGCTACAATCTTGACTCCAATAGGCTCATTCGTTTAGAAGGTATACATTTATATAAAAACATGAACACACATACACTCGCATAAGTTTATCCAAAAATACGGACGTCCCTCCAAAAATGGTAAACTTTCTCAGGGGGATGAAAAGAAGTAAACACAAAATAAAGAGTATTGAGTTATTCACATAAAAATCCAGTACGAAACTGCTAGAACACTGTGTGTTTTATTTGTTAAACCATGTCTAAATTTCCTATATTTATAGAAGCATATACTACACGGACAACCGAGTTTTGCTTGGAGTCTTCTCGAAATTTGATAACTTCCCTCACAAAAAGTTACTTATTTTCATGTTCATCTGCTATTTTTTTTATATATAGTGTCATTTATAGTCTATGTATTAAAATTGCATTAGTTCTTGAGAAACAATCGCATAACGACAACGTACTTACTTTAAATTTCCACAAATGGGATTTTGTGTTCTAGTCTAATCACTATATAAGTTTAGAAGTTTTGTTTTCCCAATGGAGACAAACTACATAGATAAACTTGAAAGGTAAACTTTTACCAAAATAGAAATTTGATATAAAAACGCATCGGCAGAATCGGCCAAGCGTTGCCGATACGTACAGATTTTGGAGACAGTTATTGATTTTCACCGATATCGAAATCGAAAAATCGATACGCAATCGTTCGAGCAACGACACGGGTTTGACGTGAGACAAACTGCGGTTTTAAACTCATCACGTTTCCGATTTTATATCCATTTTCATCTCTTAAATCCTCCGTTATACACATTTGCTTGTGATGTTACACGATGATTCTGACCTAGGACGTTGGAAAGGACACAGAACGTCGGCGAGGTAAGATTTGTCTCGCTGACTAGACTGTTCTCTTTTGATGCGGGCGCGTACAGTAAACAAAGCCACCAATGGCAGTTTCGGTAACGGCCCAATCAGAGAAAAGTTCCATATTTTGTGAACAATATGCGCTAATATTTCTGATGTAAGCAAATACAATCCTATTCTGTCCTGTCCTGTGGAGTTTTGTCCAGTGCGGCTTACAATAAATTTAATATCTGGAACCGATTTATTTATTTTAAATATATTTGAATCATAATAGATATTTTACATTTAATTATTATTTTTTATCATTCTAAAATCCCACCTGATTGATTTACTTGGTAAAATATAAATTTAAAATAGAAATAAGTTTTCAAACGATAAATATTATAACTTTTATAGAGGTCATTTTCTGCTTCCAAAGGAAAGAGAAATTCGAACGAGAAAAGTTATTTCAAATTAAAAATTATTATTATCAATTTTTTTTAATTATTGTAAAATGTCAATGTAAATCATTATTAATACATACATACTGAATATTGCTTTTTTAGCAAAAAAACAAAAATGCACTATAAAAAAAAATGTAACATAGTTATTATAAAGGTGATAGAACTAGGTCATCTAAATAGATTTATTTTTCGTCACTAGCGGTAGAATAAAACACTAATATAACTTTTTTTCAATTACGTAAATCCACAATTTATGGTAATTAGTGCATAATTTTTTTTTTGTATACATATGACGTTTTTCAATAAATAGCATACCAAGATTTTCAGTTTGTACACATACACACAAAAGTCAGTACCGGCCGGCGATCGCTCGCTCGGCGTACACTCAACGGAGCGTTAATCGTCAACGACATCCGTCAGCTAGACTCGCGGGCAGAAAATACGTTACAACATCCATAAATCTCTCCAACAAATATAATTTGTGTGGAAACTTTGGGCAATTTGCTTAATCCACAGGGGTCCTATCCGGGGGTGCGGGGGAAGAGCGCGGCCGGGGAGGGGGCAGACAGCCTTTTACGAACTTCTGCCGGCTGACATTAGCGCGCTCACGACTATAGATTAAGGCGCGACTTTCGCCTACAACTTCGCCGCGGCTGCTCGTGTAAACATTATGTCATCTAATTATGTTACACGGTAATAAATTTTCGAGTGTCGCATTCACGTAACATCCCGGCCGGTCTTGGAATTGTAATGAAAATGTTGAGTTTATTGCGAGTCTGTACAAAACGCTATGAATTATTTAAAATCATCGACTAATTTACTCGTTCGTATGTTGTATTTAAACTGTGTGGTTAAGTTTCATGACGCGGTTGTCGTATTCGTTCGTGTTTATGGCATTATTCCATATTATGTCACGGGCCGATACCCAAATGTATGCATAGTCACACACAAATTAACAGGCACTAGGCGGTAAGGTGTACAATGCGTTAAAGATAGCTTCGCATGGTCAAATAAAGGCTTTTGGTACTGGTCTGTTCTGTAGTTAATGTTCAAACTACAGAGCAGAGCTAAGTACTTTAGCAAACGGTTGGTAATGGTTCTTGATTAAACTTTAAGAATTTTGCTATGACTCTTTTGAAAGTGCATCTATAGTTCCCAATTCGAATACAATAATAGTACAATAGAGTAAAATGGAATACAATAGTGAGCAATAGATAAGAAACTAAAATATAATATAATTTTTGTTTTCTAGTTTCCGATTCAACTCTTACGGTAACAAATCGGAGGTAAAACTCAGTATTATAAAAGATGTATTTCACATATTAGGTATAAAATCGTATTTCACCATTTCAGAACGTTTTAATGGGAAACCAGAAAAAATCGACGATCTACTATCTTGGTTTTAAAATTCGGTATGTTTTTAGGTATCTTATTACAGTGACTCATTTAGCAATAGCATCACTTGATTACCAGAAGTTACCGGCTTTTATTGTAACCACAATTTTTAATTTTAAGTTAAAAGGAACCACTTGCCATGTGCCTCGGCCCCACGTTAAATTGTTGGTCGTGGAAGTTGTCTTCGCATACAACGTTACAACGGTCGTTAGCCGACTCCAAACCACAGTACGCCAGCCTGGAAGGCTTTAAGATTCAAGTCGCTAAATCTAAAATTAAAAAAAATGTGGGAGGCTGTGCTTTAGGGTCATCTCAACCTAACAAAACAACAACACGAAAAATAGGTATAAAATATCTTTGTATTTGTATTATACAGTGTTTCCATTTTCCCGTGACTTTGATTGGTTTGATCGCGAACTCCATAGTCCGTTGGTTAAAAACTCTATCATTGAGTATATTGCGTCACATTTGGCGCTTATTCTTAGTAAGTATCTGAATGATGGCGTATTTCCTGACGCGATGAAAAGAAAAACACAAAGTTATACCTGTACTTAAACGTGGTAGTAAATAGAAGTTCCTTATGTTGGTATTATGGTGTAAGTCCTTTATATGAATATAAGCCCTTGCCTATATCCATATTACCGACATTTAGTAAAATCAGTTTGGTATTACATGGGGTGAATCATTACTGATGTTGAACGTCCTTTAGGAACCTGGCAGTATTATCGAAATGCGGTGGGATTTGATTACGTTATTCACAAAACTAATGATTAGGAAACTACGAAATAATAGGGTCACGAGCCTGGCACACCGGTCTTCTGAAGACTTATTTGAGTAATATGGTTCAGATGGCCGATGCTAATAGCACATGATCTTTGAATCGGTGGAATGGGATAATGTAGAGGTCGGTTATTGTTCAGTTTCTATTTTAGTTTGTAATTTAGCATTTCAAATATAAAAATTTAGGACGTACAAGAAAATTTTCAGGCGTGTTCTAGAGAAACAGCGATTTACGATGTTACGCGACTACATAAAGTCACAAATTAATTTAGTGGGCTCTGTGTGCGTATTTTCAATAAGGTTCCTAAAAATATACAAAATTTTCCCTGATCAATTGACGCTTATTTATTTAAAGATAGCCTCAAAAAATACCTATTTGCACTGTACTTGTTGAATAAGAACAGTAAAATTTTTTTTTTCAAGATTCTCTTTCATCACTTTGTGGGCGTGATTAATATGTACACTCACACCAAACAACAACTCTCTAATGCCACGAGCTAGCTCAGAAGCTAAGCCGCGGACAGACAAATAGACCGACGGACGGACGGACACGGCGAAACTATAAGGGTTCCTTGTTGACTATAGAACCCCAAAACCATAAAGAGCTTTCAAAGACATAAAATATATGTTTGAATGTTCATTGCAGTTATTAGTTTTGCAAAGTTTAAACTAAAATATTATCCCTACAGGAAAATAGCTGTTGGTTGTTCACCGAAAAGCGAAAACTTGACCACGAACACGAATGTCGCGATATTTTTAGACGAGCAGTAATTAATAATTAGTATACCTAAGTATAATATTTTAGTACCGTATGACTGGAAGCGCAAAATCAGACGTTAATTCTGAATTACACAAAATTTCGTTTAAATTGACATTACTGTTGTGCTTCTTTCTATGATCGTTACAATTAGTTACACTGACTAACCTGAAACCACACTCTTATATTATTTGCTTATCTGGTTCATAATATTTTTGTATTATGTTGTACCCGATTCTTGGTCGGTTTCCGAGAGCCTGGATATTGAATTAAACAACAACAGCGACATAACTGTGTTTATTCAATTTGTTCTCAAACATCTGCTAGAGCAATTTATAGAAATTCACTTAGATATTAAAAACTATCAATTTTTCAGTTTTAATTACTATAAAGGCGCACGTATAAACCTCGACACGGATCAACTATCTCATTACTTTTGTTTACGACTAACTTCCTACATTCGGAATTCATCCATCGAGTTATCGTTTACGCGACTCAACACGGAGGCTGTATGCCTCGCATCATGCGGCCTGATCAACCTGAGCTACGCTCTACTATATATATATGTATATATAACTCAGGTTGATTTCCTTTACGCCCTTTGATGAAGTCCAAGAATTTAAGTATTTAAATTAAAGAAGTCTCAAGCTCTGAACCGTTTATTGGTCGGTTCTTCAATATTCTCTCCTTACGAATTTCAATACAATCTCTTATCAAATTACTTATAACTATCAACTTTTCTATCACTATCGAAGCTCGTGCACTTGGGTATCAGCCCTCGTCCCCTTTCTGTGTTTAAGGGAACGCGTACCCTCATTTGCGAGACTAAGCACGAAGGTCGGATGCTTGACATGGCACCTACTCCTAGGTACACTACTGCAATATATATACATATATACTCCTACGTATATCTTTACTACTGTATAAATTATACTACTTTACCAATTATACTATATAAAATATATTATTGTTGTGAAATTATCTGATCAATATATGTTTTGTGACATACTTAATTTTATGATTTTTAAAATATCTGCCTGCCTGTCTATCTGTCTGTGTGTATGTCCTTTTATATCTTAAAAATGATTTGACCGAACGTGATGAAAATTGATGTACAGCGAAACGGAACCTTATATGGCCTACATGTATATCTACTGTTTGATTATACATGTGTGCTTTAGACGCGTGATCGTCTAGTCAATCAATTTAATAAAATTATTTAACGCGACAGAGTCTGGCTTTGAATCGGGAACGAACTAGATTTTATCGGATTGTCGCGAAACTCCACGGGCTGATGTTTCGTTTCGCGTGCTTTTCATGTTTTACTAAAAATAGAGATGATGGTTCTCTTCCCGCGCTTACAGCGTCAGGGTGTTTCCTCACTCGTTCGGTGTGTTGTACCGATGTACGTTAGCCGTAGCGAGACAGTTAGGAAATTAGAGCTACCGTAGTCTAGCTCTCTGTTCCGATTTGAGTTTGGAATCGACGCGGCACATTTTTGCGCAGCCATGTGAATAGCATTTATCGGAACTGTTGGCTCTCCAATCATAAAGATATCAATTATAAAGAATGAAAATATTCAAATTTTTTGAGTTTTCTAGAGTTTTAGTCACATCGAAAATATCTGTATATAATAAAGTCGTATACTCGATACTTTTTGAGCCAATACTCAGGATAAACGTTTTTAGCACTAGGTCTATCAGTGTAGAAACTCAGTATGAGACTATTTATTATACATTATAGTCAAATCAGACACTATCATCAAACTATCAGTTAGTATTAACTCAGGTCTCAAATGAGACAAATGATATCGAATAAAATATAAATTTCAATAATATCAGTCAACCTTAGGATCGAATTTCCTAATTGCGCTAGAGTACTCCGATTTGTTCATACACGTATTAGAATGATAATTAAATATTTATTTTCAAATAAATAAACTTCAAGTAAATTACACCTTAAAATCAAAATGCGATTGGCAAATAACACATTTCATACAATACACAGTGTTATAAAATAATACACAATAATATTGAATTAAAGAAAGGAAATAAAATAAATTAAGTGTGAGCAGTACAATATTATAGTTAAGAATTGAAAATATAACTGTCATTTTCGTATTGTGCAAGATTTCCTTTGTTTAAACCGTATTTATTTTAGCAAGAACTTTGCCTGATCTCCTTGCAGATGGAGCCCCCAACTGGGGAACCCTGTAACTCTCGACAAACAGTTCTGATGTGTATTATACCTGCTCATCTACCTCCGGTACTTTTAAATATGACATCACCGAGATAGATCAAATGCAAAAGGTGAAATTTAACATCTCGCTTAATAAACTTTATTTCAATATTGGGGACAATTCCCGGGAGCCAATGCTCATTCAGGCGAATGAACTGCCGGTCTGAGAGATAACTATTTATTAGGAATCTGTGCACGTGAAAGACAATAATTAAATATGATGTATGTAATAAAATAGTATTTCTCTTCTAACGGTCCCTGTTCGTGATGTTTTCCCAGGTTCGCAGAATGCTCCTTAACTTAGCAGCTCGTTCGTGTTGATTCACCCGCGGTCGCGCCGAGGTCAGCGTCGATCGCGGCCTTCGGACCCGACCTCGTCTCTCGTGGTTCAAAAGTCGCCTCCCCTTTCGCGTGTTCCAAAAATGAGTGTCCTAGGTACCCCGCGCCCGGCTCAGCGTCGTCGGCGTATCCTAACATCGCCCAGGCCGTATTGTTTTTCCTTAAATTGTTTTTGTAAGGACAAATGCAGCTTTTTCTTCTCTTTTTCTTTGCATAGAGACTTTGCGATTTGTAAGATTTATATAAAGACACATATACACAAAACTTAATTTAAACTTACAAAATAAATAAATAATTGATTATTTCAATTCACGTCATGAATTGAAATAATCAATTTTAATAGAATAACCGAATGAAATAAAATCAATGAATATCAATAAATCAAGCAAACAAATCAACCATTAAACCTAATATGTCAAATAAAGCGATAATTCATATTTCACCTAATTAATTATAAATATAACCATTACCAATTCATTTCTAATTATTTAAATCATCGATATTTCACCTAATCATCTAAATCAAAGAACACAAATATCACACTTAATTCAATTCATAAGGTCAATCATAATCATATCCAGTATTACAACTCATGATATTAACTATAAATTGTCCCTATATCAAGACGTGAACAAAACATGATAACAATACATGTAGTGAAATGTATATAAATTCATAATAAAATCTCAAATTGAACATTATTGGACAGCCAAATTAAGGCTAATTTCTTATACTATAACATAAGATGTACTGTGTATGTTCCCTTTATATTATTTAAGGAATAGTCAAGCGTGCCTTTAAACAACGACCCACGTCCATGACAATTTATGTGAACCGAAATTCGTCTTTCTTACAATAATTTTTTTTATTTTTTTTTTTTATATACTTATAGAGAGACGCATTAGTCTAACTAAAGACGTCTGAAAGAAAAGGCTGTTTTTTTTTTTATTTCCAACGGCACAAACTCATCAAAAGGAATGAATTACACTCCGTTTCTATGAATTCGTAAAATATTTTAGTATTTTCATTTGTAGACCTAAGAATCCGTTTCAACAATAAGAACAAGTGATTGCGCAAATGATAGGCTATTGTGTGTATGTTTTTCTGTTTGTCTATCTGTCTATTTGCTTGATCGATCTTGATGAAAATCGGTGAACAGTGAGAACATGATAGGTTTGTTTGTCGTTCATTGTATGTATATTCTTTTATAACTTGAAAACGGTTTGTGCGATTATCTCAAAAATTGGTGTATGGCTAGAAAACATGATTGCGCAAATGATAAGTCATATCTAATTTCCGTACACTGTATGCAAAGATAAAAAAAATAGTAATTACTTTTGTATTTATTTAGTAGCCGTATTCATTGTTTTTATATAGTTGCATGTTCACATGCACAAGTATGTGGTGCGTGTGCGTTTGCGTGAACGTAAGCGTGTGTGTATGTGTGTGGATAATAATTTTAATGTGGTTTTCTATGATTAATAGGGTACGTAAGTCCGGTATTTGATCTACTGTCGTTTGCTTTAAAACAAATGAATTTTGTGAATTTGTAAATTAAGACGTAGGGAATAATCTCTGGTACTACTGTTCCGATTCGGAAATTTTCTCATTAATGGGAAGTTACATTATTCTTGCATGCTACAGGATGTTTCTAATTCCGTTAAAGTTGTGTTTTCAGTATGAAATCGCAATACCAACAATTGGACTTACAAAAAAAAAAATAGAGTTTTGTTGATTTATCGGCATGCGTTGTCTAAACGCTGTGAAATAAGAAATTAAATTGTAAAGCGAATGTATTAGCGCTAAGTTTTAAAAAAGTCTGTGACACCATGTATGCCAATTAAATATTTCTGCCACACAGAGCCGGTTTTGTGTTGAGATTGAAAGGTATTTAAGTCAACTCTGCCAATCCAAACTGAACCAGCGTGGAATGTTTAAGGGCGATGTCCCTCAATTTGAAATAAAATGATTTTGGGAAGTTTACCTTAGGAGAGGGCTAAATAAAACTTGACACAACAATCAGTATTGAAATTTTAAGGATAAATAGTTTACCTTCTACAGCATATTAGTTGATGAAGTACTTTATTAAACAGTATAAAATGAAAAAAAAAATGAGTTTATGATTAGAGAACAGCGAGTTATCAAATCATTCATCATGAGTCTTCGAAACTATAAGACCGACCAAAATGAAACTTGATTTGGTAATAGGTTGTATATTGTAAGGAACCACTAAGAAAGAATTTTTGAAAATCGCTGTTTATCGGAGTAAAAGACGATTGAATTTTGTATGAAACTTTTTTATGGATCGAGGAACGATCTATGAAATTTTATATAAATATAATAACACTTGTTAAAGTGTTGAGATGCGTCTTTCAGAATTAGGTCAGGGGAGTAGCGTTGTAAAATATTTAAAAAAATGTATGTATTTTTTTCGTTCTTTGTGTGCCTAAACCATTCATCTAATGATAAATCTGGTGATAGGAATATTTCTGGAAAAGAAAACTAGCATATGTATCCGACGTTGTCTGCATATTTGTACTTTTGAACCAAACTATTAAATCAGTGCTAAGAATTATTTTTATAACAAGAAGCTTCCTGAATAATATTCAATAATAGGATAGTGATCTGGTTCATGATTAATATCATAATCGGGCATACAGAAGATGAAGAAATTAATTCTGCGCGGACGAAGTCATAGTCAGAAGCTAGTATGATACATAGCCAATATTTTGTGGAATTCGCTTGTCGAACACGACACACAGCGAATCGCAATCTAAATCCGAATAGATCATAAATAATATTATTTCACCGAATTCACGGTTCGGTGATACTTTGCAACCCGATGAAAATCTGATTAATTCTAAAACAGAGCTTTTGCACCATCCGATTCGGAATTGTAACACTGAACACGTCGAATATGGGATCGCGTGACATGTTCAAATAATTCTCGTATAATAACATTTTGTCTGTCTTATAATTCGAATCCAGTGAAACTCGTACATAGTAACAATCTGATTAAGTCTGAGACAGCGCTTTCCCGCTGTTCGCTTGTCCGACCCGAAGCGTAAAATCGGCCATGAATATCGAATCGTCCGATACATTCGGCTAAGCTATAAATGTAATCGCGGCTCCGTCCACAATAATCATTTGAATGCGAATGTACTGATTTCAAGGCGTGGGACCGGCCGGGGGACGGGAGCGAAGTAACTCGGGAGATCCTTGCGGCGCGTTGTGGTTGTCTGACTGGGGTGTCCATGTTTTCTGTTCGTAAAAGTAGTTTTTAGATTAAAAAATATTATTTCGATGTTAAACATCACAGGTCTTGAAAAAAAAAATTATTTTTGGATGTTCTTCACACATAATTGCCATAATTCATATACGAACAGTACTTTTTTAGTGGCAACAATAAGACGCTCAGCAACAAAAGTAGCCCTTGTAATGTAAATTAATGCATTCGTGAACGTTAGTAAAAATTTCTAAATCAATTAGATTCAATTGAAATTTACAAAACATGTCCACCTGTTATTTATTATAACAAAATAATTATATGAACCTTCTACGTCAGGTTTTAAAGATTTCTCTGTTGAGGGACAACATCGTATATATATTTTTTCATATTAAAAGACTCAAATCTTGAGCTTTCCACGCTGACTCAGTGCCAGTTGAGAGCTGTCAACGCCTATCGGACCTCGTTCGATGTCAAACTTTGAGACAGACGGCATAATGTGTCTCCCGAGGCACTTAACGAGTAGTTTAATTTGCCTCAATTTAATAACTGGTCGTACAATTCGTCCATGGACAGAATCGGACCCAGTAAGTTCCTTCTGGTTTGAAGAAAACACTCGTGCGTTTTGTGAATAATAGTGTGGTATTGGTATTAGAATTTACGATTTTTAAAGAAGAATTTCAAATATAAAGAATATAATATTTATATTCTTTTTTCATAAAATCTATATTTTGGTAGATTGTTTATACATCAATCTTATCCAGTATTCTACCTTTGAAACATACAATCGTATATCAAATAAACTTTCCCCTCTTTGTCATTAGTACGTTAAATAAAAGTATTGTTGGTTATCCTAAATTATGAGTTACATTTCTATAAAATACAGTCATACCTTACAGTTGAAGCTCATAATGCATCTCGATGAACACAAAAAGTTCAAGATTTAAAGTGAAAAAAATCAATTTATTTAAATGCTTAAGTAAGAAAATAGATTCTATTACAATTAAAATCCCATTCACAGTTTCTAGTTGTCGTTGTGTCACGCCATTTTTTTTCTAAACGTATATCGATGATAAGACCTTTCGCAGGAAAGTTCTCGCACACATTCGAAATGTGGGAATCCTATCTATAGCTCACAATATTGCCGGAATGGCTTTTTCCTCTGTTCGCTTATATAATAAGGGTCGTTTCACCTTTTCATATGCAGGCCTCGCGTGTTTATGCTACTTTTATGCCTTTGATAGTGCGTACGCGAGCTTGCGAATGGCTGTATATGACCAAATATATCATTTAATTTGTTTCCTGTAGCTGTGTTTTGAAGGGGGAATCCCATTTGTCGAAACGAAATTTTAACCCACGTAATACCGTTTTTTTTAATGTTAGATTTCTACTGTGAGTGAGGTTAGCATAAAAGTTTATTTGCAACGAGAAAAATATTTTTAACCAATTTCGAATTTAGTTTGATTAAGAAAATTTCCTTGCAATTGCAGAGTTATTAGTTGTGTTAATAAATAAGGCGCATAATCAAGCAATCGCAATTTATTCAACCAATATTTAGGTTAGTACAAACAAATAAAATATTGTTTTAGTTAAAATTAACGATGCAAATTCTTTACCTTATTCAAAATTTTGGTTGGTATAACCAATTTTTTTTTCAATAAGATCAATTTTCAAGGCAATTTCTTGAAAATATCGTGAACTAATATTTCTTAATAATTAATCTCAATGGTGAAAGTCAACAATATTGATTTGACTTCGTAGTTCATGTCAAAATTTTGTTAGGTACATTATATGTAGAGGTTGTAATAGAGCAACAAGGTTGCTGGTTAAAATAGCAACTAATTGCTTATTTTCTGATACAAACTCCATCTATTAGTACTATTTTTTTTATTTACGTGTATCAAGCCGAGGTGAATTTGCAGTAGAATTTGACTTAAAAATAATAACTAAAAAGCGTTACGTCCCCTCCATGAGACGCTCTCTCTCTCTCTCATGAATTTTATTATTTAGTATTCTTTTTATTATGTACTATTTTGTATTTAATTTCTAATAAATGAATATCCTTTTTTAAATATTAAATGTTACTTTGCATTATCTAAATTAAAAAAAAAAGTTTATTCCAGACGGGGATCCACCAACCGCACATTTATTTTTTCTGCTAAGAGAAAGAAAGTGAGGAAGAGAATTAATTGAGAAATAGTATTAAGAAAGTAGTTGAATTCTTTAATTTAATTTCTTCGTATGTTAGAATATGTATATTAAAATAAATTCTGCAGATTTTTGCGGCAAGTAGAGTATGATCCAATACTTTCAAACAAAACTGTACATAATAAACATGTTAGTACGACTGGCAGGTTACTTGGGTTCATAACTTGTTGGCGGTTGTAATAATTTGACAATTCAATCCAATCGACCATAGATATTGGGCTACAATATTCAAATTGAACAAGGATCCTCTTGGTGATCCAAATCAATCGGCGTCTTGTTCAATTGAACAATCATACGTCAAAAATAAAGCATCGAGTAACCAACGCGTTGGTTTCGAAACGGGATATAAACGGTTCGATCTCTGATCAGTAGGCAAACACACCGATGACTTTTCAAATCAGTCAAACTGATGCACTCAACACGACAAGCTATAGACACTAAATGTGAAGGTAATAAAGAATCCGCTCGTCTATCCCCCGACCAACAAAAATCGATATGTGCACGGCGCGTGACAAATACAGGACAGGACACGAGCGCTTGTGCCACGCAGTTGACGTGAAACACATAATTGCGAAAATGGAAATCCATTTTTCATGATTAACAGGCGTACACATGGTAATTTAGTTGACGAATGAAATTTTGTACATACGTCTATAACATTTATACATATCTTTTGAGAGCAACACAGAATATACGTCATACATTAGAATGCACTAAAAACCAATACAGTGCAACAATGTGTGAAATTATCCCGGAATAGTGTAATTTACTACTTTTTTTATACGATTGTGTTTAAAGCTTTTTTATTTGGGTAAGAATGTAGTTTTGATAACTATAAAAATGTCTGAGCAATGACTTTTTAAATTGCTAATAAAATAGAGAAAACATTAAGTTCTTATAGTTCTGATAGCTTACAGTTCATTGGTTTTTCCACCGATAAAATCTATTATTTTTAATGTCAGTAAACTACTCTGTTGTTATTTTACAGTAAGACTACAATTAATTTAAGCCGAGAGAATATTGTTTACGGCTTTTATTGTGGCTTAAGTCATCATGAGGGAACGTACCTTCATCACCGATTGGCAATCGGTGATGAAGCTCAATCTCATAGCTCTGTGTACTTATTTCTGGTTTAGTTAATGCAGACGTGGACATGATCATCTCTTCGGTGACTGCAGTTACCGAAACTAATATTGATATTGAACGACAACTAATTGAAACTGATAAAAAAACTATGTATGAGCGATGTATTGCATTGGTACGAACCAAGTGTAAAAGATTTTGATTGTACATCTGAAAGTTCGGTAGCACGTGATCATTCCTTTCCATTTTGGAAAGGAACGATTTATAGAACATTGATTCTTTTTGGATAATTCCTGGATAGAATCCATGTATACTACGTATTGAATAGCCTGTTGATAAGGACACTGCTGTCTCAGTACACAAGCCCCAGTTGATGATAAATGGAGTATACACAACAACTGCTTTGAGATTTAAAGTCGTATGAGGTAGGAATATATAGCGTCACCGTCCTTGTTTAAAGTGTTGAAGTGTAATCATTTATATGATTCAAAAGTGTATTAAAATGGATTAAAAATGAGTAAGTTGTCCGTCAAAATCCTCAAGCAAATCGATCGAGTAGTTTTTGTGCTTTCGGTATGGGACGTTCAGGAGATGGTGATCAAATTAATAATTCTGTTAAGAAAAGAAGTATGCTAGAGAATATCAATGAGACTAAAGTCATAATGTTTGAAAGAAGCAAAAGCGTGACTGTAGTTTGTTCACATATGTCAATTAATATGAGAGGTATGGGGAGTCAATACGAAAATAGAGTAAATAAGTCACACGTGCTGCTATTAATAGCAAAAGGATCTCGCAACAAACGCGTTGGACTATCCGTAATAAAGTCCTTGTCTCTTTGTTCACATATAGCAGTTAATATTTGGTATCCTAGAAAAAAATACAAAAATCAAATCAGCGTTATAGAGATACAATCATTGCGTAGTTTGTGTGGATTGACCTGAAGGGTGACGTCACAGAACAGTGCGCTTTAAAATAAAATGTTGAAACTAAAGGAAAAAGAGATATGTTGAAATCTCTTATGCTATTTGTAAAAGATGAAAGAAAGTGGGCTGACAAGATAAATCTGTGGCAGATGAATATGCGTGATGGAGAGATAGACAAGAAACGCCCTTGAAAGTCTAACGCACACCATACTAATGTTAAAGAGAGATCAAATTTAAGTGTTTGAAACCGATAAGCTTGCGTGAAATGTTTGGTGGATGTCAGTGAATTAAAAGGGGTATGAAATAAATGTTCCATGTGAAAATATTTGATGTCTCTGAATTCATCTAAATAATAAGTTTGAGGTTATAAATAAAATTAAGAGCAAAACCAGATTTACATATTTTTTTCTCATAAGCATTTAATTCATTAGCTTTCCTTGGTTTTTTAATTGTTTCTTACAGATTGACCACTGCAATTTTATAATTTGTTCAATATTTATTATTATGGAAAATATCTTGAGTTATGATTAAAACTTTCTACGCATTTCAAATATGATTTTAAAATTTATATTAGCTTGCCAGTTTCATTTGCTTCTTTAGATGTGAATATCTATAAATGGTTTTTTTTTATATATATTTTCGAGTATATATGTGACGACTGACCGTAAAGAGTAAGTTTGATGAGCACCAACCCAGTAAGCAATTATAAAGATAATTTTATTTTCATTGAGCGTTTTTAGCATACGGTCGTGATGAGTATAGATGGACGCAGGACAAATATCATTCGGGATCTACTGTTTGAGGTGCACTCCGACGCACATGGCAAGTTGTTTGTTAAATGTGAATACAATTTAAAACTCATCGGTCAATTCGCCTATAACCGGAGTTTTAACTCAGTGCCTTCCGATTCATAAGCAAAGCGGCCATTCTCGTTAATTTATAACCGACATTTTCACGTTAGTTGATATTCATTGCATTTTTGCTTTCATTTAATACAATAATATATTACTATCAGAATCAATCAACTACCCTATTAATAAACGATATCGAAGCTGCTGACCCGGCGCCGTCGTGCGAGGCGAGCGCGGTCTATCAGCATAGACGCAAATTGATGGGGCAAAAGCAATCACCATAAAACAAGTCACAGTTACAGATCTAATTTCGATAAAGGTCACGTAAGTGTGTCTTCATTAGACGTTCGCTGAGCACTCTATACACTAATTACCTAATACATACCATGATCTTCGTTTTGTATTTAGCTTTTTGCAGCCGCACTTATTTATGCATAGTCCAGTGATAATCGAACAAAGTCAAAATTTTTATATTTAGTTGAAGCTGACAGTTATTTTGTATAATAAATTCATTGTAAACATACTTCAAAAACTATACTGATTAAACATTTAAATTTTATTAAAATTAAAATAAAGAAACGGCTGTGTTTGATTCTGTTAGGAATACCTTTATAATTAGGTAACATTTTGATATTGTATTATAAAATATTCTCACCGTTTTGACATAAGACTAATTTACATTTATATATATAATATAAATTTACAAAAAAATATATACAACATGAACACACAGAAGAAAATCCTAAAAGAAGTTCCATCGTTCTAACAACCCAAAATCCAAATAAGTGAAATCAATTTAGTAAATTATACACACAAATAATTAACAATAATGCAGTTCTATTATTTTACAGAGCACAACACGGTAGTAAATTTAACTAAAAAAAGTAGCATAAAATTAAAGTAATAAAAAAAACTTTTCCTATTAATTAGTAAATTTCGTTTGTTATGGGATCCTCTATTTCGCAAACGACCGCGCATTGTTTATCTTAATTGAATAAACTTTCAATGACTCTCAAAATTAATGAGCATTTTAAAGCATAACATATTTTATCATTAACAGTATTCGGTATGAAAGCTGTTTTTGGGGGTTGTTTGTTCATCCGTCTGGACGTATGTCTGCCAATCTGTCCTACTTTGATGGTGTTATACGATCTGAACCATATTAGGTAGCCAATAAAACTTTGGCAGAGTTACGTGTTATAATAGCGAATATATAAATAATAAAAAAGAGTCAATAATTATAGGTGATCTTCATACATGAAACGTATTTTTATATTTCTTTCTTTATTTTGATATTGCCCATGAAAATAGTAATACGTATAACAATATATAAACTTACACCTATTTCCCAAAAGGGTAGGCAAACACTAAGGATTTCCATACAAGACCAACCTTGCATATCTCTTGCTTCTGTGATATTTATCCACCGTTTCATACAAGCTCGCAGGTTTGGGTTCTTAAAAATTTTCATTTTCTGCAATATGCCGGCAATCTGGTCGGAATAAGACTTATGAACTTAAAAGTTTGAAAGATGTTAAATGTCTGAGTTTAATATATTTCACCAGAAATTTTGAAATAGCGCTACTTGTAAAAAGTTTATTAAAAAACATATTCATTGTCATTATCTACTCTAAAATAATCAATCTCAAATAACTTTAGACGATACTTTCGTAATAATATTTCTCTAAATTTTTATGTATCAGTTTATTCTCAAAAAGAAGCAAAACCTGAAAAATGCACCTTCCTTCTAAAATAAAGTCATTTTAGAGATTCGATATTGGACTGCGCTCGAAAAAAATATTTCCGACTTACGTAGCATTTGCGAGTTAAGAATTCAGAAGCTTAAAACGAAAGCATATCGCTTTTGGCTTGGCTCGACTCCAAACGGTAACTACCTGCGTGTGTTAGGCCGCGGTATAAAGCTACGAGGTCTGCGGTGTACTCGCCTGAAATAAAAAACGCTTTATGGGAACAAAACGAATTTGTTTTAACAATAATAAAGTTATGAGATGCTTTATTATAAGTAAGCTTTGCCGCATATCTTTTTATGACTGCGTTTTTAGAAGGAAAATTTCGCGTCGAATGTTATATTTTGTTAAAATGTGCTGAAGTTATAAATGAATGGTTAATGCAATTCAACCAAAAAATAGGATTGTGTAAAATAATTTTATTCATTCTTTTTATTCCAAAGGTGCATATGAAAATAGGATAACATTGTCTCCCAGGATATCGGCAGGACAAAGAAATTAATTAAATCCTTAGTTAAGGCTTTCACCGTTAAAGAATACGGATCGAATTAAAGAAATCCTGAGAAAATCCATATCGTATATAATTAAGCATTCACTATCATTAAGAATTGGAAGAGAATTGAAGAATTGTGTATATTTATGTCTTGGACGTTTCATTAAATCTTGATATTCATTATAACCATACGAAGTTATTTGAAAGGCACATTTCTACAGTGAGACAAAACCAAAAAATATTTTTGAATAAGTTCATGCCTACATCGCTTATGTCCAGGCGTAACTTTTAGTATTATGTTAGGTTCGTGTGACCTAAAACGTGATCATTGTTATCTTTTAATTAAGTCTTCGTTTACAGTCATCCGAATGAACTAAGCAATCGTTAGCAGGTTTGAATCACCCCTATTGGCGAGGTGTGTCCTTTACAAACTTTGTATTTCATATTAAGGAACTCGTACCATGGCTGAGGTCGCCACGCTGACTTAGGTTTATGGATTAAGCGTCGTTAACTACCTTTGTTACCAGTGTAAAGACTACATTCGGCACCACAGGTTTAATGTGTTATCTGAGACTTTGAAATTCAAGAAAATTATTTTAATTAGCGTTTCCCGTGATCGTTCTCACCATTACGTGATGGTAAAATTGCGTGCATGAAGAGGTATATGCTATTGGAATCAAGTTCTATAACGCGGCTTGCTATAAGTGTGAGTTGGGAGAAATTATTATGTGTCAAAAAAAGCGTTATGGGTAGCTCACTCTTTCAAACCACTTGTTGTATAACATGAGGCGGAACCCACGCAGCGCACGGTGTTCGGTATATTTTTTAATTTAGTATTTTTTTTGTAATTCGTAATTAACTCTTTTACATCTCATTTCCATTAAATTAATATTTTACCTAAAATACTAATTGTTTAATTTAATTTTTTTGCAGTTCAATATTTATATTCAAAATATAGAGATTTTATTTTGAATTACATTCGAAGTTGAGGAAAGTTCATAAGGAAGTGCGTTCTATATACACATTTGGAGTCCTACTGTATATAAAAAACATGATTTTTGAAACAGCATCCAAATTAAACTTTTTGATTGATCAATTTCAACGATCGAGCAAGTTCCAGGACATTTATTACTGTAACAGCTAATAGGTAAGAAATTATTCTTTACTAAAACATAACTGAGAGTCGTATACACTATACTCTTGAAAAAAAGCTGATCATGGTTGAACTGTATGTATCAATAATGTATATCTACGTAGTCAGCAATGAACAATATTAAAAAAAAAGAATCGCATTAAAAAAATCACATACAAACGTTTTAGGAAATAGGCATTTACTTCTAGCTTTTTTTTGATTTTCAAAATTATTTGTTGGAATATATATTAAAACCTCAAAATATTTTATTTCAGTAAAGCAATAAGTCAATTTGCGTCCAAAACTTAATTAACCTAGCTGCCAATTAAAAAACAAACTATTAGATTGCAATTGCAATAATTAATCGGATTAGCTCATGTGGTTAAGGAACTCTAAGGCGTTTCTGAATTTTTCTTATAATACCACCGCACATAAACTAAAAATGTACCATCCTGTTTCTCTCGTCGTAGAAAGCGTTCTATTAAATAAAACGTATTGTAAACCTAAACTCTGTTCAATTAAGTGTCAGATGGGATACAATCATCGATTGTCTGTCTAAAAATTTCTATTACTTAGAAGTAATACGCTAGTGATTGATTAAATTTGTATAACTATATAAGACCGAATATAAAATTAGAGAACCGCATTAAGTTCTGTATATTTTCGTATATTTGAGATAATTTTATGTACTTGATTTTCTTCTTCGTATTAATCAGGCTGTGATCTGATGATGATCATGCCAATAGATGGTTCTAAAGTCATTCCGACCTAACTTGAAAATATGGGATGTTTAGAACAGAGATCATTTGAACTCTTCAGTTTTAAGAATTAGAAGTACTGATAAATGGTTTCCAATAAACATTTAAATGCTGTTTTTACATCTAGTTGTTTAAAAACACGTTTGTCTCACCTTAAACATCCTTCTCCTCCATAAGTAGTCTATCCGATCAATCTGATATTTGTATCAAATTGGCCAATCTCGATTAAATCTCAGCGTGACCATCGTCAGATCACAACCCTATTTGCACTAAACGCAAATTACTACAGCGCCCTTTGGCAGGGATATAGACTTTGTAACGACCAGAAGGATATGCTTTAACATTTTAACTATAAAATCTTGAACAAACTGCTACTACACTTTTTCTTGGGCTGTGTGACTCACTGAAAACTACTGCGGCACTTTTTTGTGCTAATAGACTTAAATTACTTCTTGGACTAAGGAAATATAAACTATTTCTGTACTTTTCCTCGTACTATGAAATCTAATGCAAACTCACTATGGTAATATTTCTTGCTTTGCGATATCTAATGCTAACTATTATGATACTTTTTCTTATGCTACGAGACCAAATTCAAAGTAATACGGCACTTCTTTGTAACAAGAAACTTAAAATAAACTAAGAAACAGTACTTTTTCTTATGCTATGAAATCTAATGCCACTTACTACCTTTTTTTTTTGTGCATTGTGTCTTCTTCAAACTATTACCATACTTTTTCTTGTGCTGTGAAACTTAACATAAGCTGTTTCAGTACATTTCCTCGTACTATGAAACTTAATATAACTTACTAGCTTACTGTTTTCATCGCTAGGAAATTCAATGCAAACTACTACGGTAATTTTTCTTAATCAGTGAAGTCTGCTTAAAACTACTATGGTATTTTTCTTGGGCTACCAGACCCGGTGTAAAACACTACAGTACTTTTTCTTACGTTACGAGTCTCGATAAAAATTACTACAGCCCTTTTTTGCGCTAAGAAACTTAACGCAAAGTACTACGGTTCTGTTTCGTTCATTACGAGAACTGGTGCAATCTATTAGACTGCGTTCTTACGTGCTATAAAATTTTGTGAAAATTATCATGATAGTATTTTTATGGTATAAATGATGATGACCAGGATGATTAGGGGGAAAACAAATAATTTTACTAAAGAAATATGTATAACAATTTTTTTCCTAAGACTATTTTTTTTATATTTACCTAATTAATATCTGTTCTGAAATAAAATAAAAGTAAATGTTTATTGTACACAATTCATTGCTTCAAAAAAAAAAAAAATTCCTGAAATAAGTTGTGGATAAACTTTCGGCCTTACATAAATCATTTTCAATTATTATCTTGATTATAAGATCCATCTTCTAATGTTGAAGACAAAAAGATATTGAATCGAAGGTGGTAAGTATTTTGCTCTAAAATGCGTACATTACTCGTAAAGATTTCGCGCTCATACTAACAGCTGACTGATTTTTACGTCTGGGGGAATATTTGGTCTTTACAATTTGGCTGGCTGATGAAATAAAATTTTGTAAAAGTTGTTTAAATAACATATATAAAAATCTAGCACTAAAATTTAAGTGAAGCTCATTAATTTTTCTCTGGTCTATAAAGCGTCGGTCAGAAGTTGTGGTCAGCGGAAAGTGTATGGCGATACTGGATACTGATTTAGAGTGATATTTTACAAAACACATATAAAAAATAAGCGTTCAAATTGAAGTATAGTGACTTTTATTTTTACTCACCTTTCTCAACTGATACCTATACATTTGTCACAGACTCAACTGTAAGTGCGCAAGCGTTCTAAGTACATGAAACACTCCTCAGAACGTAAGGTTTCATATATTTAAAAAATAGGTTGTGTCTAATGACTTCGGGATCTTGGACTTTTAAAGACCTCGGCCGGGCTTTTATAACAATTTGACGGATTCGATTTTTGAACATGAGCGAATTGTGAGAGTGTATGTGTTCAGTGAAATGAGAAAACCCTATGTAGCTATTTTCGCTTAAAAATATAGTCAAATTTATTTGTTTTAATCTTTATTCTATGAAAAATCGTTAATACACTTTATTTATTTTTTGATTTTTAAATAGGTATTTATTTTTTTCAGATATGAAAAATACAATATTGCTATTTTTAATACTTCAGTCAAAAATAAATCGTTGAGTTCGTACGCATCGCTTAAATGAATATGGTAGCGACTTCGACTATGTATTGAAGTTAACAAAATGATGTCTATGAACACAATATATCAATTAATAGTATTTTGTTTCTTGCGTAACTTTTTTTTTTTAAGCCATCAGGAGAATATGACTGTCATTTACATGAATACTAAACAATTATTGGCGTTTCTTTAGGATGAAATTTGTTGATTGAGAGACTTATGTATATTATTAAAATAAATATGAATATTAATACAATTATGAAACTAGAGGAATTATTTGAAGCATGAAATAATAAAGAGAAAAATTCAATGTATGAAAATTATTTACCTACTAACCGTCCTAAATCCAATATTCAAATTGAAAAGGACACTGCTCGGGGATTTCCCTCCGGTGTGCGTTTAAAAACAAATGAAATCCCATTAGAATTGACGGGGCCTGAGATTCTGCTGTCATCACCACTCAGATTTGCAGATGGACAATTGTATTTTTAATTACCGCCCGCGCTCCCATCCGTATTATCTATAAAATGGTATAACACATTTTTATGCCTACCTTCGAACACTTTTAATTTAATTTGTTAGTCTGTATGTCTATGCGCTTTTATGTATAGGTATGGAGATCAGTTTCTTTACGATTTGTCTTTGAGGTAGCACAGTATATATGAGCGAAATTTCACAGCTGATATGATGTTACGGATTGAAGTGTTACCACACCAAAAATGAAACTACGCGTAAAAAGAACGGATGTAGTCCACCGAGGGCTCGTTGCAACGATATCGCCCCCAGTGATTGACAGTGATTTTGTGTTGTCGAGAAAAATTATTGTTTCTTTTCAATAAAAATCCAAATTTTGCTATAGGCGTAAACGTGACGAATCACGCCAAACTTCAGTCTCATATTTTCTATGTTGTATGTCGTTCTCTTTATATTTATCCTCAACACAATTTACATGATTTTTTTTCTTTTATTGGTAAGTCATGCACAATATAAGCAGATGCAATATGTGATATACATTAAATGTGATTGCATTTTGTGGGAAATACGCGGATTGTTTTCAAAAGACAAACACATGGGACAATGTGATACGGTACGATTAGAAACAAGACGTATTTTTGAATGGAGCGAAATTAGGCCAGGGAAAAAGCTTTTTCGTATTTTATATAAATTCAATATAATTTTTCATGATATTTTATTTACATTTATTCATAATATTTACATGCCATTTTGTTCAAAAACTTGTTAACACTTTTTTTTGTAGTTACATAATCCCACTCCTATAGAAATTTTGGCACTATTGTTCAAAAAATTGTGATAAGTACTTTCGACAGTCCTTTCCTTTTTTTTGTAATAAAGCTTGAAAATGTATCGAATTTTTACGTAAAATTCACTTATTTCTGTGTACAGAAAAACAATAGAAAAATGGAGGTACACCGTTTTTAATTTTTACTTTTCTTTTTTTTAAATGTCATCTATTCAATGGTATCAAAACTGGCCAAATACAAAGACCACAGCTGAAGAAATTTAGCTGAAACTTTTTAAGTATAGAATACTTACAATTTTTTCCCCGGCCTAATATGATGACTGGTTTAAGCCTCTGAAAATGATGAATGAAAATGGATGGGAGGAAAACCTGTAGAAAGGAGTTGTGTGACGTAAAGATAGAAAAGAAAAGCCTTAGATAGATAAAAAGAGTCTTAACAAATGGCACATTAAAGAAAGATTATGATGAAATATTTGAAACAATTTACGACATCTCCCATGAAACCATTGAACAATGACGGTAAAGTAAAGGGGCTATCTGTTATCTCTATATGTAAATT
The DNA here is from genome assembly GCA_005406025.1 of Eumeta japonica. Classification (NCBI taxonomy): domain Eukaryota; kingdom Metazoa; phylum Arthropoda; class Insecta; order Lepidoptera; family Psychidae; genus Eumeta; species Eumeta japonica. The sequence continues at coordinate 404,610 of BGZK01000415.1, forward strand.
CAGTAAATTGGTTGATATATATGTCATAAAGGAACTATAAATTTGTGGTCTGTATCTATCTTTTTAGTAGACTAGTTAACACATACAAGTAATACAATATACCTGTTGTAACTGGTTCTTTAAGCAGATAAGCATTGACCTTAGTGCACAATATTTACAATATAAAATAATCTAAAATAACGATACTTTTTGAATATAAGAATTTGTAATCAAAATTCGCATTTCTTGTCTCTCTATAAGAATGTTTTGATTGGAACTCAACAACCATTTGTTTATAAATCATTTTCATAGGTGTACATGTATCCTTCTAGGGTACGATACCCCCATTGCAAAAACAAGGTCGTCATGTTTTTCTGTTTGTTTGTCTATTCGTCTGTTACAGTCTGTTTTCTAATAATTTACTGGAAGAAAAAGTTATGATTTGGTGCATACACAAATATAGGTGATCGAATTATAAATATTAGTGTAAATGAAGGAATTTTTGTCTTGGGGCTTAATTTAAGGGGTTAATTATAATATTTAAAAATTAGTAAAATGGGCCAATGCATCTGTTTTAGGGTTCTCGAAATCTAGGTTGACCATACTTAGAGTTGAAAAACCGTATATCAAAAAAAAATATGTAAGTGCATTAAATTTGACAATATAACAAATAAATTAAACTTAAATAATATAATGTAATTTTATACAATTAAAAATGCACATTTACACATTGCATTACAAATTAAATGACTTGGCTAAAAAATATAAGTGAAAAAGAAATTAAATATCAAATAAGCAGTTATCTAAAAATGATTGACTTTTGTTTTTAGGCTAGTTGACAAAATTTTAAAAACTAGTTATTTATACACCTAGACACTCATTTTATCCAAAAAAAAAATATATTTTAAGGAAAAACTAATATTTACAATTAGTATTTTGCATTTAAAAAAATCAATTTAATTTTCCGTCAAAAACGCTCAAGACTGTCATGGCGTCTTGAATGACGTCACGGCTCGCCAAACAAAACTGTTTGTTTACTAAGATTGGAAGTGTTTTAAAATAAAAATGGATTTGCCGTCGTATAACTATTACAAGTGCTGTGTAGTGCCTCAGTGTGAAAGTACAAGCATAAAACGTCAAAAAATTATTTATATATGTTCCAAAAATCAACAAATACGGAAAAAGTGGCTAACACTTGCAAGGAGGAATGATAGTCATTGTTTTTCAACAAACTCAACAATGTACTTTTGTGAAGATCATTTCGATGTAAGTATTCCGCTCAACATAGTGTAGGTAATGTAAATGTGATGTAAATATACATCAAAACAATAATATACTATTTAAGGTTATCTATTTTATAATCGTCAAAGTCAAAGTGTTTATTGTCATAATTAGAATATGTCAGTTGTATTCAAACAACAATACATACAAAATCAATAATCGGTAATAAAACATAAATATTTATATCTAAACTTATAATAAATATATTATACTTACATTGAAGCTTTAACATTGCGGAATTCCTATGAGCAAAAGTCTCTATTTGATGCAAAAAATGTACCAAGCATAACGGCGTCAACTCTGGGCAAGTTATTGCTATTTGCTTTGCTAAATCCTGATTCCATGATGATATCTGTTTGTCTTTCACTATATGACTAAGAATAACTGTATTTACGAGTTAAAAAAGGGATAAAAACGAGAAATTATAATGAAAATGGCAGGAGGCTATCTTTGTTGTTTGAATGAAAACGTCAACGACAGCAGATGTTTGTAGAGCCGTGACGTCACACTTTCTGATTGGTGTTTACTGTCACGTGACTTAATGCCTATTTTTTAAGATTTATTTTCTAAAAATATAAATAATCTTTAATTTTATGATAATTAGATTTTTTTCCTAATCTAAATGTCTTGATCTATAATTAGAAACTATAATCCATCCGATTTGTTCTTAGTGGAAACAAGCCGCTAAGTCTCCTACCCAACTTCCTTATGAAGGACTTTGCCTTATTGCCTCATGGGCCAGCTGTTTCGCAAGCGACTGGTATAAAAAGGTATGTGTCATTTTATCTGTCTGCCGTATTTCAGGTGTTTTTGTTTGGCGGCACATTTGTCTTCGAAGGCTGCTGCTTTTGAGTTATTATTTAGGTGGGACGCTGCCAATGCGTTGACACATGTGGTGTCCCAGATCAGGCAGTACCCTCTTTGCCAGGCGGTTAACGTTAGTTCATCAGGTCGCTTACCATCCGAGCGGCTAAGACCAGGAGGCTTAAGGGTGCATGGAACGTTGGCAGAGATCAGCGCCCGCCGGACGACGTTATTGAGGGCGTGATGGCGCGGGAATCCACCAGGGCTACGTTGACAGCTCAACGCATGATAGCTGTTAGCCTCCACGGTTTAGCCACATATGAATAAGTGTGGTTCGCAGACACTGCAGCCCACTTTTGTCCTAAGTTAAAGGTATCAGTGAAAATATACGAACTAACTAGATTGTACAAAAAATTTGAAAACAAAAATTGTAAACACGTGTCACGAATCTTAATTAAATTATATAGTTTCTCATTTTAATTACATTCTAAATGTCAAATCAATATGAATTCAATTTTCATTAAGTGTTGTTGTTGTGCTATAAATAATAAATATGAAAATGACAGCGTGGTTGATAGGAATAACGTAATTATCGCCGTGATTTCGTGCCGGGCCGCCCAAAACAATACCAATGATGAATCAATCAAAACTGATGACGGCGCGTCGACTTTGTAATTCAGCATTTGGGCTGGCAATGGTCACCGTTCAAAGTGTGTCGCCTTGACAAAACCACTACGAAAACCTATACTTACTAAAAAATTGCTCATTTAAATATGTATACGAATTATTTACACTTAGGTAAAGATGTGGTCGCCAATGAATTAGCTCGTAGTTTTTGGGTAAAGAGGTAACAATTTTTTACTTCAGTAGAATACTTACTTAGAATACTTTAGTAAGTAATTCAGTAGAACTGAATCATTTAACATATAAAAGAAAAACTGGTTAAACGGTCTTGGATGTTGGATGTGACATCGGTTAAAATAGCCGTAAAGGACTCCCGACTATAAGCCAGCTGCTTTTAGCTCTAAGTGTTTCAAATCCAAGCCGCTAAATATGTAATAGTCTATTGTCAAAAAGTATATAGCACCATTGCTAATGGCAATGTGGCAACATAATTAAAATCTCAATTAGGTCGTGAAAACGGATAGCTGTATAATTACTGTATAACTATTTTGTTATTTCGTTATGGCTTGCTTATGAAATTTTAATATAACGATGGCCATTTTATACAAATAAACTATAGGTGTATATTTTGGAGAAGTATTTTCTATACAAAACAAAAACCATTATACATCGAAAAATTCGGCATTAAACAAGGAACAAAATGATTTGCGATTGAAGGTATCAAAACCACTGTTAGAATTTTATCCATCTGATGCGATATTAAAAAAAATATATTGTGATCAAATTGTTCCCAAGAAATGAAAGTTAGTTTCATGAAAAAATTTTTCCTTTCTATACAGTAAGTAACAGACAATTCCTTATTAGCAGTCTATATAATGTTTGGAAGTATACAAAGATTAAGATTTTGTTGATCAATTCCGTGTTTTCGAGCAAAGCAAAATAACAATTTATACATTAGGCTTAAAAATTAAATATGGGCATACTTTTTATAAAACTGCTGGTCCGGCGAGGGTGATGGACTCGCCATCAGTTACGTCAGTAATTTCCTGCGACCACTATGAATTAGTTCTATTGAACCCGCGGACACAGCATCGAGCCCTGACTTCCTAATTAAGTTCCGTGACTCGCCGCACTGAATTTTCACTGCATAATTATGAAAATTACCAACCGAAGTTGTTAGGGAATTTCTCTCACCTGTGCTTTTTGATGTTATTCTTATAACATATTTCTATTTTATGGTGCTTTAGTAACGCTGATACAAATTTTCAATTTGTTCTTCATAACATTCGTTTGTTTTTAACCTTCGTACTCTAAATGAAAAAAGCGGATCCTTATGGGATCACTAATGTGTCAGTCTGTCTGTCCGTCTATCATACTTCATTTTCTCTGAATCTACTGGACCGATTTAATTTAAATCTGGTACACATATGTATGTCTGTAACTAAAACACGGACGTATCACGTAAATGAGTGAAGTTTAAATATGAGGGTCACTTTTAGGGGAAGGAGTGAATTAGAAAATTAAATAAAATGTTACGAAAACTGTACCATATTACATATTAAATAAAGGCGCTGTTGTGAAGATTTCGAATATATACTATTTATAATATTAAATTAAGTAGTTTTTAAGTTATTTGAGAAAATAAATGAAAATAGACTATCCCTCTTACCTCCGAAAGTCCTGAGCCTAAAATTTGGAAAAACATACAGAAAATAGTTCTTTATTTATAAATTATAGGAAAACCTTTCAAAAGTCTTTACTTTGCTACGTTTCCGTTTATTTTGATGTCCAGTATAAATTGACACTAAGTATGTACTCGCATACTTATTGAGTGTCAGTTTATAACGGATTTTGCTTTATTGCCATACAACATTAATTTTACGAAAAAATAAAAAAAATTATATGTCAGAATATATTTTATTATTCGGTTTTACTTCACTTAATTATAACTATATGGTAGGACAGAATTTTACAATAGACAATATATTCAGCAATTTTCCTCTACAATCTGGTACCAAACATACCTACTTTTTTAAAGTTATCACAAAATAATTCATGTGCGATTTAAAAAATATGATATTTCCACTTCACGCGTGAATTAAAATCGAACTTGGTCCGGTTTTTAGCTTATAACGTGACAATACGATATGGACCTAATCAGATTTTCAGTTTAAATGTTCGAAAAGGAAAGAAAATTATTGTATATTAATAAATAGAATTAAATAGCGATTATATGACAATGTATTATTACAATTAGATTTTAAACGGATAACTAGTAGAACTTTTGTGAACTTCATAAGCTCCTACGACCGAAACAGATAGGATGTTGTGTTGACCTTGAATAAAAAAAGGAAAAAATTATATTCTTTTTCATATGGTTTTATTTACTTATACTTTTTTATTTACAACCGATAATGTCGATCTAATCTATATTTTATTCATATATAATTACATTATTCTTTAAAATATCCTTATACATAACTCCAAAACTTTTTTCATGTTAAACTTATATGTTCAATACATCTATATGTCTGTAGTTTTGGAAAAAACATGGTTTGCCGAGGTAGATGTATTCTTGTACATATTCTAATGGGTTGTCATCAATTTTGATTGGTTGTCTGTTTCTGTTTGTCATGACTTTGGTTTTAGTGGTGTTTAGCTCTAAGCTAATGCTACGCTTGATGTTGTTCGGATCGGTTATCATATTCTGTAACTATATAGGTGTTTTTGAAAATAATACTATATCACCAGCAAATCTGAGGTTATTTAAGTATTTTGTTTTTATGAAAGTGCCTTTTATTGTTTATTTTAGGCTTTCCATAATATACTGAAGGACCGTGATGAACGATCTGGGTGAGAGTATGTATCCCTGTGTCACTCCTCTATCGATTATGATTTCTGTCAAATCTACCAACCGACCTGTTTATTGTTATAGATTCCAGCGTACTGCCCTGCCTATAATATGTGTGCCAAACATGTATTTATAACTGAAAAAACTGAAAAAGGAAATTCAAACATGTTAAAGGGCCATAGAGCGGAGCATTCTAAATCAAAAGCACATAGATAAACTAAGAAATTCAGACATAATAGGACGAACAAACATAATAGATGCTCTAAACCAATGTAGAAAACTATGATGGAAATGGTCGGGCCACGTCGCAAGTGGTCTGAAAGATGGTCGAACAGAGTAACGCAGTAAACTACTGAGCAGTAAAAGCCAAGGATGGAAAACTTTTGTGTAAAATAGAGGAGGCTTTTACTGGATAAGAAGTCCTAAAATATACAGAAAAATAAATTTAATAGCAAAACTATTTATTTAGGACAAATAAAAGGCTTATTATTATTACATTATTCTTAAAGTTTCATATTATATTAAACTACGTTATTTATATTTTTAGCTGTCATTTAATTTGTATTATAATTTTACTAAATATTTTATATTAGGATATTGACACTAATTATTTTTTAAATTATTATTAGATCTTTTTGAATGACTGTCGTATAAATATTTGAAGTTTCCATTTATTTTTTTTAGAGATTATTTATTTTAAAACCAAATATCTTACGATATTCAGGTATGTGATCGATCTTGTTTCGCAATAAAACTATTGAAGACCAATACAATAAATAAGTTTTAAATGATAAAAAAAATATTATTTTCTTAAAACATACTTCAATTTCTACGAAAATACTTAAAACACAACAGTTAGTTACTACTACGACTTGCACCATCGCAGACGAAACCACACTTCTACAACTGTATTTGTAGTATTCACAAAATTGGCGCGCGCTTTGTTTACTTTATGTACATATCTCTCGTGACTACTGCAGCAGTGTTCACGAGAGTTACCAGAATTTCGTCACAAGCTAGCATATTTTATATTCTATACGAAATAAGTGCGACTTGTACAATTAATGTGTATTATTATTATGTTATTTTTTTTTGTATAATTTTCGCTGGACTTTTGCTAAGTATGTGGCTATTTTTAAAAGTCAACAATGAGAAAATACTTACCTATAATCAATAAAATTAGCCGCGATACTTCGATGACGCTATATATTTTGACGAGATTCTATTATATCAGTTATTATACACAGTAGCGCAATCTGTAGTACAATCAGCGGTACCTTCATCGACAAAGGGCGACCGAAGTCTGTCTTAATTCTATAGCTGTCAACAATTACGAAAATCATAAACAAGTAGTGAGACAAATAATTTTATGTCAGTCTAATTGGTAGGCTGTACATTGATAACGAAATTTAATTTGATAAAGAAATATTTTCGACATTAAAGTCATCTGTTCATTATGTATTAAAACGTATTACAAATGTTGTAACAGAGGACATGCGAGGGGAAGGAGAAATTTCATAGCGATTCTCTCAGGATTTTTCATCAAATAGGTTACGAAATCACTTGTCATTATTGTATATTTGCCGCTCCAAGCGGCACCGTCTTCACAATATGACTCTTTTTTATGATTTTGGTTATATTGGTAAATCAGTACATACGTGATTCATACCACAAGAAACTCAAACACCACACTGTCATTCTTTGCCTCAATTATATTAAAAAAAAATTGGCACCTTATGACTTTTTTTTGATCCCAAAAATTAATAACTATTTATGCGGTCAAGGATTTTCGTCCCCAGATGAGTAGACTGTCGAAGAGTATGAAAAACCTGGAGAGGAGTGGCATAAATGTTTTCAAAATTGGTTTACTCGCATGCTTTTATGCTAACGGAGAATATTTTGAGAAAAAGTAAATTGATTTTTGACCATTTATGGTGGTTAGCCGGTGATTAACTGAGTAACGTGCGACATTTAAATTTCTAAATCAAGAACCTTTAGATGGAAGTAATCAAATTTTTTATAATTTTATTGTACTAAAGATGTGTTAATAGAAGTAAAGTAAAAAGAATTACTAAGCTTCCTAACGACCATCAATAGTTGGTTCTGGTGCAAAAGGGCCCATATGCTATTTTTTGTATATTCACTTCAAAATTTTAATCTCATAGAGAATCACCATGTCGACTCTATCTATTACAAATATTGTTGAAAATAGGCAAGGCAGTACACAATTTTCATCAATGCAGAGGTTCTTAGATTCAAGCTGTTCAGTTTATAGTACCATATAAATATGTAGGTTTCATCTGTAAATATTATATTTATGTCAAATATTGTAATATATGTTTTACTATTCATTTATTCAAATTTATTGCTTTTTAAATTTAGGTAAGATAAGACAAACACATATGTTTGTCTGTATGTTCTCTCATAACTGAATCGAATCAAAATCGGTCAAGCCCGTGGCTTGACCGATTTCGATGGAGTTTGTTATAAACTAAGAATTTATGGTCGCTTAAATATTAGTTATAAAACATATCGGCATAGTTACATGTCTTTTTGTCCGGGCTATCTCCGGAACAGTGAAAGGGTATTATAATCAAAAAGTACACAAGTTTATGAGATAGTATAATTATGTGCAAATTAAATATACAGTAACTAAAAAAAATAACAACAATGTCCAAAAAAGGACCGAAATCAGTGTGAATTTACAGTGGAACAGAGAGAAGTCAAAGAAAATTTGGGACGAATAAATTAATTAATAAATGTAAGTCTAAAGCGAAGGGGATATGGTTGATATTGTGATGGGTGTATCATTGCAGCCGCTGATAAAAAAAAAAATGGAGGCGTAAAAATATAAAGTTTAACATTTCGCGCAGTTTATTTTTTGGCACATTTTCAAATAACACTAGCGAACGATGCCAGTTCACGGGTGTTATTGCCATTATAATTTATTTTGTTCACAAAAAAAAATGCCTTCCTGTCCACTGCTGCGAAACATCTCAAAATATGGGATTGAATGAATTACAGTCACTATACTTCACCCATATAAGCCTTAATGGTTCCTTCATCTTAATGTCCATCTTTCTATTTTAGATGGGGCTAGAGGTTTCAGAACAAAGCGTTATTTTAGTATTTATTTTGTCTTTTCCAGTTTCTCTGTACGAAAAAAAAACAGCCACTTAAAAAACGTAAAGTGACTCACTGATACATATTCCATCCAATTAAATATTTTAATTTGAATATCATAACTATGTATGGTTGAGTATGAACTTTGTTTTTATTGAATTTTATTTCGATTTCGAGTTATTGTAAATTACACATTACCGAAAATAGCCAATAAGCGGCTCTTCCGTGTGATCTTCGCGTTGCAACAAAGGCGATGGATATAAGTAGTCCCGTTAGATTGCCTTTACCTAATCCTCTCATTCCTTCCTTCAACCTATCTTTCAGACCTGCATGTAAGCAAAACAGCCTGAATTTTGATAGCTCATCATTTTACAATACAATACTTTTCATTCGCGACTCCATCTAAGACAACACAGAACAAATTTCTTTATCATTAGATATGAAGCGATCTCTTTTTCAATAATGATCCCGGCTTGCGATTCGAATTCTGAATTGACCGTCTATTAAAATTCCATTCCCATTGTCAATTCCGACTCCAGCAGTCGTTTTCGTACAATCCCGATCTCAGTCTAGACTTCCATATCGGTTTCGTTATTGATTCTCATCGCACTTCCGCATTTAATGCCGATCCTGTTTTTGATATTTTTTTTTTAGAAAGTTTTCCCGCATAATATACCAAAGTTTCATCGATGCACAGAAAATCAGAAGACGAATAAACAAATATACATTTTTATATATCAGAAAGAAGAAAGATGATACGCATGTATTCAATTAGATGCGTAGAAAGTTTTTTGTATGTCCTATGCAGTTTAAATACATTTTTTAAAATTTGAATGATCTATGTTTTTATAATTTTCATATATGTGCCGTTCCGATAGATATCTTGTTGATATTTTGTAGACAGTGCTATAATACTAATATTGTCTTAATTCCGGGGTTTTTGGCAAAAACACATTTTTTTATAAAATATGAAAAATGAAAATCGAGCATTCGAGCTATGGAAGACTAAACGGTCACTGTTGCCCACACGCACCTACAATTCCAAGGAAGTCATTAAGAAGGGCACACAAACACGTCCATTTCATACAAATTTATTTCATTGTACGTTTTAATTTAATAATAGATTTAAAACTAAAAATAACATTAAAAAATGTTCAAAAAATTTTATTATCTTACGTTGTTACAAAAAAAAAGATCAGTTAGTTATTTTCATATTTAATTTTAAAATCTACAAAACCGGCAATATTTATGTCCGCGTTAGTGGACACAGAAATTAATTTAGTGCTTTTTTATAGACACATACGCAACTATTTATTATTATTCATTTGTCGAAATTGAAACAGAGTATATATTTCTGCAAGACATGTACAAATAAAGAGTAAAAAAAATGATCTGACAGCGTATTAATTATATTAATGAGAAAGAGACATTCGCAATGAGCACTGTTTCCGCATTATAGCACCTGGCGTTGCCGCTTTGGCCTTTACAGATCGTACAAGCTTAAAAAAGACAGCACGGCAGTATTATCTCTTACTCCGTACAAAGCGGTATCGGAGCCCGAAAAACGATCTCTATTTATTTGTTTACCTTTGACTAATAGACGTATCAGAACTGTCTATTGATTTCTTTTATCCCCACGTTTTTCGTTTCATATCCTAAAAATGTTTTAAGACCCATTAAAAATTTACAATGACATATTTTCAGGACGATCTGTAAAGGGATATATATTATTTTATTTATTTGCATATTTTATTTCATTCTTCATGTAGATAAATTATTTATTACATTTTATTTTATATACATATATATATATACACTTTGTGGTGTCAGAAAATAAAAATATTGACTAATACTTTTCGAATTCAAGAACTATTTCCTATTTACAGTCCCAAATGCATTATCAAACCAAAAACTAAGTATCTAGAGCTTACAACCAATAAGTAGATATATCAGTTAATATATTTTTATTACTTGAATGTATTTTTATATTTTTTGCGTTGGCAAATAAATATTTACATTACATATTTTTAATGGAAGCTAGAGTTTTCACAGAGTTATACAGGCACTCCATGCAAAATAAATTAATCAGTAAAATAAATATATGCAATGAGTTGATGGTACCTTTGAAAATAAAGGATTCCTTTATTTTTGGTTTTGTAATATTATAGAGATAGCAAACAATTACATTCAGGAAGATAATTTAATACTCAATCTAGACAAACGATTCTAGCGAAATTTCTTAACACAATTAGTACCACTAACGCTTACTTTGTAGCAATTAAATATTTCAATAAATTACCTAAAAATATGAAAACACTTGAATATTTAAGGTGTTAAGGAAAAAAAAAAATATGGTAAATGTATTAAAACTATTTAATTTTAATCTGTATTGATCATTTTCCATGCTTTGTTATTTTAATATTATCAGCTTGTTGTGATAAGTTTAACTTTGTACCTTATAAGGTAAACTTGTAACTTTTGTATTCTCTAGTTTCTATGTACAGGATATAGAATGTATATCCAGAAGTAAATAAATAAATGAATATTTATAATGTGGCTTTCAATGCACATTTTTGTGTTGCTATTCTTACACTTTCTTTGTAATTAAGTTTTTATTTTCATAGTAAATATATTTCGAATTTATGAATAAGATGATGAACTGTCTTTAGTTTCATATTAAAATACGCATAAAAAAACGTGTGAGTATGTATGAATTAAGATTTTTCACAAATTTCACGTTAATTTAGGGATATTTGAATTGCTATTAATAATTAATATGTAATAGTAAATATGGAAGTTTGCTTGTTTGGATTTTTGTCACCCATTCATGCTTTAACGGCTGAACAGAATTAGCTGAAACTGTACAGTTCCATAGTTTATACACCATAATAACAAATAGTTTATTATTTACAAAAATACAAACATGTGATCTCGACTTTGCTTGCTTAATCGTAGAACGAATTCTTTACTTATACCGATTGGTGATTGGTACCAACAATGCTCAGTAGAGGTTTAAGCTGAAGCGTTCGGCGGCAAAACGCTATTCATCCGAATGGTGACAATAATGTTTTCGATCGAAGACGAAATTTAGTTGCAGAAATAAGGTTGAACAATTTATCCTAAGGTATTTCTTAACACATACAATAAATCATGCCTAAAGATGTTTACATCTCTTTACAAAGATAAATGAGTCGAGCGGATACTATATGGTCGATTGGAAATGCTCGGTTTTGGATGCGACCTAGGGGTAGAAGTCATTATCCGTCCATCCGCCTACAGGTGACAACGGTATTCCAAATATGATCAGACCTGTGCTTTATAAAGTAAAAGATAATAGTCAGTTTGTAAAACTGTCGTGTTCCATTGACCACGCCAAGTTTTTTAAAGATATGCACTGAGTTATTTTGGAAATGGCTTTTAAATATTAATCTCATGCCTAACAAAGCATACTGAAATGGCCAAAGCAAGTAGTAATTTCAGGGCTCAAGTTCAGGGCTAAGAGGCGGATGTATCAACAAGTCTTAACCAAGTTTACTTTTCTGTTGCTGCTCTTCTTCTTGGTGTTTAAATATGTGTGCACTATGTGGTTGTTTTTTCTTTATTTCTTACTTTATATTCTCGCATATTCCTGTCGTATGTATTACACTTTTCATCAAACGTGATCGTCGATTAAAAAAACCGTTTCGTTTTAATAGAGAATCGAGAATAGTGAAGGTTCATGAGTTTTTTTTCGGTAATATAATAAAACAGACAAACATCTAACTTTTTCTTAGGCTCAAACGTTTTCAAAACGCATAACAACATTTTGCGATCAATATTCAGTTCTTTAGCAACATGTGAGTGCATGCTTATATAGTAGTAGTCAACTTAAAAAAAATTAAATCATTACACACCTAATCTCATTTTACAATATACAGTTATATAATAACAAACTGACTCAATTTTATATGTACTTCTATATTTTCTTTCTAATATGGTCAATAAGCACGATGACAACAATAACAATTGACATTATATACACGAACTGGAGTTCTCTGTCACTGAAATATTGCACAAAAATTAATTTATTCTGGAAAAAGCCCTTGCTTTTTAATACCTTTATTAAGCGTTATCTACCTACTTCGAAGTTTGACTTCTTCAAGATTATTTAGGTGATAATTTTCGATTCTCTACTTCAAACTGTGTATCTTTTTATTTGTTTTTACGGAAACGTCAGGTGCTCTTAAATCGTGAAGAGCCTTTTAGAGGACGAGAGACATTGTATTTTTGTAAAGGTAAAGTTAAGGATTGATTCTAAGCTTACGCGACTTAAATATAATTCACCATAGATAATAATAATAATAATATGTCTACCGAGTGCCTCGATTATAGAGATATAAGGGAAAGATGATAATTTAGATCTAAGAAGTGGAGGGAGAACCCCCCTCTATCTAACTTTTATACCTGACGATTTCAGTAGCTCGCCAGACCCAAACGCTCGAAGGGATAGAATTTCAGAGTCTACGCGTGGCCCACTGGGTATTGCCCAGTTGCCGATCGCCACTGATATCCTTCTGACGCTACTATTGAAAATCGGGTCTGTTATCCGACGTGTTGTTCAAACATTTCACATTTCCTACCAGAAGTGCATGCATTTGCAGCGCTACCATGAGTCGCTTTTGCATGTTACATCACAATCTTGTGCATTTTACTGCAATCATCGAAATGTTATCTATTTCTTATTTTGTGGAATGATTTTTTTCTTCGGGGATGAGCGTTATTTTGACGTCTATATGCAAACTTTCAAAACGTGAAAATCACTGTTTGACTGGATTATGTTAAAGTAAAAGAAAAATAAGAATATACTCATAATTGTTGACAAACTCTGTTCTCTATGTTACTGGAATTATACCAATTTAGCAACTTCTACGTTTAGGCCAGCAGAGAGATTAATTCATAAATATCTTGTTCCAACTTTTGACAAGTGTGAAATTACTCATTTGCTATGTCTGAATGTAATTTAATTCTAGACTCCTGTGTTATTCAACAAGTTTGTTCTAAGCTCAATGGCTTTATCATTTATATGTAGAGTTAAGATGTATCTTTTACTAAAGTTATTTGCAACTAAAACTTTTACAGTTTTTTTTACAAAATTATATTTCTAATAATAGTCGACTTAAATTATATAAATTGTAATTCAAGATTGTAAATAACAAGAGCAAAGACCTCGACAAAAATCATATATCAAAAAACATAATTATAATATAATGTAATTTAAGTAAGTAACATAAGTGTTCTGTATGATTTAGTTAATGCAAATAATATAAAGTATTTGTAGAAAGTAAGATCTCACCAAAAACATAAATGTAAAAAAGGAGAGTCAACTTCAATACAAAAATTAAGCTTGGTTGTGGGCTTCGCCGCAAAAAGAATGGAGATCTAAATGAGTGCCGAGTTCTATGCAAAATCCAAATATGTATTTATAGGAACAAAATAACATTATAAACAAGTATTAAATTCTATTTCTTTGCTTTATTGGATACCTATAACAATTGCTGTTATTTAAAAAAAATGTGAGATCTTAAAGTAGGTTAGATTTGACTTGGCCAGTTTTAATGAAAACTGGCAAAGCAAAGAAATAGAATTTAATACTTGTTCATAATGTTATTTTGTTCCTACAAATACATATTTGGATTTTGCATAGAACTCGGCACTCGTTTAGATCTCCATTCTTTTTGCGGCGAAGCCCATAGCCAAGCATAATTTTTGTATTGAACTGGGCTCTTCTTTTTTACATTAATGTTTTTGGTGAGATATCTTTACTTTTTGTAAAGAAAACTAAGCAGGTATTGAGATTTAATGTTTTTTCTTGCGTTTCCGCTGCATGGTTTTTATTTATGCTGTATAATAACACATATATTGGGATAGTTTCAAATATCTGCTTGTAACGTGGAAACGGTTCCAATGCTATAATTAAAAAAAAATTGTATGGGGATCTCCCCTATTTTTTAACTTTTTTTAATTTTAGATTTTTCCCTACGCTTACACACAATTACCGAGTTGGATTCCAAATTTCATCCTTCTAGGTCATCTGGAAGTAGGTTAGTCTTAGGTACTATATGTCAGTCAGTCAGTCAGTGCTAAAATTTACGACTTTTTGACCTTCATATCTTTACTAACCGTTTAAGCTAGCTTCATGAAATTTGGGCTTCTAGATGTCCTTATGGATATAATTAAACACACGTAGCTTTATGTGTTTACAATACGTCTACAACTCAAAATAGATGAGTCAAAAGTGGCACCAAGTGGTTCGTGTAATATTACATTCGGCGCTGGCTGGCCAATTCCTTTGCTTGAACTTGGCTTGACACGCTGCCGCGTGTCTAGATAATAAAAACGTCATTATACAATTCCCATTTTGTTATCTCATTTATTACCGTTGCTAAGGAACCTAACTCTTTCGAATCCAAAGAAACCTTATCAAATAGATTTTTTTAATTTTGAACGATAAGTTAATTAAATGTCATAAACTATTTTAATTATACTAATTTTCATTGTAATACTAAACAAATTTCATCATCTTTGTTTAAAAAAAAGGGATGCAAGTATAGAATTATCAATTTTTTTTCTTATCAATAAATTAATAATAGATATGGATCAAATTTAGTCTATACATTTTAATTAAGCATTATCAATCGATAAAAATAATATAGTAGTTGCTTAAGCACGGTGTATTAAACACAGATAAAAATAATTCTTCTCTTTGCATCACTAGGATTCTTGTATTTGGTAAATTGTCATTGTATAGTAATTACGTAAAAGATAAAATATGATACGTGAAAACTTAATTTTCTTATTTAATCCAAAAGTTTTATGAATGCAACTTTTTTTCTCCTCAAGAAGTACAATTTTACCTTTTCGAAATAGTGCTGTACCAAATCTTTACATTAAATAGTAATGTTATAACAAAATAAAAATTAATTTGTTTAGTTTCATGGATTATTGAATACTAGCCTTTATCATTTTTTAATTTATCGTTATTATTTTTTCTTATATCAATGTATAGAAGTCGCACATCTCAGGAATAAGGTGTTTTATTTGTAACACAATGTTGTAAATGCATTTCAGATCTGCATTACTTTATAGATTTTAAAAACTGATACATATATCAGTGTGCATTGGTTTAGCTTTGACTGAGCGTGTGAACTTAAACTCAAGTAGACAATGAAATTAAGGATGTCCCTCGAAAACTTTGTTCTGTGATATATTCTTAATATCGCTTTTATCAGTAGTGTCGCATTGCCCAATAGCAATGACTCCTAATAGTGGTCATTTATATCTAATATATATAGTCAAGCACCGTAATGATTATATACGTACATATTTTGACAAAAAGATAACAGAGTACTTTTACGAATATAATGCTATCTATTAGACATACCTAAATATAAAATTACTGTTCCAAGGTTCAATTGTAGTTCAAGAGTTAGTTCTTGGGTAATTGTATACGTTTGTACAATAAAGTATTAAAATAAATACGGAGCGTTATTAGTAAAAGTTAAAAAAATGGATTAAAAGCCAGATCGACTTATTATTGTATTAATTAATGCATAGATAACGTAAATATTATGACAATTTTAAATTGTGTTCAATATTCGTGCCGCCTAGCATCTTCAATCAAAACAAAAACAGTTAAAGATTAATAAATAATGTGTTATAGTATTAATATTATTCATAATTCATTATTCATAATGTGTTATACTACTATACTGACAATATTATTGATTATATTTTCTAGATTTTAAAACAATAGTCAGTAACTTAACTACAAGCCACAAATAGTAGTATTCTTAGAAGTTGGCGGAGAAACAATAAAGCGTTGAGATGTAATTTTAATGAGTATACACGAGAAAAGTAAGCAAAGAAAAAAGGTTACTTATGGATATAAGAATTTTTGGAACTTATTAAGGGAATATTGTGGAATAAATAAGGAGTTGCTGTACTGTAAGGAAGGTTAGTTGAAATAAAACTTAAATTATGCGTCCTACGGCTACTTTATAATTAAAAAAAGTATAAATATAAACGTTAAAGATAATCAAATTAAAAAAACAAAGCTTAATAAATAACATATGTACAAGAATAAGTATGCAACTTTCTCTCTCTTTCTGTGTGCGTATGAGCGTGCGTGCTTGTATGCGTCCGTACGTCCGTACGTGCATGTGTGTACATGTGTGGATATTCTCACTGCATTATACTCAGCAAATTTTCAGTCACGTCAGAATTCCTTACTATAAGTCCGTCATCGACTAGTTTGCTTTGGCTATATTTCATAGATATATCTAAGGTTTTTGTTTACCCTTTTATATAAAAATGGGCCAAGGACAGAACCTTTAAAAGTTGCTTTGGTTTCATTCCCTAAACCCATTCAATCGTAGCATAGATTGATGATTGAAATTCAATAATCACTTCTGATAAAAGCTTGCCTCGCTGCTTTGGTACGACGCTATTGGTATAGTTTGAATTCAGGAATTTGAACTGTTTACGTTTTGTGACATTGATTGGTGGCGTTTCTGCTCTTTCTAGTTCGATAACAATAGTTTTTTCCGCTTCGATGTTAAAAATTTCAATGCATATTACTTTTTTCATTTATTTGTTGTAATATGTCTAAAATGTTACCGGTGTTGCCATCTATTGTATGTTTTGTTATAAAAAATATATATTTATACCCACTCTTCTGTTCGATAGGCCAATAAAAAAATAGGCAAAAAATGACAATAAAATGGTGACAAATTCAAAATATGTATATATTTATTTTGAATCTATAGTTAATAAATAATTAATTGCTCTAAAATCTAGACAAGTTAATAAATAATATAGCGAATGTAAATAACAGACCAATTAATAATTTTTAATTAAGTCTCTTCTTTGAAGAAAAGTAATTTAATACCTTTTTTATTTTAAGTTTACTTTGATGTCTTATTATTTAAACGATTCTTTTAATACTAACATTACTGATATGAAAAGGAGTTTGGAATGAAACACTCGTAAATCATTGCTCAAGAAAATATATGCAATTACCAAATCTAAGTATATAAGAATTGTATACTTAGTTTGTATAAAAATGTGTATGTAAGAATTGTATCTCTATATGCTATATACTAAGACTATTTTTTATGGATTAATCTCTATGCGTATATATGTATGTATGAATACAGATTCATTCATGAAAAAGTCGTAAAAATCGGAATAGTAGTTGCAGTCATACAATCATCTTTCTGTCGGCTAAGAATAGTGTTTTGTAACATCTTGTTTTAAACACAATATTTTATATATGATTTGAAATTTTTAATAAATATTAGAGCACAATAACTGTGATAAGTCGTAGAAGAAGCATATTTTAACGTAATTACTACATTACTACATTTTCACGCATAGGAGACTTTCCCTGCTGTCGTTGTTGAATATTAGAAAATGAACTTCATAGAGAAATGGAACGACAACTTACGATATCAAAAAAAATTTCATTGCAATTCATATTAGCAATCAAGCACTCCAAACGCAACGGCTGATTTGAGTGAGTTGAAGGATTGACACTGAGAAACTTATATTTTCATTCAAATTCAAATTCAAAATATCTTTATTTCATAGGTTACAAAATAACATTTGAAATACATCATAATTTTTTGCGAATTTACACTTTACCGCTCGTTCGGAAGGCAGTTTTCCCTCAAGAAGAACGAGCAAGAAACTTAAGGATAGCTCTTTTCTAATTTGCACATACATAGCCAAACAAAACATAGCCAATACGAAACCATTAAGAATGAAACAGCCCGGTAAGAAGTCGAGCCGCTTATGCCCATGGGTATTTGTCTTCTAAATATTCAGAAATTGCATAGTACCCTTTTTTACTGAGTGATTGTTTAATAACACTCTTAAATTTATATAGGGCTAAATCTTGTATATCTACAGGAATCTTATTGAATATGCGAACACAGAACCCTATAAATGAATTTGTGACTTCACTTAGTCGACTAACATGTGAAATCAGTTTATTTTTATTTCTGGTATTGAGTTTATATCGATTACTATTTCTTTTAAACATTTCTAATTTTATTTTTACATATAATAAATTTTCATAAATGAATTGAGGTGCCAGGGTTAAAATTCCAATTTCCTTAAATTTATTTCTAAGAGATGCACGAGGTCCGAGTTTGTAAATTGCGCGAACGGCCCGCTTTTGCAGCACGAAAATTCTATGAATGTCCGCGGCGTTTCCCCAGACCAAGATGCCGTACAACATCAGACTATGGAAACAGCCAAAATAAACCAATCTGGCAGTTTCGACGTCCGATAAATTTCTCATTTTTTTGACAGCATAGGCGGCAGAGCTAAGTCTTTTCGCCAACTTACTTTGCCATTGAAGACATTGAAGGCTTGTCTACAATGATATTTGATAAATTATATAACGTCAGTACACGTCAAGCTATTTCATATTTATACCACGTAAACAATAATCCTATGTCTTGAAATAACTTTTTTACTTGCTTGTGTTTTCTCCGTTAATTTATGTGTACCGACGGTCGCTAGAAGTTATAGTGAACTTTAAAAAAAACTTGCATGCTGCATATTGCATAAAGCTGACTACAGCGCTTCTTTATTTGACTTAAAAAGACCACTGCTCAACGTGAGCATCGGGGCGACAAGGGTTGTCATGCGCAGAGAATTATAAATATATAGACAAAATCACTGCAAATTTACCATGAATTAATAATCTTTGGTTTTTTTTGGTTCAAAATTTCGAACATGTAGATATGAATCCATGTTTAAAAAATTCTGTAATACTAAAAATGGGACTCCGATTGGACAATCTGGTATATCTTTGTGATTAAGTACTTTTCGTACACATTATCATTTTATCACTGACGGAGCGATGGCTATCAGGAAATCGCTATCGAAACAAAACAAGGGATTTGGTTACTGGTTTCTAGAACTAATAGCCATAGTATATGATATCCAACAACTCTTTTTCTTTAAAAATATATGGATGTAGGATTTTAAATATAAAATGTCATGTTCATTTGTTTACTCTCCTTTTAAATATAAAATGTCTTATCTTATAAAATTGGATACTAGCTATAAATAAATACCTACATAACAAATTGTCATAAACAACATGAAACATATTTATATTTATAGAGCTGAAAAAAATTATAAAGTAAGAATAGTCAATACAGGATAAAAATATTTAATATTTCCGCAGCATGCATTCTTCGCATAAATAACGCAATGATTTGAATAACATTATATAATTAGTTTCGTATTTCACAACCGCGCATGCGTAATACATAAGTCGTGAATAAATGGGTTACTTAAAAGATACTCTTTTCCGCATGAGTTTTTTAGTCAGATTTTTGTAATTATACTATCCACATGTCTAAAATATTTCTGTTTCAGGTTGAGGGGCTCGAACCTTGGCCCTTCACGCTCGATTGGTTTAATTTAGGGCTGTTGATGACTATTGTGATCAATGTACGGAAACAAATTTGTAAACCGAGTTGCTATCATACACTTTGAGATAAGAAGTGAGCGATTTAATCCCACACAAATAAAATCTCATAGCTCAATACGCCAGTAATTAAGTTTCAAACCCGACACCTGTTCATTAGAAGGCAATCCTCCTAACCTCTTACCCGTCATCTCTATTTTAGTTACATGTAAGTAAATGTAATACGTTCATGCGCTTCGTTTGTTACTTACGCGAAAGGTTACTTCGGCACAAAACCATGTTGCCTCCATTACTGTGTTGTGCGGACACGCCCGTTACTACCGTAAAACTAGCGGTCGGGGACGTTTGCTGAAGTTTACACTAAAAACAAGTGGCCGCAAACTTTGGCCCGGCTTTTTGTGTTACGGAAAGGGGACGGTATTTCGGTGTTCGGTGATATTCTTGGAATTCTGCACCGATTTAAAATACAAAATTTGTAAGCAGGGAAATACATAAGAAAAAAAAAACCGCTTTTTTAACATTCACGTTCTAAAACGAGGGTCAGTTTTTTGGGGTTCAAAAATTTGAAAAACGGTTGACCCTGCAGGCTATCTCAGAAATTTCTTACTACTTTCGAGAGCAAAGCGTTCTAAGATTAAGTAGCATTTCATTAGCATTCTAAAATTAGTGAGTTCATCACATTTAAAAGATGAATTTTAGTGCTTCTTCAAGACATTTAAGCTTAAAAATATATTTGTAATACGTTCTTTATGATTCAAGTCCATAAATTTATATATGTCTATTAAAAAAACTTATTTTTTTCGATTTTGATATACGCCATTCAACGCAGCTTTTTAAACAAAAAGATCATCGAGTATCGAACGTCATTCATCAAAAATTTCACATTTTACTTTCAAAAAAACACTTCTTTTTAGAATTTTTCCTTAATGATAGCTCTCGAAGAAATCAAACTATTTTAATGCATTTTGCAACAGTCGATGTTGTTTTTTAAGAACGACTGGATAGATTTTAAATTTATCGGTAGTTTACAAAATGTCCTAAAAACACATATTGAAACTATTTTCAACCCACACTTATTTTAGAAAGTATTTTAGAAAGTTGGATTGAAAACAATATGTTATCAAATAATGAAAATTTACAAATTTTCGCAGCGGAAAGTTAAAAAACGCATTTTTTAAAATATTAACTATCGATATTCAACTATCGATGTATTTAATTTTGTTCTACTTTACGATATTCGTTGCAGTTTTGGAAGCATAAAAAGATGATAGAGTTCCAAACATCAATCCATCAAGAATTTCACGTTATTTTGAAAAACTATTTTCCCGAATTTTTCGTTAACGATATTTTTCTAACGAACTAAACGATTTTGATGAATTTTACAACACTTTAATTAATTAAGATTTACCAGTAGAGCAGTTTAAATTTTTTTTGCCGTTTAAAGTTTAATTAAAAAAAAAATAATTATAAGTCATTTGTGTCAGTCTATGCAAATGTTTGGGAAAAAAACCTGACTACATTTTGGTATCGATCGGTAAAGTAGTCTAAAACTTATTTTAAAAGATCGT
Organism: Eumeta japonica; assembly: GCA_005406025.1. NCBI lineage: Eukaryota > Metazoa > Arthropoda > Insecta > Lepidoptera > Psychidae > Eumeta > Eumeta japonica. Next base: position 426,325 of record BGZK01000415.1, read on the forward strand.
TTTTCTTATATAAATTTTGCGATTACTTAAAATAAGTGAACGAAATTAGTTCAACGTTTCAGGAAGTCTAAGTTGAGTGAACACACACACAGACATCACTAGAAATATTGTGAATATATAAGAGATTCTTAAGATCCTAAAATTCAATATGTGATGAAAATCGGACTAAGCTCTGTAATCCTTTGGAACTGGAGTGGTCCGAGTGATTCTTAGAGTCCTACTTTCAGCAATGGATCCTCTTTGTGTGATGGTGACATTGTTATAAATTTCGTTAAAAAAAGGTACTATGTGATATTAAGTTTCATAAAAAATATATGATTTATTACGTATAACAGGGACAATTCGAATTTTATTCTATCTCGATATTCCCTCAAACGATATCCAATAACTCGATGTCTATTAAGTCGAAATAAGCTCCCAGTTGTCACACCCTAAGTGTTTGTCTAGGTCTGCGCACGCACCTGCACCCATTTTCTTTTGTGGATTAAGAGAAGAACAAACGTTATTGCTATCCCCTAAATAAACTCGGTGAGGCGACATATTTCCTTTGGGTTGTTTGTTTAATAGCCTCGGTTGACCCACTTTGTGTTATGTAGTTAAATAGAAAAGCCTAGTAATTTAGATGATTTCATACATAGAACTTAATCACCACATATCATAAAAGAAATCTTTCTGCTCGTCTGTCCCTCTGTACAGAACTTTCTCATGAATTATGAATTTTATTCCAGTTGTTTACATAAATATTTTATCAGGAAGAAATAGAAATTTTATAAATATAACTTGTGTTTTGAG